>SJYX01018656.1:20496-84782 GCA_006410675.1 Oreotragus oreotragus
GGGACACTATCAGCAGAAAGAACAGCCTGGAATCTTTGGAAAAAAAAAAAGAAGGAGGCGTTGTACAAATGAACTTATCTACAAAACAGAAATAGAGCAACAGATGTAGAAAACAAACTATGGTTACCAGGAGGTAAGAAAGGGAGAGGGATAAATTGGGAGAATGGCACTGACATATACTCATTATTACATATAGAATAGATAACTAAAAGGACCTACTAAGGCACAGCACAGGGCACTCTACTCAATACTCTGCAATGGAGTATATGGGAAAAGAATCTAAAAAAGTGTAAATAAATGTAGGCATATCTGACTCACTTTGCTATACACCTGAAGCTAACACAACTTTAAATCAACTATTCTCCAATATTTAAAAAAAGCAACAACAACAAGAAGAAAAGAAAGAACAGCCCAAGAAAGAGGTACTGAATCAAGAAATAACCTGGACATTTGGGACCATAGGAGCAATTGGTGTCCATCTTGAATGAAAGTGAGTGAGAAATATAGGAGGACAAAGCAGAGGCAGGTTTTGAAACTTATGAAGTGAACATTGGTATATACACAAGAGGAAAAACATTTAAGAATTTTAGCAGGGAAGTGACATGATCCCTCCCCACCCACTGAAACAGGATGGATCATTGGAGTTCAAGTCAAAAATCAAAATCACAGTAAGCATCTACCACAAATTCCCAGGTTGGAATTAAGGTAGCATTAGTTATGAAGAGGATAACGAGATCAAGTATTTGATGTTTGATGATTGAGTTGATGGAGAGGTGAGAGTACCCAGGATCATTCCTATGCCTCTGGACTCAGTGGCTGAGTACATGGAGTTACTTAAATAAAGAGAGACCACCCAGAGGTAAAGCAACTTCAGAGAATAGATGAAAAGTTCAACTGGGGAAAATACTGGATTTTAAGGTGCCAAAGGGGCATTGATATATAATAAACAATTAGATCTTGGCTATAGAATTCAAGGAATCTGAGCAAAGAGATTCAGAAATCCCCAGCAAAGAGGATCAATACAATTGTTTATGTAGAAAGCACAGAAGGCAGAGAAGAGAAGAGAGTGCCAACAGTTAGTTAAGGGGTCAACAGTTGAAGAATTGGCAGAGAAGGGATAGGAGAAAAATCCGAAAAGCACCATCTCAGAAGTCAAAATATGAACGCTTCACCCCAACAAGACTAGTCAGTTTAAACAAATGGGACAGAAAATTCAATTAAGACAGGAACTTTCAATATCCATTGCACTTCTGTTTATCCATGACTACTCTTATAAGACATGGGCTACTCTTGAAGACGTGGGTAGGAGGTGGAAGGAGCTAAAGCACTGGGCTGAAATTCAAGTAGGAAGTGACAAAGATCCAGCCAGAATACAGACCAGCATTTCAGCAAGTTTGGTCATGACAAAAATTAAAGCCCTGAGAGCAATATTCTGGAGCTGAAGGTCTCAATCTTTGACATACATAGCAATCACCTGGTATAAGAGACAGGATGGGGCCTGAGATTCTGCATTTCTAACCATCTCCCAAGTGATGCCAATGCTGTCGGTCTTTGGACCAAATTTTGAACGTCAAGGATCTAGAGGGGAAAATAAGGAAGAAGGGAAGTTTTGAGTTTGCTGTTCAATTCAAGATAGCTTTGTTTCTTTGTTTATTTAATGAGGAAAGAGCTGACCACTTTTATGTGTGCTCTATATGCTAAGTTGCTTCAGTCGTGTCTGACTCTTTGCGATCCCATGGACTATAGCTCTCCAGGCTCCTCTGTCCATGGGATTCTCCAGGTAAGAATACTAGAGTGGGCTGCCATTTTCTTCTCCAGAGGATCTTCCCCACCTATGGATTGAACTGGCATCTCTTAAGTCTCCTGCATTGGCAGGTGGGATTTTTTTTTACCACACGTGCCACCTGGGAAACCCAAGGCTATTTTTATAGCCTCTACTATAGTAATTCAATGAAAAGAAAGGCTGAAAATTCTGTAAGGGGACTATCTGACAATGTAATACCACAGAGGCAGTGTCTGAAGGGATAGGCTCCAGAATCTTTATAGAGATTAACGTTGAACTCCAGAGAAGAAAATGCAAGACCTGTTCCTCTAGAGTAGAAGAAAAACAGATGATGGTCAAATAGCCAACAAGATACAGGACTTGGAAGGCTTCATACCTGGGAGAGAGGAGGCAATGATGAAGAGAAAACTGATCAGACACGTAAACAGACTGCTGAGTAGTAACAGGGGCTCAGTAAAAGACTAGACAGGGGCTTGGGATGACACTAATTTTGTATCCATGACAATTCTTTCTCAGCTGCTCAAAAGAAAGGGCAAAGGCTGTAATCAGGTTTATCTGAGGCCAGAACGGGGTGGTCTGGATGCACCTGAGGGATAAGACCAAGAGGACCCTGGATGCAGCTGAGAGACAGGGATGAGAGGGCCCTAATGATGCAGACAAGTGGCGGTAGTGACCCATCATGGGGATAAAGCTGGCTCAGGGAGGAAGTGGCACTCTGCAGTATGTAATTCACCAGCAGAAAAGGAGAAGTATCCAAAGCTGTGACAACCCTATTGAATTTTGCTTACCATTTTTTTTTTACTGAACTACAGTTAACTTACAAACCAACTAAATTTTAAAACAATCTGAGAATATCAAAGTGATGAGAGATCAAAAAAAAAAAAAGACTTTAGCGCCAGAAACTGTCATACTGGAATTGTAGATTCCACAGGTAGAAGTTCAGTCATTGATATGCTCTGGTGTGCGACCATGGGAAAGGGCTGAAGAAGAAAAATGGGAAAGAAGTTTATGTTTTCATGGCAAGATTACAGCACAAAAGGAAACCACAGGCTATTATCTTATTTCACATTCACTCGAAAGGAAAAGCACATGAGCATTTCTTTGTTTTCTTCTTCACAAGCAAAAAGCATAGTAACCAGAATTGGACTTAACCCTATGACTCAGTTTCCAAAATACAACCTTGCTCCTTAAAAGACAAGGAAAGAAAAAAATTGATTCACTCTGCTTTTCAGTTCTTTCATAGTACTAATAAAGTGACTGGCTCCTTTTTGGTCTAGAGAAAATCAAATATCCCTTTCACTATGCAGTGACTCCCATTTCTGTTTTATAATTTTAATGAGTAACTGGAAATATTTGAAATATCTATTAATCTATATATTTTAAAAGTCTGGCTGAAAAGAAGTTTTTGAAGTAAGGTTAATTTTTATCACATATACACTAATGAATGCTATTTTTATGGACTCTAATAGAGGTCTAGCTAGTATGTTCTTGATAAATTTGACTCTGATAGTAATGTCATCTCAAAATTTCCCAGTCTTTTAATGTTGAAATGATCATATTGAGATGCTTTACAATTCACATATCTTAGTAATGAAATGCATGTATATCTCTTGTTAAGATAAACATGTTGCTTACTGGGATCCTTTTTGCTACAGCAGCAATTTATTTACTGTGGTTAGTAAGTGAAATCTAACAGTTATTTCTTAAAATTACATTAATGTTAGCATAAAATTTAAAAGTGCGTATGTTAACAAGAGATATCAAAGGCTGAATTCCCTGTCAAACAGAAAGAGAATAAAATATAAACATTGTTTTAGGTCCCCTAAATTATTTAATTTAAAATGCATTTGATGGTTTATAGAACGAACACATGGTTTATGAGAACACTTGAAGTAATCATATAGTAGCAGACACTACTTAACCACACAGATAATTCTTAAACCCAAACGTACATCTTAGAATTGTTGACAGAAATACAGTAATACGCTGTCAGAGAAAAACAGACCACCTTAAAATCATTACATCCTTTGATTATACTGAAACATGGAGAAAAGTGAGATTGAGAGGAATCATTCTCTTATGAATTGTTAACAATGATAAATTTGTCTTACAATTTGGAGAAGTTTTTTTTTTAATAAGAGTATACTGGTGGAGGTGGTTTAGTCACTAAATTGTGCCTGACTCCTGAGACTCCACCTAGTATAGCCTGCCAGGCTTCTCTGTCCAGGGGATTTCTCAGGCAAGAATACTGGAGTGGGTTGCCATTTCCTCCTCCAGAGGATCTTCCTGACCCAGAGACTGAACCAGAGTCTCCTGCATTGCAGGCAGATTCTTGACCAACTGAGCCACTACCATTGAGCTAATGCAGCAAACAGAATATCCACAGCAACATGATTACACACATTTTTGTTCAGTAAGGACCTTCAAACCTGCTGGTCAGCTGGACACCACACAGGATGGCTTTCTCACCTCTTCCTACTGCGTGCACCACCGACGGGCCATATCCTCGGATCTGGAAGCCAAGTCCTTCTGCTGAATCTGGGATTTTCACTGTCCTAAAGTCAATTGAAAATAAGGTAAGATGACTTTAAAATGCCACAACTGGTTAAAGCAATAGCTGTCCACTCAGCTATTGTGGACTGAATAAAATCCAATCCTTCAATAAATACATATGTGGGGTCTAATGTGTGAAAGAGACTGGGCTGGACAAGCATGGGGGGTGCACCTCCAAGGGACCCAGAGCAGGCACCCAAGATCTCCCACTGAACACAGTCATTGCGCAGAATATCCTGACCAAGGAACAGGCTCTGGTCACACCAAGCTCCCTTTGAATCTTGATTTAGTCCCTTAATACTTGGCTAACTTGGATGAACTGCCAGTTTCCGCAAAAAGATGATGATGTTAAAACTACTTTGCAGGGTGTCAGTGAACGTGAAAAGAGAAACCTTTCGTAAACTGTCTTGTCTCATGCTATGAACTAACTGCGCAAGTACTTAGTATAATGGAAGCATGTCTCCCTAGTTTACTCTGACAAAGCCTTTGGTGCACTTTGCAAAATCTCACTTTTAAAATTAACATAAAAGAAACACAAGGTTCATCCATTTCTACCTGTTGGGAACTTCAGCAAAGAGCAACAACAAAGAGCTGGTTTTAAAGAACAGACCTGTCAAACACAGTATCAAAATCATTTATTTAAGAATATGATTAGCTTTAGTGTTCATTCAGTGGAATTTTAAAAGGATAACACATCAAAAGGTAAATCTGAATAAGAAAAACCGTATTTTTTAAGAACCCACATGGTAATGAAGAGGAAGGGATGGAGATCTTGAGTCAGCCATCATGGCAAACCAGGGAGAGGGAGGGAGTAATAAACTGGCAATAATAAACAAGCTACTCCAAGGAAGGAAGGCAGAAATCAGAGAGCAACAATGAAAAGCAGCAAACTCGAGATAAGACACAACATCATAACAGCAAAAATGAGTCTAAATAAATTTCCAGAGAGAGCAAAGACAAATGAATACCATGTAATAAATGTTGATGGATGGCACTGATGCCCAAGAAACACAAGTGTTTTCCAAAAGATGATGAATGAATCATGAAATAAAACCTAGCAGCATTTCAAGGGAACCTGAGACAGAGTCTGAAATTAGGTAGAGCAGCACTTACTTGCTGTTTATGAAAGAGCTGGGGGAGCTGTCTGAGCAATGCTACGTCTAGAAAACTTCAGAGAGCTACACACTGCACTTAGACTTGAAGGCAGAGGCTGGCCCTATAATTTCAAATATAATCCTGGCAGGCATTCTGGCAATCCATGATAGAAATCCAAACTATCTGTTTTAGGGAAGCCTGAAAGTGTTATTATAGAATTTAAAGAATCTTTTGTCCATTGAGCAACCGTTGACCAACTGAGCCTGAATTCTCCAGGCAAGAATATTGGAGTGGGTAGCCATTTCCTTCCCCAGGGGATTTCCTGACCCAGGAATTAAATCCAGGTCTTCTGAATTGTAGGCAGATTCTTTATCATCTGAGCCACCAGGAAAGCCCTGAAAATGTTACTATAAATTAGGTTACACACTATGACGTGATCTGTATATTGGTGGCACTGAGCTTATGAAATGAATTTATCCTTTATCCTTAATTAAACACTTTGCTATATAAGGCTATATCTGCTTCCTTTACAACACCTTGCTACTAGGGTCTGTCAAAGGTACATTGGAAGATGGAAGATTGACTAAGGAAAATAAAGGGGAATAAACACATCTTCTGAGCATGAAATAAAAAATAGAGGTAGCTCATGTTTCTCTGTGAATGAGAGAATGAGAGTTCCTGAGTGAGGGTTCACTTTTGCTGAAATGGGCTTCCCTGGTGGCACTAGCGGTAAAGAACCCACCTGCCACTGCAACAGACATAAGCAATGCAGGTTCGATCCCTGGGTCAGGAAGATCCTCTGGAGCAGGAAATGGCAACCCACTCCAGTATTCTTGCCTGGAGAATTTCATGGACAGAGGAGGCTGTCGTGCTACAGTTCATAGGGTCACAAAGAGTTAGACATGACCGAAGTGACTTAGGACTCACACTAAAATAACTTGGAGCTTTCTGGCCATGGTAAATTATTGGTGCTTTTGAACTGTAAAAAAAAATCATAATGGACTCTCAAAACTCTTTCTGAGTAAAGTCTATCCTTATATTGCTATTCGAGGTTGATTTTGCTCTAATCTTTAAGATTATTACATTTTTAACAAAATTTGTACAGAACACTGTGAGATGCATTTTGTTCATAACACTGTAACTCTCTTCATAAAATGACCTTTGGAGATACGTTTCCCTGCTGGGACCACTATACTATTAAATGAAGAATTAAATTTATACAAGAGGAATGCTCTTTTCCTATAGAAAATGAGTGCACTAAATTATCTGCTACAAAGCCTTTTGAAAAATTCCTTGATATAATCAATGTGTAAAATACAGATGGGCTCAAAAGAAAAATTCTGTTGTATTTGCCTCTCATTTTTTGCCTTTTTACTACATAAATTATAAGTGGCCACTGTAAGAAAATATGAGAATGATTGACAGGAATCATATGTTAGAATAAGGGCATAAAGGAAAGGTTACCATATTTCAGACAAATTAAAAATAAAAAGGAAAAACTTGAGTATTCCATGTAGTATCACTGACTCAACGGACCTGAGTTTGAGCAAAGTCCAGGATATAGTAAAGGACAAGGGAGCCTGGTGTGCTGGAGTCCATGGGGTCACAAAGAGCTGGACACGACTTAGTGACTGAACAACATCAATTCTCAAAACGGTCTTGAAATACAATGTGAAACTTACTTTTCATGTAACAAAGAAGCAATGGGGAAAAAATGAAATAAAAGATAAGCATCGCAGATAGCATTGCTGGAGGACATACTATGTGCTGAGCTCATGACTAGGTTCTTTACACACCTGGATTTATCTAAGTTCTTAGCACCTCTGTTACACTCTTACCATAGCCCCATTTTTTTATGGACAAGGATACTGAAACAACACAACTAACAAGCAAGCAGTGAAAGAGAGCCTTGAATCTGGTCCAGAAATACGGGGTGTCAGATACTGTGCAGCAAACATGGAAGGAAGAGTCAGAAGACCGGGCTCAACCCTGCTCATCTAGCGACTAATTCTAAGACTAAGGATTTGCCTCTTTCTATTCAGTACTGAAGCGGGTAACTTCCCAGTCCTCTGAATTGAAATGTCTGTGATCAGTGAAAAGTATTTACATGGTTAAATCAGAGGGCAAGGAACCATGGTGAGGGCCTTTAGTTTACTAATAATTGCACTGGGATCCTACTGCCTCATCTTTTTCCAGCCTGTCCTTTTCCTTTTAAATGCCATGAAGAGTATATCACATGAAATGCTGGACTGGATGAAGCACAAGCTGGAATCAAGATTGCCAGGAGAAATATCAACAACCTCAAATATACAGATGACACCATCCTTATGGCAGAAAGTGAAGAACTAAAGAGCCTCTTGAAAGTGAAAGAGGAGAGTGAAAAAGTTGGCTTAAAACTCAACATTCAGAAAACTAAGGTCATGGCATCCAGTCCCATCATTTCATGGCAATTAGATAGGGAAACAATGCAAACAGTGACAGACTTTTTTTTTTTTTTGAGCTCCAAAATCACTGCACATGATGACTGCAGCCATGAAATTAAAAGGTGCTTGCTCTTTGGAAGAAAAGCTATGACCAACCTAGACAGCATATTAAAAAGCAGAGACATTACTTTGCCGATAAAGGTCCATCTAATCAAAGCTATGGTTTTTCCAGTTGTACAGATGTGAGAGTTGGACCTTTAAGCTGAGCACTGAAGAATTAAAGCTTTTGAACTGTGGTGTTGGAGAAGACTCTTGAAAGTCCCTTGAACAGCAAGGAAATCAATCCAGTCCACCCTAAAGGAAATCAGTCCCGAATACTCATTGGAAGGACTGCTGCTGAAGCTGAAGCTCCAATACTTTGGCCACCTGATGTGAAGAAATGACTCTTTGGAAAAGACCCTGATGCTGGGAAAGACTAAAGGTAGGAGAAGGGAATGACAGAGGATGAGATGGTTGGATGGTATCACCAACCACATGGACTTAAGTTTAAGCAAGCTCTGGGGATGGTGATGGACAGGGAAGCCTGGCGTGCTACAATCCAAGGGAATGCAAAGAGTTAGACACAACTGAGGGACTGAACTGAAATTCAGAGGTAGACAACTAGGTAAGCTTCATCTTAGAGTAAAGGGAAGTAATAGATCATAACTGGGCTTCCCTGGTGGCTCAGTGGTAAAGAATCTGCATGCCGAGGCAGGAGACTCGAGTTTAACCCCTGGGTCAGGAAGACCTCTGAAGAAGGAAATGGCAACATACTCCAATATTCTTTTCTGGGAAATCCCATGGACAGAGGAGCTAGGTGGGCTAAAAGAGCCAGTCACGGTCACAAAGACAACAGGAGATCTTAATTAAGCTTAGAGAAAAGACATTATTATGGTTATCTGCTGCCCTCTGTCTCAAAGTCTTCCTAAATTACTAACTTTGATGAGTTGTGCTCACTCCTTCAGACCCCCTGGCAAGCAATGGGTAGAAGCTAGAGCCTCTACCTGGATGACACTGAAGAATCTAGCCCATTACACTGCACTTCATCTCCTAAGATAAATGATGGATTCAGCTATTGCTGAAAATACATATCAAGGTAGGGAAGACACTATACCATATATACATAGAATATTTTCCTAAGTAGTTAAAATTAACCCTTTTGCTTCTGAAGTGGTAACCTTCATTTATCTTAAAATTAACAAAGATAACGAAGATGCTTATTACTATAGAAAATAATATAATTCAATTTTAAAGAGTAATATGGATATAATCATAGTATGTTAAGACATTATGCTAAGTACTTTATATGCATTCTCTTGATTAATTAATTGGTTCAACAAGTCACGGAAATCTGATTCAGGGACACTAGATCATAGATGATTTGCAGACCAGCAATTTTTCCCAAGTATACCCATAATATCATATTAATTTTTTTTCAAAAAGCCCCCAGATCATTAATCATGCTCTCACTGTATAAAGATGTAATTATGTGTATCCCCTCGTAGACCTGATACAAAGATTGGAAGAGACCCGGCACCAGGAGTTTGTGAAGGACAGGGGAGCCCGGTGGGCGACAGTCCATAGGGTAGCCAAGAATGGGACATGAACAACTGACTACATGAGCAACTGAGCAACAACAAATTGTGTGTATCAACACAGGGTGTCTCATCAGTTCGTAGTCCCTGAAATCCTTGGATTTAGGGAGCATGAGGGAATAAAGTTTCCATTACCAAGTGTCCTACTAGTTTTAATTACTCATAATCAAGCTCAACCCAACCCAAACAAGAAAAATTGGGGTAACAAAAGGAAAATATGATTTCTGCTGAAACTAACCTGCTTTAAGTAGCAACATAAAGTAGCTTAACCATCATAAGCAACATAACTTTTCCATCATATAAAGATCAGTATCAGTGATGTTGGTGAGGTTCAAATGTGCAAGCAGTGAGATGCATAATTTCAGACACCGATTTCGCTAACTTTTCTGTTTTACTCACTAATGTCTAATGTTTTTAAACACTGTATAAACTATACAACTTACTCCCTTGGCTTTGTGCTCACGAGAACTCTTAGAGGTTTTCTGCTATTTAAGCATGATTTCAGGAAGCAATCCACTTCATTGAAAGGTCTCATAAAAACTAGGTCACCATTAATCGCAAAAATCTTTTTCCCAACTTCCATGCCAGCCATCTAGGAGAGAAATAGCAAAATAATAATAATATTTTAATAAGAAACCTACTTTTTCACAGAATTAAAATCTGAAAAGGTCTAGAACTTAGTGACTTCTGACATTTTAACACATCCGCAATGTTTTTATACAATGTCACAATACAGAACTGTGGAAGAGATAACACAGTCACTCTTGATTTAGTTTTTCATTGGATCACCCATCTCTACTGCAATTCTCCCTCCTTCCAGGACTTAACACTGTACTTCACTTGTGACCCTTTTTTTCTGTTATCTTTAATAGTTCTTCTTACTTCATCCTTTTAACTACAGTCAAACCTCAGGTTAATTGTTTTTCCTGTGTTTTCCATCTATATCCAAATAACTCAGAGAGTTACAACCTCTATACAGACATGGATGACAACCAAATATGCATCTCTAGCCTGACACAGCATAGGTGTCTGCAGGGCATGAGAGAGAAATCCCTGGAATCCAAGGAAGAACTCCAACAGGCATGGATCACAAGATGCTGGAAGGATAATGAGGAAGACATTATCTCTGCATGCCAACCAGGTCAATCTTCTTAACTAACCCTACTGCCTAAAAGGGAAAAAATGAGGTGGCTCAGGGCTAAAGAATCCACCTGCCAATGCAAGGGACTCAGGAGACTCGGGTTGCATACCTGGGTCAGGAAGATACTCTGGAGGAAGAAATGGCAACCCACTCCAATATTCCTGCCTGGGAAATCCCATGGGCAGAGGAGCCTGGCAGGCTACAGTCCATGGGGTCACAAATGGTCAGAAACGACTAAGCACGCACGCACACACACATGCACACTGCCTGTGAACTATAGCATATGCTGGTTACTAGCTGAAGGATGAAAACCTGGCAGAGGGCATTTTATTGGTGGCAGAGTCAAGTGAACCTGGGATCCAAGAACATCATCTGAAAATGGGGAAAACATTTGCTCATCATAGAAAATTAACAAAAATAGTTATTTGTTGGCCAGGCCCACTAACAGGGTATGACCTGAGCAGATTTATTTTCTCTGACATTAATACGCTATACATAAAGCTTTCAGTGGCTTCCCTGGTGGCTCAGCAGAAAGAACTTGTCCACCAATGCAGGAGACCCAAAAGACCCAGGTTTGGTCCCTGGGTCAGGACGATCCCCTGGAGAAGGAAATGGCACCCTGCTTCAATATTCTTGGCTGGAAAATCCTGTGAACGGAGGAGCCTGGTGGGCTATAGTCCATGGGGTCGCAAAGAGTAGGACAGGACTGACTAAACAACAGAAAGCTTTGTCTCTCATGAGGCTGACACAAGCAGAGATCTTAGGCATCAGCAGCTAGAATGAGTGACAGCTTGCTACTGACTTTAAATAGGTTCAAAGTTAAAAGCCATGCTTTACTCATTCTCACATTCCTTATTAAAAATTTATATACTGAGAGACATTTGCTTGAGGATTAAGCATTTTACAAAGCAGACAAAGGCAGGAACACTTTAAATCCAATATGCTTGGGACAGAACATTACAACGCATGTTCCATGAGGGCAGAGAATTTTGTCTATTTCCTTCACTGCTGTATTCCCAGAGCCTAGAATGCTGCCAATCACATAACAGGTACTAAATAAATATTCCTGAATGAGTGAATGGATGAATGACTGGGAGATTCCTCTGTTTAAAAGTCTGGTGAGGTGAGAGTACATTAATCAGCATTCACCCAATGAGAAAATCAATCAAAGCATGTGCTTTACTGATGGGAATTGTATTTAAATAAGATAACCAAAAATGATAGGATTATGATTCACACACACACACACACACACACACACACATATGGGGAGGAGGGTGCTTCCCTGGAGGCTCAGACGGTAAAGCATCTGGTTGCAATGTGGAAGACGCAGGTTTGATCCCTGGGTCAGGAAGATCCCTTGGAGAAGGAAATGGCAACCCACTCCAGTGCTCTTGCCTGGAGAATCCCACGGATGGAGGAGCCTGGTGGGCTACAGTCCATGGGGTCACAAAGAGTCGGATACGACTGAGTGACTCACTTTCCTTTTCTTTCACACACACACACACACATACAGTTGATGTTGCTGTTCAGTCACCCAGGCATGTCCAATTCTTTGTGACCCCATGGACTGCAGCACACCAGGCATCCCTGTCCCTTACCATCTCCTGGAGTTCGCTCAAGTTCATGTTCTTTGCATCGGTGATGCCGTCCAGTCATCTCATCCTCTGATGCCCTCTTCTCCTTCTGCCCTCAATCTTCCCCAGCATCAGGGACTTTTCCAATGAGTCGTCTGTTAGCATCAGATGACCAAACTACTGGAGTTTCAGCTTCAGCATCAGTCCTTCCAGTGAATATTCAGGGTTGATCTCCATTAAGATTGGCTGGTTTGATCTTCCTGCTGTTCAAGGGACTTTCAGGAGTCTTCTCCAGCAACACATTTCAAAGGTATCAAGCCTTTGGCATTCTGCCTTCTTCACGGTCCAGCTCTCACAACCATACATGACCGCTGGGAAGACCACAGCCTTGACTATACAGACCTTTGTCAGCAGAGTAACAGCTCTGCTTTTCAAAACACTGTCTAGGTTTGTCATTGCTTTCCTGCTGAGAAGCAATGGCCTTCTGATTTCATGCATGGCTACAGTCACCGTCCACAGTGATTTTGAATCCCAAGAAGGGGAAATCTGTCACTACCTCTCCCTTTCCCCCTTCTATTTGCCATGCAGTAGTGGGGCTGGACAGAGGAGCCTGGTGGGCTACAGTCCATGGGGTCTGTAGCAAAGAGGTGGGCAAGACTGAGTGACTAACACACACAAGGGAGCTGGACACCATGATCTTAGTGGATACACACACTACCTAATGTATAAAATAGATACCTAATGAGAACCTACTGTAGAGCATAGGGGGAAAAAAAAGGAAGTGCCATCTGTTTGTAGGACATATATTAAGCTAAGCTTAAAAATGCATTCCAATATACTTTGGGTGCAGACAAATACTGTTTGATTCCACTTACACGAGGTACCTAGAATAGTCAAATTCACAGAGTCGAAAGTCCACTGGCAGATCCCAGGCGCCAGGGACTGGGACGGGGAAGGAGGAAAAATGGGGAGTTATGATTTAATGGGGACAGAGTTTTAATTTATGAAGGTAAAAATTTTGACAGATGGATG
The DNA here is from genome assembly GCA_006410675.1 of Oreotragus oreotragus. Classification (NCBI taxonomy): domain Eukaryota; kingdom Metazoa; phylum Chordata; class Mammalia; order Artiodactyla; family Bovidae; genus Oreotragus; species Oreotragus oreotragus. Next base: position 33,735 of record SJYX01018656.1, read on the forward strand.
ATGGTGAGAGTTGCACAGCAATGTGAATGTGCTTAGTGCCAATGAATTGTACAGTTAAATATGTTTAAAATAGTATGTTTTATATTAGGTGTCTTTTACCACAATAAAAAAAATTTAACTGATAGGAAAATAGAAGACACAGCTCTTGATTCAGTGGAAGAATCACGTAACATGCATAATACAGTCCCACCCTATACCGTCTCCACCAGGTTGCAGACTAGAATCAGACTTGGACTCCTACAAGGTCAAGTTGAAGCTGTACATCTTTACAATACCTCCCTCACTATCCTTAGCTACTCAGACACCCTCTTTCACAAACACCAACAGTATTACAAAGACCCTCAGAATAAGATTATTCAGAATCATTATTTTCAATAGAGATACTTGAAGGCTGATTTCAGTTTGTTTAAAACTTTTAAATGTGTATGTCACAGACAAGAATTTTAAATAACACTAATTTACATTACCTCAGCATTAGACCCCTTTTCCACCAACTTTATTATTGGAACTTTATTTTTGTCTTCTAATCCAAAACCATAGCTGCCTTCATTGGATTTAATCTGAAATGTAAAATATTAACATGACTAACAAAACAACTATGAAAAAAGTTACAAATCAAACAGACTGAAATGATACATTGTATCACCAAACATGTTTATGAAATCTATCAATGTCTAATGAAGAAGAAAATTTGCACAGCACAAACTTACCAATAAGGATTTAGCTATAACATTTTCCACAACTTTTAAATCATGTTTCATCAGTCGATGCTTCATATTTGACCCTTCCATTTCCTCATCCGCAAAAAAACGGAAAAGTAGAGGTTCGTCTTTGAATTCACTTTTTTCAAGCACTATGGAAATAGAGGGCGAGTAGCTAAATCAACCACATTTTCCATACTGACAGACCTTCAGCCTGGAACAAGCTACATTCACAGATATCCCAATGATACTTTTTAACTTCCATAATTTCAAGCTGATGTTTCCTTCAATTACTGTTACCTAAAAGACTGATTTTTTAAAGATACGTAATATTTTTTTCATGATAAAGTTTTCTGACTTAACCAAATTTGCTGCCTTCCAGATTAAAATCCAACTTTTACTTTCAAAAGATTATATTGAATTTTAAAAATGCATGCAATTCAAAACATAGAATCCTACAGGGTTTTGAATTTGTAGTAAACATTTTAAGTAAAAGACAAAAACAGTTCTGTTTTTAATATCCTACACAATTATGGGAAAATTCAAATGGGTTAAATGTAGTCTTTACGTGTGTGAGCAATTCTCACTGTAGTCACTTTTGTTCCAACACTTTAAACCAGAAATCTGCCTTCTGGGTGAAATGTGATTTTAGTTTCCACCAATTCCTAGTCATCTGCATAAAAATACTGTTCTCAAATAACCTTATTTCTGCAAAGGTCAGTTTTCCCCTTTTATCTGAACACTAACATTTTCCCCCAAAGTCCCAAAGCTGCCTGACATGCTCTAATGATATAAGGTACATATTTTGTTAGCCTTTTCAAAAAATAAGGCTACATACTAATAGAAAGAATTTGTACTCAGTGAGATCCTGACAGCTGTCAAAGTGTCTTAAAAGAGAAATCTTCTACTTATCTATCCTTATATTCTTATACTGGAAGCAACACTGGGGAAATTACTTAAATTCCTTGAACTTCAGTTTCCTCACTGATAATATGTGGACAATAAAATCTTCTTCATAATGTTGGACAAACTAAAATGTAAGAAATGTAAATAATTTGGCATATAGTAGGCAAAAAAAAAAAAGCTCCTTTGTTTCATTATTCTAATGGAGTTCCAAATCATAACTGTTGATCAGTTATATGTATGGATTGACCTTTAAATGGAAAACTGCTGGCAACATAAATTTAACGAATGAAACTGCCTACCATAAATTAAAAGGCAACACAAATTGTAGCTGACAATAGGAAGAAGCATATAGTTGAGATTGAGGTAAGCCTTGCCTAGGGCTTCCCAGGTGGCGCTAGTGGTAAAGAACCCGCCTGCTGATGTGGGAGACGTAAGGGATGCAGGTCTGATCCCTGGGTCAGGAAGATCACATAGAGGAGGGCACGGCAGCCCATTCCAGTATTCTTGCCTGGACAGAGGAGCCTGGTGGGCTACAGCCCATAGGGCTGCAAGAGTCGGACAGGACTGAAGCAACTTAGCACTCACGCAGGTAGGCCTTGCCGACATGACCTACATTATTCCCCAAACTCACATGGTGTTTCTGCTACTGCTGTTTTCCTCCACCAAACAGTCAGTCTAAAGGCAGGGAGAGAAAACATCCATAAGGCCAGACATGAGCCCAGTTGGCTGTGCCTTTACTGACAGAGACTTTCATAGGGAAAAACTTTACTTCAACCCAATATTTTAAAATAAATATTTAGATAAAATTGCTGCTTGCTGATGCTTTAAAGAGAAAAATCATCAAAATCTTGTATGGATTGACCTTTAAATGGAAAACTGCTGGCAACATAAATTTAACGAATGAAACTGCCTACCATAAATTAAAAGGCAACACAAATTGTAGCTGACAATAGGAAGAAGCATATAGTTGAGATTGAGGTAAGCCTTGCCTAGGGCTTCCCAGGTGGCGCTAGTGGTAAAGAACCCGCCTGCTGATGTGGGAGACGTAAGGGATGCAGGTCTGATCCCTGGGTCAGGAAGATCACATAGAGGAGGGCACGGCAGCCCATTCCAGTATTCTTGCCTGGACAGAGGAGCCTGGTGGGCTACAGCCCATAGGGCTGCAAGAGTCGGACAGGACTGAAGCAACTTAGCACTCACGCAGGTAGGCCTTGCCGACATGACCTACATTATTCCCCAAACTCACATGGTGTTTCTGCTACTGCTGTTTTCCTCCACCAAACAGTCAGTCTAAAGGCAGGGAGAGAAAACATCCATAAGGCCAGACATGAGCCCAGTTGGCTGTGCCTTTACTGACAGAGACTTCCATAGGGAAAAACTTTACTTCAACCCAATATTTTAAAATAAATATTTAGATAAAATTGCTGCTTGCTGATGCTTTAAAGAGAAAAATCATCAAAATCTTTGAAGGTTTTCAGCTTGATATTATAGTTTTAATTCCATATAATGATGTCATTTCTTCCAATCAATAATTGGCTTTTCAAAGACCAGTATTTCCTGTGGTCCAGAGACACTGGGATGTAATGGAAGTCCCAAAGGAACAAATGATAATCAAAGAGGCTTTCAAAATCACTGCTACTTTCCTGTTCTTATTTCTTCAGAAAAAGTAATTTCTGAATATAATTGGCCAATAGGCACAAGAGCTATAAGTACATAAGCAAATATTATTAACAATGGAAAGCAATGGTTTGGGTTTATNTGATAATCAAAGAGGCTTTCAAAATCACTGCTACTTTCCTGTTCTTATTTCTTCAGAAAAAGTAATTTCTGAATATAATTGGCCAATAGGCACAAGAGCTATAAGTACATAAGCAAATATTATTAACAATGGAAAGCAATGGTTTGGGTTTATGGAATCTATAAGATCACATGAATACAGAGGGAAACTAAGTCTCATTACTTTTATAAATTTAAGAGAAATGAGGTCAACAAACAAGAAAGAAATTCAATCCTTAATTAGTAGTCAAAAAGAAACTTTTTTCCAGAAATTTATAATTTTGTTCTCTAATTCTGAAAGTATTTTCTAACAAAAATCACTATAAATATGCATTTATATAGGCTCTCATTTAATCATTTTAATATATACTGTCATAAAAAAAAAAAGAAAAGAAACCCATGGGTCTGACCTAGAATAGTTTCAAAGCGATACATGAACTTTTTTTTTTAACTTCTAGTTCAAGCACTTGCTTTTTCAGAACCAGTCTAGAAAAATAGAAAAAAAGTCATGGCAAACTATAGATAATACTTGTGGAGACACTGATTGTAGATGTGGTGGCCCAACAGGGACATGTGGCAAGACCCAGACAGTCTTTCTGGTTCATCTTTAGAGGACTTCCCTGGCCACTGAGAGACTCCCATTGTCTTGACAAAACAAAACAGTGAAATACATCTGGAAGCTTCCAGAATAAAAATGCTTACCATGGTGCATAAATCCATTGTCGCAGAGACCAATGCCAAATATCATCGCCTCTTCTCTGGTGCGGCAATCCCCCTGTGAACCACAAAAGCCCTGTACAAGTTAATAGGCGACCGAAGATTCTGCTGCGTTGTAACCACATTTGACATTCTCAGCACTGTCCTGACAAAGCCATTCATACATTAGGGCTCGTGTTGCTTTCAGAAGCCCACTAACAATGCATCTGATTGTTATCAAACATTCCCTTGATTATGAAAATATCTTCTTTTGACGTTAAAAACAAAGATTTACTATTTCTTGAGAAAAATTATGCTTGATTAAAAATGAAAATACATGAGTAACTTCAATTTATTGCTACCACAAATTATGCCTTATTTCTTTGATCATCTATCCCAATTATGCATCAAAGAAATATCGCGTAGTTGAAAACTCACTAAATAAAGCTTGCTAAGTAAAAATCATTACGCATCATCTCTTCTATCACCTCCCACCAAATGGCCTTACTCTTTAAGTGCCTCCAAAGAAAACTATTAATCTAGTGTGACTTGTAAGAACCTAAGAGTATGTTGTTCAGGGGAGTCAGCAAACGCAAGCTTCTCTTTCACTCTCTTGCCAGAAGAAAAAAAAAAAAATTAGCTCACATAACTGATCCCCAAAAGAAAGCCTAATGCAACCTTTTGTTATGATTTTTATCTAGAAAACATCTATTTTATTCATTCAAGTACGAATTCATATACACTCTTCCCTCTATAACATGGCTTCAGCATCTGAGAATTCAAACAACCACAGATCAAAACTAGTCAGAGAAAAAAAAAATACAGAAAGTTCCAAATATTTGAATTTGCAGAATCAGTGAATATTCATATAGTATTTACATTTCATCAGATATTAAAAGCAATCTTAAGGTTAATTAAAAGATATGAGAGATTATTTGCAAATGTATGCCACTTTATACAAGGGGCTTGAGCCTCTGTGGATTTTGGTACCTGCAAGGGTCCTGGGATCAGTATCTCCTAGGTATCAACAGGACTGACTACGTATATGCATATGTATGTATATAGGTATGCATCTGTTGTATCTGTGTCTATATAACCTTACAGTTGTATGTTTTACAGTTTCAGAAGTGCTTTCTTACAGATTATCTCATTTCTTTCTAGCCCTATCTTTTAGCTCTTAGGTACAATACTCTTCTGGGAGAGACTGAGGGCAGGAGGAGAAGAGGGAGAGAGAGGATAAGATGGGTGGGTGGCATCATCGACTCAAGAGACACGAATTTGAGCAAACTCTGGGAGAGAGTGAAGGACGGGAAAGCCTGGCATGCTGTAGTCCATGCGGTCACAGTCAGACATGCCTGAGCTACTGAGTGACTGAACACCAGCAATACTCTACCAAATCCATCCTTCCTTCCCTCTGACTTCCATTTCATTCCCAGGTCAGCGCCCTAATCCAGTGTTTCCTCATCTCACTTCTAAGCTGCCATAACTCTTTTCCTGTACTTTCTCTAATATTGCCATTACAGAATTAAATTTTCTTTTTTTTTTTTTTAAAGACTTTTTTCTGGTATGGCCCATTTTTAAAATCAATATTGTTACAATATTGTTTCTGTTCTATGATTGGGGTTTTTGGCCACGAGGATGTGGGGTATTAGCTCCCCGATCAGGGATCGACCCCATACCCACTGCACTGGAAGGCAAAGTCCAGGAAAGTCCTTAGAATTAAACTTTCTTACACAGGAATACTGGGCTTCCCAGGTGGCGCTAGTGGTAAAGCACCTGGCGGCCAATGCAGGAGACATTAAGAGACGCAGGAAAGATCCCCAGGAGCAGGGCAGGGCACGCCACTCTAGTATTCTTGCCTAGAGAATCCCAGGGACAGAGAAGGCTGGAGGGTTATCGTCCTTAGGATTGTACAGAGTCAGACAGGACTAAAGGAACTAAGCCTGCACACACACAGGAATACCATGTACCCAAACTCTAAACTCACTCTCATTTTTTATAATCATAAAGTATCAACATTTTGTGTTGGGCTTTGCAGGCCTCCCATAATCCTGACTTCATTATACCCCTCCAGACCTATTTTCCAAAGGTTAGGTCACCTTTGCTCTCATCAATTTGGCTTCCAGACTGTTGCCAGGACTCCCTTTTGTTTATTTCCATCCTCATTCTCATTCATGGAATCATTCACTCCACTCCATGCCTTAAACATTACCTATCAGTCTATCAAGGACCAACACAAGCACCACCTCATGCTATAACAACTCTTCCCCTCCCTAATCCTCCTGTTAATGATCATGGTATTTACAATCTGCATCTTTAGACAAATGCATCTGTACCCTTTTCAAAATCTAACCGTTAGTAATGTTCATACATTCACACAAAAGATATTTTTTTGGCTACACAGTGTGCTAAGTGCTAGAAGTAACAGAGTAAAACACTCAAACACAAAGCACTTCCCTGCCCTCAAATAACTGAAATCAGAAGAACCGAGTCACTTAAAATATATAAGTTGTTTTGTTGTTTAGTCACTAAGATGTGTCCAACTCTTTGCAACCCCACAGACTGAAGCATGCCAGGCCTCCCTGTCCTTCACTCTTTCCCAGAGTTTGCTTAAATTCATGTCCATTGAGTCAATGATGCCACCGCCATCCAATTTAGTCAATACTCCCCAACAGGTGTCATACTAGGTGCTGGCACATAGGTTAACCAGCCCCCACCCTAAGAATCATGGGGACAGTTTCCATATAAAGTGGGATTATCTAAGACAGATACATCCAGGGAACTGGGACCACAGAGGAAGATGCTGAGCCAAGTCTGGAGGATCCAGCAAAGTTTACTGGGGCAGATGATGTTGAAGCAGAGCCTTAGAGGAAGTATAAAAATCAGCCCAACTGACTAACAGTCCCTGGAAGGCAGGAACCATGTCTGCTTTCTGTTTTGTTGGTTTCATATATTTTAATCACCAAAGCACCTGCTTAAATGTTAAATTCATAGTAAAAGCTTGTTTTAATAATCACCAACAGTATACACTGATTATTCCACTGACGGCCTTGGTGGAAAGAGACCCTTCCCTTAAAATAAAATCTCTTGTTCATCTTAGCTTAAGAACTTTAATTTACCATTCTCTTATCATTCCATTACCATACCTTTCTCCTCAAAGCCAGCCATGTTGTCCTAATCTAAAGCTAGAGTTAATCATGTCTGATGCTTACATATATGCAAGTTTTACACTATCAGAATCATAAAGCTTAAGTATGGAGCTGCTGCTGCTGCTGCTAAGTCGCTTCAGTCGTGTCTGACTCCGTGCGACCCCATAGATGGCAGCCCACCAGGCTCCACCGTCCCTGGGATTCTCCAGGCAAGAACACTGGAGTGGGTTGCCATTTCCTTCTCCAATGCATGAAAGAGAAAAGTGAAACTGAAGTCGCTCAGTCGTGTCTGACTCTTCGCGATCCCATGGACTGCAGTCTACCAGGCTCCTCCATCCATGGGATTTTCCAGGCAAGAGTACTGGAGTGGGGTGCCATTGCCTTCTCCAACCTGTATCCTAGTCCATTTCAATTCCTACTATGCACAAGCATTTCTACAGGCACTGTCATAACAGACCAGAAAGAAAACCTGAAGTAAAAGAGAATTGCAACTTGGTCTGGGTTTTGAGCAACTTATTTTAGTCTTCTAATGTTCATACTGCTTTATTGACTATGCCAAAGCCTTTGACTGTGTGGATCACAATAAACTGTGGAAAATTCTGAAAGAGATGGGAATACCAGACCACTTGACCTGCCTCTTGAGAAACCTATATACAGGTCAGGAAGCAACAGTTAGAACTGGACATGGAACAACAGACTGGTTCTAAATACGAAAAGGAGTACATCAAGGCTGTATATGGTCACCCTGCTTATTTAACTTATATGCAGAGTACATCATGAGAAACGCTGGGCTGGAAGAAACACAAGCTGGAATCAAGATTGCTGGGAGAAATATCAATAACCTCAGATATGCAGATGACGCCACCCTTATGGCAGAAAGTGAAGAGGAACTAAATAGCCTCTTGATGAAGGTGAAACTGGAGAGTGAAAAAGTTGGCTTAAAGCTCAACATTCAGAAAACGAAGATCATGGCATCCGGNAAAAAAAAAAAAGTTGACAACTGACTTCCTTTGTCAGAACTCTAAATATTTATCAGTATTAGGTTTTGCTTCAAAACAACAAACTTTCTTCAGTTTTCTCACATAATCAACATAGAAGAATTCATGTGAATTCTGTAACAATATAATTTCTATGTGAAATTTCAACTGTATTACCAAACATAGAACCAATCCCAATGACACGCACTGATCATCATATTATAAATGGTTTTCACACTAGTAAACCCACTGAACAGTGGAATTTGGGTTTTATCTAAAAAAGAACTGTTTGCTTTAAGATCTTAATTTCTCAGTAAAATAACTCTAAATATTAAATGCAAAACCAGGTATTCCTGGATAGTCTTAAAGTTAATATTAAATAATAAAAATTTCAAAATGTATGTGCACAGATAAATCAAATACGAATTAAACATTTATATTTAAGGCAAAAATAAACATTTCCATTACTGAGCATCAAATATTATCATTCACGTGTAACAAAAGATGTAGGTGATTTTCTTCAATATCAAAAAACAAACTTGACTCAAATATCCAAATGTAATGATGACATTTCAACCAAGCCATATTCCCTTCTCCAAAATAGTAAGTTCTGTATCAAATATTTCTAAAGCAAATATCAGTTTTCTTAGCCTTTCCTTTAACTCACGGAAAACATTTGATTATTTATTAGTTAATCTAGTATGATAAAACATCTAAATAAATTTATATTTGAATATATAATGGGCTTGATGCCTTGAGTTGCAAACAACATTTTCTTAGTACCAGCTGTCAGCTCCCACACTCTGAGAAGCAGAGTGACAATCACAATAAATTCTGCACTTTCTTATTTACAATGTGTGCAGATGTATACCAAAGTTCATAATATCAAGATACAATTATCATCTAACAGAGAAGAAGGCACAGGGTGACTAGAATAACTTGCTAGGACTAAACATTAGATACCTTAAAAAAATCTGTAAACAAAACATATGAGAAACTTTAGTACATATACACACCTTTTCTTTAGTGATATTCAAATTACACTTAGTCTTTTGAATGGATCTCAGCTGATATTTTTGAATCACAAAACAATATAGCATAAAAATTAAGTTTGAAAACTCTGAAATCAGATGATCCAGGTTCAAATCCTAATTCTGCTTCATTCCAGCTATATGAACTTGGTCAAGTCATTTCACTGTGTCTCACTGGCAAGTAGGGAGTTTTTAAAATACCTAAATCACCTCAAAGTTTAAAGCAGCCATGAAAGTAACAGCAATTTCTATTTGTCTGTTTACCTGTGCAATCAACCAGTCTATCAGCTTGTTGGCCATAACGACAGATTTGTAGGTTCTTAAGTGATAATCTTTATCTCTACAAAGGAAAGAGAAACCAAAAACACTAAGCAAGAGGGTAAATAAGAGGGAAAAAAAGAGAGAGGATAAATAAGCACCACAAACACTTCATTTAGTATCAGTGTGCAACAGCAAAGTTTACTGGACGGAATCTGAATTGATTGCCCCACTTACATGTAAATAAAGGAGCTTCACAAGGTTTATACAACACCTGACAATTCCCTTCATCAGTTCACACCAGGAGAAGAAACCCACAAGAATACCAAAACAGGACATTTACTCTTTCACATTTTCTTATATGCAAATTGATTATTACTGCTATGCTGTCTGGTAATAACTTGGCTAGAAATACAACTGCTCATTAATAAAATAATAACAAAACAGAATTCCTTCCCTTTAAATCAAGATAGGGTTTACAAAAGAACTCCTCAAACTGTGGAGAATAAAGCCACCCTTTGCATTTCTGCTCTTGAATTCTCGAGGTAGGCAGGATTTGCCCTGGAGGATGATTCAGTTGGCTCAGCTGTAGTGGCAGACCTCGGGCCTCCCCAGAGGGAAACACAGGAAGAACCTTGTCATTTTGTCTGATCAGAGCATGGCCTTAGTCACACCACATCCCCAGGTAGCCAAGGGAACTGAGAGCAGACTCTCCTGTCTGCAGAAGTGCCTGGATCTGAGAAATCTTTCAAAGTCTAGTTAGATAACTACAAAGTGCTCATGATCAGAACAAGACCCCAAGGGCAGAAATCTATGATTCATTTATTTTGCTGGCCTGAATAAAAATGGAATGAGAAAAGGAGAGTCTTTCAAAATGTCAAAAAAAAAAAAAAAACCAAACTGCAATCAACTTGACGTGACAAATAATTACTGGCTATATTCATGATTCTTTTAACTTCTGTCAGCACTTTACAATTAATATTGACATCATTTCATCCACTCTCATAAAAAGCTCTCCAAAATATGACTGAAATTCCTAAGATTTCAATAGTGAATGTACTAGGTTAGCCAGTAATCAACAGCAGATTTTTTTTTTAATCTTTTAAAATTTATCTCCGTTTCTGACATCCCATCACCCATTTCATTTCAGCTTCCATACATGTCAAAAAGAAGGACAGGGTAGTTATTATAGAATACATGTGGGTCTATGGATTTTTTTCACCCAAGTCATTTTTCTTTTCATAAGCTGAGTTCATACATATTAAAAGCATGACTATCACACATACCATCTGCTTTATGGTTTTTTTTTCACCATAAATTTACCTTTGACAACTCATAAACCATTGTCATTTCTAGCCAAAGAACAATTCCTTCTCATCAGCTCTTTTAGAATACAACTTTCTTGATAAAAAATCTCATGTGGCTAAAACATATTTTCAGAACACATTTTTTCCCCCTACACACACACAGGCACACACATGGCAGGAAAAAATAATCCAGTATTGGTTTCTATTAGTTTAAGACCTGGGTTCAGTCTCTGGGTTGGGAAGATCCCCTGGAGGAGGGCACCGCAACCCACTCCAGTATTCTTGCCTGGAGAATCCCATGGACAAAGAAGCCTGACAGGACAAAGGAGTCCATGGGATTTCAAAGAGTTGGACACAACTGAGCAACTGAACACACATACGAGTACAAAAAAAAAAAGTGCTATTATTAAGTAGCCATTTTTTAGCATTATGTTATCTAAAATATTTACAGATGTCTGTGCCAGGAAAATAACAGAGAATCAACAAATACTGGTTTCTTTCACTTTCACTTTTTTTTTTTTTTAAACTTTGTGAAGCCTGCTTGTGAAAGTGGACAGGGTATTTTCAGGTGTAATAGGTAAGATTCTATTTTCTCTTTCAGGATCTGAAGTACGGGCATTCCAACACTTAATCAGCAACTTTTGGAATTTTTTTTTTAAGCTCTGCATTTCCTTGCAATTGGAAACCAGAGTGAAAAATAGAAACACTGTCCATCAAACGCCTGGATTCTATATCCATGACTGAAAAGCCTCTACATTCATTTTAGAAATCATACATTATTTTTTTTTTGTTCTGAAAAATATGTTTTAGTCAATAAACTCCAAATGAAATCTGGCCATCTGAAATTAATTTAATATTACATTACATTATATCAGTTCTTTCAGTTTGTGTATACTACAAATATAATTCTCCTCCTGATTATCTCTATTAGTAATCATAACATCAAACTCAAAGTTTTCTGCTATCTTTCTAATAGGATAAACTGAAAATGAATCCTAATTTCTCTTTAGAAACCAGAAAGGCATATCTCTTCAGAAGTAAAAACATAGTATAGAAAAACTGATAAAATTATTAAATCCAAATTAATTCTTAAGTTTCAAGTGCAAAAGCTTTTTGTTCAATAAAAGATGATTAAAAGAAAATATTGTGACAGAAAATACAAGTCAAAGATTTGATTATAAGTCTAATTGAAAAAATTAATATACAAGTAATCATAATGGTAAATATTCACTAGTAAATAGTATTTTGAAATCCTCTCTGGTTAGTCAACTATTATTTATTAAATACTAACTGACTGTGGATAATTTCATTATCAAGCCTGTAATTTACTATGCTGCTAAGTTGCTTCAGTCATGTCCGACTCTGTGCAACCCCAAAGACAGCAGCCCACAAGGTTCCTCCAGCCCTGGGATTCTCCAGGCAAGAACACTGGAGTGCATTGCCATTTCCTTCTCATTACAATGAATTAATGGCAATTAATTTTAGAAATCAGAATAAAAAGAGTAGAAGAAACTCTATAATTAGAGCTCCAGAAAATTTTGAAATATTTTAAGATAAATTGTTACTTAAAATAATCTTTAAAATCAAAATGTTTATGTTTGGAAGAAAAACAAAATAAGCAAACTTCAGCTTAATAATATTTACCTGATATGCAATATAAATATTTCCATGTAAACTGCCCAGAACTTAGAAACTAGACTCACCTTATGACTGGAGTAAACAGACTATGAAGACGACAATATAATCGTACACCCTGTTGTAAAATAAAGATATGCCAAAAACAAGTAAAATTAGTCAATGGACATGCCAATGAACTTTAGAAATAGATTATTCTGAAATTATTACACAATCTTAATCTATCTGAAACTTACTCAAATGTTACATTATATCATAAAAATAATATGATCTGAATAATTAAAAATAGGATTAAATTGTTATTAATTTTTCACCTACAAGTGACATATATACATATGCATGTACAAACATGCATATGATATACATATATACACATATGCATACATACAAGAAAGCCTTCATCAGTGATCAATGCAAAGAAATAGAGGAAAGCAATAGAATGGGAAAGACTAGAGATCTCTTCAAGAAAATTAGGAATACCAAGGGAACATTTCATGCAAAGATGGGCTCGATAAAGGACAGAAACGGTATGGACCTAACAGAAGCAGAAGATATTAAGAAGAGGTGGCAAGAATACACAGAAGAANGAAACTCCAGTACTCTGGCCACCTCATACGAAGAGTTGTCTCACTGGCGAAGACTCTGATGCTGGGAGGGATTGGGGGCAGGAGGAGAAGGGGACGACCGAGGATGAGATGGCTGGATGGCATCACTGACTCAATGGACGTGAGTCTGAGTGAACTCAGGGATTTGGTGATGGACAGGGAGGCCTGACGTGCTGCGGTTCACGGGGTCGCAAAGAGTGGGACACGACTGAGCGACTGCACTGAACTGAACTGAACCAACTTGACTTGTCTTATTTTTTTTTATTTATCCCTTAAGTGTTCCCCTTTTATTTTTTGTCATCTTTCATGAGGCACACACATTTTATCACAATCTGCAATAAAGGTGGGCTTTGAATTAGAACTGAATGGGTCCAAAATTCATTTCTGTAACTATTATGTATGGGAAAGTTACTTAACCTCTCTGTGACTCAATATTTTTCTCTAGAAAATGATGATAGTGAAAATACCTATTTTATAAATTTATTGGGAATATTATATAATTAATTCATGTGATTCTTTGAGATTATGCCTGGCAGAGAATAAGCTTTTTTTTTTCTTTTTTCCTTTTTCTTGGAGTATAGCTGTTTTACACTGTTGTGTTAGTTTCTACTGTACAACCAAGTGTGTCAATTAAATGTATACATATATCCCCTCATTTTGGATTTCCTTCCCATTTAGGTCGCCACAGAGCATTGAGTAGAGTTCCCCATGCTAAACAGTCAGTTTCATTAGTTATTTATTTTCTACATAGTATCAGTAGTGTATAGATATCAATTCCAATTTCCCAATCCATCCCACCACCCCTTTCCCCTCTTGGTGTCCATATGACCTTTTAATTTTTAAAGAGCTTCATACAGGTAGAATTAACAGCCTCTTCTAGATTTTCCTGAAACCCACATCTACTAATCCCAATCTTGCTGCTAAACACAAAAAATTGAGAAGAGCATACTACAAGAAATAAATAGGTTCATTTTCACAGGTGGTAAAAAGGAATTTTTTAAAAGCTCATTAAGATAGAGAGACAATAATTTAATTATTTCCTGGCTCTAATCCTAACCTGTTCTCTTTCTTGAAGTAGCAAGGAGAAGGGGCTGAGAATACATGGAAGTTTACTGATGAGGTCATGGGGGCACAGAGACAATGTTGAATCTGTGAAGTGGATAAACAGCTTTTAAAGTATTACCTGTCTACATTCTTACCTGTGTTTTCTTTTGCAATACACCAAAAGGTTATCAAAAAGAAAAAATACTCGCTCTTGAATATTTCCAGAAGAAATTTTCAGTAAGACTCCACACATTAGCATTTCTGTACAGGTATCAGTAATGTTGGACCCCTAAATCAGGAAAAATGGAGAAAATAATGTCTGATTACTTAACAGAAACTTTCACGCAGTAAGTCTTTTTCCTCCTGTTTTTATTTCAAGATGCAATATACAAACAGGATAAAAGTTCAAACAGTTTAAGTATTAATATACTGAGCTTAGGTCTCTTTCCCTCCCAGTCTCCTCCAGTAAGTACAGCTCCTCTAAAGAGATTCCGTGTCTTCTTTAGTTATTCTACATATATGTGCATACACAGCATATATAATGAATTTTATCTTTGTTCTCTAAAAATAGGAGATGATTTCAAAGTAACTCATGACATGAATGTTCCTAATATTCATTTTCCTCCTTCTCCTCTCTTTCCTTGGTCTGGGAACATAGCTCCATGAATAAAAGTAATGTACAAAAGCAAAGTACATGTAATTGTCAATTTTTAGTAGGTCTTAATTTATATAAAATTGCTCCTCCATATCCATGGAAGAATGGTTCCAAGACCCCCAAAGATATCAAAATCTGAGGATGCTCAAAAGGCATAAATAAAATGGCATAGTATTTGCATATAATCTACACACTCCCTCTGTACATGTTAACCTCAAGATTCTATCTAAAATCTAATACAATGTAAGGTGAAAGTGCTAGTCGCTCAGTCGGGTCAGACTCTTTGCAATCCTGCACACTGTAGCCCACCAGGTTCCTCTGTCCATTGATTCTCCAGGCAAGAATACTAGGGTGTATAGCCATTCCCTTCTCCAGGGGATCCTCCCCATCCAGCGATCGAATCCAAGTCATTGCAGGCAGATTCTTTACCATCTGAGCCACTAGGGGAGCCAACACAATGCAAATGTTACATCAGTTCAGCTCAGTTCAGTCGCTCAGTGTCTGACTCTTTGTGACCCCATAGACTGCAGCAGCCAGCAGCCAGGCCTCCCTGTCCATCAGCAACTCCCGGAGTTTACTCAAACTCATGTCCATTGAGTCGGTGATGCTATCCAACCATCTCATCCTCTTTCGTCCCCTTCTCCTCCGGCCTTCAATCTTTCCCAGCATCAGGGTCTTTGCATCAGGTGGCCAAAATGTCACGTAAATACAATGTAAATACTATCTAATAGTTGCTGGTGCAAGTTTTGTTTTATGAAACTTTCTGGAATTTTTTTTCCCCAAAATAGTTTCAATCTGAAGTTGCCTGAAATTAAAAGACGCTTACTCCTTGGAAGGAAAGTTATGACCAACCTAGACAGCATATTCAAAAGTAGAGACATTACTTTGCCAACAAAGGTCCATCTAGTCAAGGCTATGGTTTTTCCTGTAGTCATGTATGGATGTGAGAGTTGGACTGGGAAGAAAGCTAAGCACCAAAGAATTGATGCTTTTCAACTGTGGTGTTGGAGAAGACTCTTGAGAGTCCCTTGGAGTGCAAGGAGATCCAACCAGTCCACTCTAAAGGAAATCAGTCCTGGGTGTTCTTTGGAAGGACTGATGCTAAAGCTGAAACTCCAGTACTTTGGCCACTTCATGCAAAGAGTTGACTCACTGGAAAAGACTCTGATGCTGGGAGGGACTGGGGGCAGGAGGAGAAGGGGACGACAGAGGATGAGATGGCTGGATAACATCATCGACTTGATGGACGTGAGTTTGAGTGAACTACGGGAGTTGGTGATGGACAGGGAGCCCTGGCGTGCTATGATCCATGGGGTCGCAAAGCATTGGACATGACTGAATGTGAACTGAACTGAACTGAACTCTGGAGGCAGAACCCAGAATACAGAAAGCCAACTGTCTCCACTTCTAGGATGGAGAAGAAGATAAAAGAAGAAATAAAAGGTAAAAAAAATCTATTAAAAGAGAGCAACCTTCCATAAAACCTTTCACCACAGTTATTGAAAGATGCACTAGGATGCTCATTCATTGAATAAACCCTTACTGAGTGCCCGTGAAGGTCATATGATCAGCAACAAAACTGATTCTTAACACAAGTACTAATCATGGGAGGTTGAGAGGAGGAAGCACCAGAGAGAAGAAGCCTTGGCCCCTGAACCATCAACAAAGAGAAACTGCCCACTGAGCAGAATCCACATATGAGTGTCATGTGAACTGATCAGAAATGTCTATTTTGAGCCATTAGGCTTCCCCAGTGTCTCAGTAATAAAGAATCTGCCTGTGATGTAGGAGCCACAGCAGACACTGGTTCAATCCCTGGGTCAGGAAGATCCCAAGGTGAAGGACATGGCAACCCACTCCAGTATTACTGCCTGGAGAATGCCATGGACAGGGGAGCCCAGTGAGCTATAGTCCAAGAGGTCACAAAGAATTGGACATGACTGAAGCGACTTAGCAGGTCATAAGTGTTATAGTCTATTTGTTTCTACAAAGTAAACTAGCATAACTAACTTGCTGAGTCACTGAGTTGGAACAAAAAAAAAGGCGGGGGGGACTTTTCAGTAGAGCTCTGTGAAGTGTGCTCTTAAGAATACTTCTGTTTTAAATATGTCTGGTCTTTTTTGATATTTAAAACTGAGAACATCAATATTAATTTCATGTTTGCATATTAACAATGAATATTTTTCTGATTAATATTTAATTTTTAAACTAAAATAACTCACATAACTATAATAAGAAACTTCCCAAAAGAGAAGTTAATTAAGACAGTGTCACCACGTTAGTCTGGATATTACAAACACATTTTACATTTGAAATACTTCCCTCATCATAAGGGTAGAAATGGATAGAAATGGAGATCTTTCAAACATTCACACAACTTCATATAGTTTGCCATGTGATAATTAAGCAAAAACTGTCAGCAAATGTAAACATCAATCTCAACAGCAGTGGCAATGACTTCTAATTTATAGTGAATACATCTCTCCCTTAGGAAAAAAAAATTAGAATGGCATTTAAAATGTAAAAAAGGAAACATCACATTGATTCTTGCACAAGGGACCTAAATAACATTATGAAAAGTGGCTTTATCAATAGCAATTTTATAAATGGTACAAAACACTTNTCCAGTACTTTGGCCACTTCATGCAAAGAGTTGACTCACTGGAAAAGACTCTGATGCTGGGAGGGACTGGGGGCAGGAGGAGAAGGGGACGACAGAGGATGAGATGGCTGGATAACATCATCGACTTGATGGACGTGAGTTTGAGTGAACTACGGGAGTTGGTGATGGACAGGGAGCCCTGGCGTGCTATGATCCATGGGGTCGCAAAGCATTGGACATGACTGAATGTGAACTGAACTGAACTGAACTCTGGAGGCAGAACCCAGAATACAGAAAGCCAACTGTCTCCACTTCTAGGATGGAGAAGAAGATAAAAGAAGAAATAAAAGGTAAAAAAAATCTATTAAAAGAGAGCAACCTTCCATAAAACCTTTCACCACAGTTATTGAAAGATGCACTAGGATGCTCATTCATTGAATAAACCCTTACTGAGTGCCCGTGAAGGTCATATGATCAGCAACAAAACTGATTCTTAACACAAGTACTAATCATGGGAGGTTGAGAGGAGGAAGCACCAGAGAGAAGAAGCCTTGGCCCCTGAACCATCAACAAAGAGAAACTGCCCACTGAGCAGAATCCACATATGAGTGTCATGTGAACTGATCAGAAATGTCTATTTTGAGCCATTAGGCTTCCCCAGTGTCTCAGTAATAAAGAATCTGCCTGTGATGTAGGAGCCACAGCAGACACTGGTTCAATCCCTGGGTCAGGAAGATCCCAAGGTGAAGGACATGGCAACCCACTCCAGTATTACTGCCTGGAGAATGCCATGGACAGGGGAGCCCAGTGAGCTATAGTCCAAGAGGTCACAAAGAATTGGACATGACTGAAGCGACTTAGCAGGTCATAAGTGTTATAGTCTATTTGTTTCTACAAAGTAAACTAGCATAACTAACTTGCTGAGTCACTGAGTTGGAACAAAAAAAAAGGCGGGGGGGACTTTTCAGTAGAGCTCTGTGAAGTGTGCTCTTAAGAATACTTCTGTTTTAAATATGTCTGGTCTTTTTTGATATTTAAAACTGAGAACATCAATATTAATTTCATGTTTGCATATTAACAATGAATATTTTTCTGATTAATATTTAATTTTTAAACTAAAATAACTCACATAACTATAATAAGAAACTTCCCAAAAGAGAAGTTAATTAAGACAGTGTCACCACGTTAGTCTGGATATTACAAACACATTTTACATTTGAAATACTTCCCTCATCATAAGGGTAGAAATGGATAGAAATGGAGATCTTTCAAACATTCACACAACTTCATATAGTTTGCCATGTGATAATTAAGCAAAAACTGTCAGCAAATGTAAACATCAATCTCAACAGCAGTGGCAATGACTTCTAATTTATAGTGAATACATCTCTCCCTTAGGAAAAAAAAATTAGAATGGCATTTAAAATGTAAAAAAGGAAACATCACATTGATTCTTGCACAAGGGACCTAAATAACATTATGAAAAGTGGCTTTATCAATAGCAATTTTATAAATGGTACAAAACACTTCACTTTAGATTATTCCATGCAGTAGTCCATAAATGCCAAGGCAGGAAGATAATCTGTTACATTATTAAAGGGTTACTCTAAGTATTATACTAATTTGTGTATTAACCAGTCTTCCAAATAGTTTCCCAGGTTAAATATGTATGTATTTATTTATAGATGTATTCCTAAATGAATGAAATACTAACAATACATTTTCTGACTTGTTTGTGGTGATTATTAATAAATACAAGGAAAATTTAATGTGAATTTGAGCTAACTATAATCCATCCTCTTACACAGCCTCAGGGGAGATATTGTCCAAGCACTGAAGAACTCATGGGACCAATGTGCAAAATAGAAAATGGATCTATTACTTATGATGATAACTGACATACACTCTGAATGGTCCCATGAGTAAGGCCAACACAATCTCTCTTTGTAAATGTAACTTATTTGGAAAGCCAAACATAATCAGAAAGGATCTCATTGAGCTGAATTTCAGGGGCGTTCGTAAGCACTGGGCTGAAATGTGTTGAAAGTGAAACAGTTAGTCATTCAGCCGTGTCTGACTCTTTGCAACCCCATGGACTCTAGCCTGCCAGGCTCCTCCTTCCATGGGATTCTCCAGGCAAGAATACTGGAATAAGTTGTCACTCCCTGCTCCAGGGGATCTTTCTGATCCAGGGACTGAATCCATGAATCTTGTGTCTCCTGCAATGGCAGGTGGATTCTTTACCACTGGCGGCATCTGGGAAGCCCCTTTGATCATGAACCGTCCTCCAAAATCTGAACATAGCTAAGATATTCCTTCTGCCTTCTGGGTTCTGTTATACCATTGCCTTTTGATGATATGAATTGACTTTAGAAACCTGGAAGATCCTATTTCTCCTCTGGACCTTCTCTTTATCAATAGCTTGTCAGGGTTTCCCATAACATGAACACCTCCAAAAGTGAATACAACCATTTGTATTGAGCTGGCAAGTGAAGAATATAGGAGTGATATTATTTCTCCAGTCCCCTATAACACATTCCCTGATGGCTTAGATGGTAAAGAATCCTCCTGCAATGCAGGAGAGCTGAGTTCAATCCTTGAGTTGGGAAGATCCCCTGGAGGAGGGCATGGCAACCCACTCTAGTATTCTTGCCTGCAGAATCCCCATGGACAAAGGAGCTTAGCAGGCTACAGTCCATGGGGTTGCAGAGTTGGACATGACTAAGCAACTAAGCACAAGATTTTATTAGCACATCTATGGTAACCCCATGTTACATCTCATTCAAAGTTCCCCTAGGTCTTTCTCCTCTACCCTATACTTGAATATTTTGACTTTTTGATTCAGTTAATCCAGACTGTCATCCTAACAAGCTCTCAAACCTCTCACTAATATGCATTATATTGAAGGCATCACCATAAATTCCCATCAGCTCCCAATCAGAAATCACAATAAGATGAATTGACCTCTTTGAAGTCAACACTTCTTTCCATAAGTGACTCAAAGCATCTGCTTAATTATCAATTAATGAAGCTGTATGGGGGTAAGGACATCAAACCCAACCACCCACAGTTTCTAGAATTCCTGTTATGCTTCATAGAGTATCTTACAATATATACATATCACCAAAAGAGACAAAGTTTATCTCACAATATACACATAATGCACATTTTACTAAATACTATTGAGACAGTTTTATTACTGAGGTGATATGTCTTTAATATTTAACAGCAGAATTTAGGAATTAGTACAGTATTACTTTTCCTATCTTCTACCATGGTAACCTCCTACCATCACATGAAATATTTTCATGATAATTTAAACAATTCCTAGGAAAACCTTTATGCACTTAAAGGAATCTGTGTCAAAACATGCAGATTTGTCTAAAAACCTCATTCTAAAAGAATGTCTTATCTTTATACCAGATTCATCTTTTAGATGGGAAAAAAAGGCCACTGTGCCTTTGACTTACAATGATTTAATCTGTGTATTATCTCCACGACAATGTTGGATAAAAATCACTAAAACTTCTTGAAACACAGATACGTAGAGTATTCTAAATACTGAAGAAGATTTGGCCAAGTGTAGATATACTCTTGTGTAATCACAATATTCCTCTCACTTCAAATTCATCTGATCTGCAAGCAGGCACTTAATAAATGTCTGTTTTTGACTAATGTTGTATCATATTTTCCTCTCACTTAAATAATATAATCTACCTTTCTCTGTAGCCGAAAAAACAAAAAGTCACAGCTTTATCTTTGAAACGAATGAGGTTTATGATATTTTGAAAATGATGTGCAATTTCTTTTTCATTATCTGGAAATGGCAAGAGAGATACTAGGGTTAGCGATAAAGAAGCCAAGCTACAAAAATGAAATAGGATATGGTTAAAAGCATCAGCTTGCCAGGAAACACTCATCAGCCCTAGAGTCCATCAAAATGAGGATGTCAAACAAATGAGCTAGAAAGCAAAAAGTGTGGAAGTAATAAAACAAGCGAGGCAGGTCGTCAGAAAAGAGCAAAGCTTCTAGGACAATGGTGCTCAATTTCAGAGTTAAGAAGACACACCTGATGGGACTATTAACATTTCTAGGTTCCCTGGCACTATCCCCACAGAGAGCACGTCTGGGTAAGTGCTGGACCATTCAGTAGATTCTGATGTATTGTGGTGTTCCATCAACACTTGAAGTCACACCGCTTTGGAAGCCTGAGCTCAGGCACTCAGGTGCATAGAACAGCAACTCTGCTGACACGGGGATGAAGGTGCGTACAGGGCCTGCTCTATGAGACCTCTGGGTGAGCAGTAGTCCCAACTGCTTGCCAGAGCCCAGGACAGAAGAGGAGTTTATCACATGTTCCATGGTCACAGTCACACCTATGCTACGGTTCATCATCACTGAATATTCATTTAAATCTGCATAATGTATCACTGCAGATGGTGACTGCAGCCATGAAATTAAAAGACGCTTACTCCTTGGAAGAAAAGTTATGACCAACCTAGCTAGCATATTGAAAAGTAGAGACATTACTTTGCCAAAAAAGGTCCGTCTAGTCAAGGCTACGGATTTTCCTGTGGTCATGTATGGATGTGTGAGTTGGACTGGGAAGAATGCTGAGCGCCAAAGAATTGATGCTTTTCAACTGTGGTGTTGGAGAAGACTCTTGGGAGTCCCTTGGACTGCAAGGAGATCCAACCAGTCGACTTTAAAGGAGATCAGTCCTGGGTGTTCTTTGGAAGGAATAACGCTAAAGCTGAAATTCCAGTACTTTGGCCACCTCATACAAAGAGTTGACTCACTGGAAGACTCTGATGCTGGGAGGGATTGGGGACAGGAGGACAAGGGGACGACAGAGGATGAGATGGCTGGATAGCATCACTGACTCAATGGACGTGGGTCTGAGTGAACTCCAGGAGTTGGTGATGGACTGGGAGGCCTGGCATGCTGCGATTCATGGGGTCGCAAAGCATTGGACACGACTGAGCGACTGAACTGAACTGAACTAAACTGAATGTTATTTTGGGGGCTTTCCTCATAACTCACTCAGTAAAGAATCTACCTACAATGCAAGAGACCCTAGTTCGATCTCTGAGTTGGGAAGATCCCCTGGAGAAGGAACTAGCAGCCTACTCCAGTATTCTTGCCTGGAGAATCCCATGGACAGAGGAGCCTGGCGGGCCACCATCTATGGGGTCGCAAGAGTCAGACAGGATAGCGACTAAACCACCTCCAATGTTACTTTGGGCTTCCCGTGTGGCGCTAGTGGTAAAGAACCTGCCAGCCAATACAGGAGGCATAAGACATGTGGGTTTGATCCCTGGATAGGGAATACCCCCCTGGAGGAGGGCATGGCAACCCACTCCAGTATTCTTGCCTGGAGAATCCCACAGACAAAGGAGCCTGGTGGGCTACAGCCCATGGGGTCCAAAGAGTCAGACACAGCTCAGTGACTAGCATTTAAGTTATATAGTCCTTGTTTTTAAAAATCTGTGTAATGGGGGTTATAGAACTTCAGTAAGCTGTTAAAAGAGACCAAGATTGCCTACAATGGAATATCAGTTTTTCCCCAAAAGGAAGTTGGCTGGTGGACAATTAAGGGCCCTTGGCCTCCCTTGAGCAAATTTACCCAAGTAAGATTATTTGAATCTTGGATTTTTATCTTGAATCTTGAATGGAGCAACATAGAATGGAAAAATTATTCGAAGTTATCCCTGATACTGGGAAGGACTGATGCAAGAAAAGGGGGCAACACAGGATGAGGTGGTTGGATGGCATCACTCCTTCAATGGACACGAGTTTGAGCAAACTCTGGGAGATGGTGAAGAACAGAGAAGTCTGGCGTCCTGCAGTCCATGGGGTTGCAAAGAGACAGACACAACTGAGCGATGGGACAATAAACAACCCATTCTAGCTAGGGCACTAATGAGACTGCCAAAGAGCTTCAGCTGACTAGACAGCCTTTCGAGTCTGAGAGGGAAGCTCTTCTGGTTATTTCACGAACTATTCAATATCTTTTAAATTAAATTTCCTTTCATTTCTGTTGCTTGGGACCATATAACTTAAGTAAGATAACCCTTTCAGTAGTTAGGTGCATAGATTAGACAAATGAAGGGGATTTCTTAAGGATAAAAATCTAACGACTGAACCAAAACTTTAATATTACCTCTCTCATCTGTAGAGCATTTTATAGGTTCAAAGTATTTTTCACTTATTTCATTTACCCCTGTAATAACCCAAACTGTATGTTGAAGAGATCTGGTGCTTTATTCACAAACTAAAGTTTAGAGTCCAGACTGTAAACCAAACCTGCTCAAAAGCCAGGTTTTTTATTATGTTATATAACGAGAACAATAAATCTCCATTGTTTGTTTACTTAAATTCAACATAAAAGAATGTAATGACAATTTAATGGTACAAAACACTGGAGAGACAAGTTACACCTGAGATTTTAATGCCTTTCATTTGATGAATGGGGAAATAAGACCCTGAATATTTAAGGGATCTACTTGAAATATAACAATAATTCACTGAAAGTAGAAATAATGCATACTATGGTATACTGGATTAAGACTCCACTGAAGAGAACTTTGGTTACTGGAGCAACAGTGTCATCTCTAGGATAGTCTGCGTGGCCTGCAGGACCTCCTGAAGGACTCAGAGAGCTGCTGCTGTCGCTGTTCAGTCGTTCAGGTGTACCCAACTCTTGGCGACCCCGTGGACTGCAGCATGCCAGGCTTCCCTGTCCTTCACTCTCCCAGAGTTTGCTCAGACTCCTGGCCATTAAGTCAGTGGTGCCTTCCAACCATCTCAGCCTCCGTCGTCCCCTTCTCCTCCTGCCGTCAATCTCTCCCAGCATCGGGCTCTTTCCCAATGAGCTGGCTCTTTGCATCAGGTGGCCAAAGTATTAGTGCTTCACCTTCAGCATCAGTCCTGCCAATGAACAGTCAGGGTTGACTTCCTTTAGGATTGACTGCTTTGATCTCCTTGCTGTCCGAGGGACTCTCAAGAGTCTTCTCCA
Organism: Oreotragus oreotragus; assembly: GCA_006410675.1. Lineage (NCBI taxonomy): Eukaryota > Metazoa > Chordata > Mammalia > Artiodactyla > Bovidae > Oreotragus > Oreotragus oreotragus. The sequence goes on from SJYX01018656.1 coordinate 58,095, forward strand.
GCACCGCAGTTCAAAAGCATCAATTCTTCGGTGCTCAGCCTTCTTCACAGTCCAACATTAGCTGTTACTCAACATTAGCTCAAGGCTCCTAATGTCCAAAATTCTTGAAGGAACTCTGTTTTGTAACTGTCATGCCATCAGTCATCTGTTCTTGGTCTTGTCTTAACCCCATGATAGTCACTCTGAACACATAAAGCTGTCTGAAAGCTGAGCAAAAATGCCTTTTTACAACTCAAAGAAAGCCCTAAGCATACCGACTCCCTTACCGGGGCCTGAATTCATTCTCCATGACTGTGTCCCTTTGTTTTCTGAGCCTCTGGAGTCTCACCAGATCGCAGTTTCTCTCTAACTTCTCAGAAGGGACAAGGCCTGAATACTGTAAAGCTTCCCCTATGCTCTCAACGTGGTGAACTGAGGTGTGAAATCAAGTACTTGTTACAAGTTTCCAACCAACTGGTTGGGCCCTGCTCCAGACAGCATTCCCTTTGAAGTCCTAAAACTCTCAAATCACTGTATGGCTGTGTCTTAGGCAATCATTTTCAAATCTGACTCAAGGAGACGTCATCTTGCCACTCTTTTTGGAACTGACATTCATCTTCTCTGCCCTGTACCTGGAACTGTGGTCACACCAGATTTGCCCCACCAGTTTCCTCTGCCCCCCGGCTCCATTTGTCTCTCCCACCCCAAGTTCTATAAGCCTCCGAAGAGGGTGAGGCTGGAACAGCCACTGTTGAGGCTACAAAGGACATAGTGTGGACCACACAGCCTTATTCCTTTGAGTATGGCAGATTCCATTTCCCGAGAGAACCGAAAAGAGTCTTACGAAGGTTTTATTTTGGTCAAAGTCCTGGCAGAAGTCACTGACAAATCCTACAGTTTAAAGCAAGTTTGGTGCTTCTTCCAATGTTTGAGTGACAACAGAAGGGCAAAGCAAACTTTCCTCCATTTTTCTCAACCCAGCAGGACAACTGTTTTCAAGAAAGGAATTATCATCATGAATCAACTGTAAAATACACAACCATTTAAACTGATTGAAATAAGTAGCATTCATGCTGAAATAAGAGTGACCCTGAATACTTGAAATGAAAGAATACAGACAAGGAAGAAGAGAAATCAGATCCCAGTTAGCATTTTAAAAGATTCATGGTGAAGAATAGACAAATAGGAGCATTTCCTGGGGTCAGGGTTTGAAGTTTCTTTGCAAATCTGAAAGGATATAGGTTAGGTCTAAATGGAAACCAACAAATTGAAGATAAAAAACAAAGTAGTTAATTATAAAGCCCTAAAGATAAAAATAACCCCCTTGGATTTGTGTGATAATATTGGTTTGCGAACATTTTAAATCTTTTTATACTTCTCCAAAAATAGTATCTCAATTGCTTACTTTATAACAATAAGAAATTATCTTAGTTGAAAGCTCTTGATCATCTAAATTAAGTCAATTTAAAGAAAAAAAATTAGTTTATTCTTTTGCTTTTGTTGTTGTTGAGTTGCTAAGGTATGTGCAACCCCAGGGACTATAGCCCACCAGGCTCCTCTGTCCATGGAATGCACCAGGCAAGAATACTGGAGTGGGTAGCCATTCCCTTCTCCAGGGGATCTTCCCAAACCAGGGATCAAACCTGCGTCTCCTATGTCTCTTGCATTGGCAGGCAGATTCTTACCACTGAACCACCAGGAAGCCCAGTTTATTATAGTTTATTATAGTGCTGAAGTAATATATGGCTCTCCTTGGTGGCTCAGATGGTAAAGAACCCACCTGCAATGCAGGGGACCCACGTTTGATCCCTGAGTAGTAAAGATACCCTGGAGAAAGGAATGGTTATCCACTCCAGTATTCTTGCATGGAAAATCCCATGAACAGAGGAGCCTGGCGGGCTATAGTCCATGAGGTCACAAAGAGTCAGACACAGCTGAGCTACTAAGCACGCAAAGTAATACAGAGCTCCAGCTGCATGAACTAACTGACAATCAAAATTACTACAGTTGCAAACGTATTACAGATTCTGACTATCACTCTTCCTTGGCTTTTTTGTCATTTCAAAAAATCTTTCTTTAGTGAATCATGAAACCATAACATTTTTCATCTTGAGTGCCCCTTAAAAATCATGCCTCAGCCAGTTCCTTCATCTTCGAAATGAATGGCAAGAATACTGGAGTGGGTAGCCATTCCCTTCTCCAGGGGATCTTCCCAAACCAGGGATCAAACCTGCGTCTCCTATGTCTCTTGCATTGGCAGGCAGATTCTTACCACTGAACCACCAGGAAGCCCAGTTTATTATAGTTTATTATAGTGCTAAAGTAATATATGGCTCTCCTTGGTGGCTCAGATGGTAAAGAACCCACCTGCAATGCAGGGGACCCACGTTTGATCCCTGAGTAGTAAAGATACCCTGGAGAAAGGAATGGTTATCCACTCCAGTATTCTTGCATCGAAAATCCCATGAACAGAGGAGCCTGGCGGGCTATAGTCCATGAGGTCACAAAGAGTCAGACACAGCTGAGCTACTAAGCACGCAAAGTAATACAGAGCTCCAGCTGCATGAACTAACTGACAATCAAAATTACTACAGTTGCAAACGTATTACAGATTCTGACTATCACTCTTCCTTGGCTTTTTTGTCATTTCAAAAAATCTTTCTTTAGTGAATCATGAAACCATAACATTTTTCATCTTGAGTGCCCCTTAAAAATCATGCCTCAGCCAGTTCCTTCATCTTCGAAATGAAAAAATTCAAATTTAGAGAGATGAAATAGAATAACATTCACCATGAAATACCTAGTTTAGAGTCTGAAAATAATAATATCAGAGCACAAGTTTGGAATCTTTCCCTCTCCAGGACTCAGGCTATGGTTATGGCCAACTAACCGAAGTTAAGACTGGAGAAAGGATTATCACACTGCTATCGAAGTTTATCATATACACCATTGTGATCGGCTCTATTGCAAAGCTTTCAGGTTGAAGTTAAGTCAATTAACGACCCCTTTAAAGATATTCAAAAAGAATAATGACAGCACTTTTTGGAAATAGTTAGAGCCCTCTACCATTGTCTAGAAAAAGGACCATTTATGGTTCGGTCCCATCCAATGCCAGTAATACTACACAGAGCATAAGACATAACAAAACTATTTTAAGATCAATTGTTGAGTCCGATGACTGTACCTCCCAGCCTTCAATATGAGACTGCCACTCCTCTAAAATTTCCAACTTTTCCATCTGTCTCTTGGCCTCGTTGATGTTGGAACAGACGGCTTTCATGGCTTGGAGAGCTTCCATGAGTGCGGCATAGTCACTGTGTTTCCTTGGAGTCCGCTTAAGCAACTCCTGTTTATACACAAAAAACAAACCGCCCTTTGATCTTCAGCTTTCTGGGACAGCAGGTTCAGACTGACCAGGAAATGAAAACTATAAGGATTGTGAGAGCTACTTTCAGAAGTGACATCACAAACTCCACCAAGATCAAGGCCCCTCAAAAAAAAACACTGAATGAGTAAGGGTCACCACCTGCATACACCACAGTCACTTTAACTTTTCCCTTAAAATGATGTTGTTTTTAAAAATGAAATTAGATATCTCCTTTCAAACTATCAAATATCTCACCTACAGCATGTAATTTTTTAATATGATATATAAGTTTTTATAATTTTTATGTTTGACTTGTGCTCCAAAATGAGGACTTTTTTTTTATGTTGATTTCATTTCTTTAGTGTTTAAAAGAATGGTAAACCTTCAGACGAATATGTCCTATAATTTAAAAAATAATTTAAGTCCCTTACTTTCTAACACTTTTTGAGAAACTATAAAAAAGTATCATAAATAAAGCAAATTTCTAAAATGTCTTATATCTAGTAAAAAAAAAAGTAATTTATAAATTCCACAATTCTCCATCATTAAAGGAGCAATTTATGCTGTTTTTGCCAACAACTTGGTTGTTTCTCAGTTTATTCTCTACAATGAATTCTATATGCCCTTTAATAGCTTTTTCCTTTTTTTTTTTTTCTATTCAGGATATCAGACTAGAGTAATCTTTAATCTTATAAAAGGTCTTATTTAGAAGCACAAAATTAAACATCTTCACCCACTGTCTAGACAGCTGTGACCACATTGCTTTTTAATTAGTCATTTGTTTCCTTACGACAGTTGCCATCATCATGTAACTAACACAATTAGAGAAATCCGGAGGCAAATCTTGAAGAGAATTTTCTAAATTCTTAACACAGTGGGAAAATATGCAGTTGTTATACTCTCTTGATGTTCTTTATTGTTGACAATTCTGCCATCAACTTTGACCCTGCATTCAAAATATTCACACTCTGTTTGACAGAACCAGCACCAAAAGGATCCATATTACTTCACTGCAAGGTCAGGTTTAAAAAGTTATGCTGGATCACAAATCCATAAAAGAGAGATGCAGGCTTCTCCAGAAACCCTCAAGTCTTAGAGTTACTTGTAAATTATGTGAAGTGGTGAAAGCAGTCTATGGGCTATGATTGGGGGCTCCCATGGGCCTGTGCAAAGTGGGTATCTTTGAAGTTGAGACATGAATTTAGATACTGTAAGACAGCAAAAGAAATGACCAGTAATAATCTGTCAGTTACTGGCTATGAACCCTGTGCTGGTTGGCCAACCCAGTAATTTCAAGTTCTACAAATAAGACCAAGGTATCTTTTCTTTAAAACGCTGCCTAATCCCCTAATGTTTTCTAATGAATAAATAAAAACCATTCCAAATTAAACAGAATACCAGCTCAGTTTCTCAGTTGATGGTACAATGGAGAAAAATATCAATACCAATATATATACTGCACAAGTAGTTTTTTCCTGTTTATCTGTGAAGATAATTTTTCAAAAAGCAAAAAGATGTCATTTCTCCATGATTTGAAGATGTTCTGAATTGACCTTTCTTCCTAAAGCAAGGATATGTCCATGTTCCTATTTCTGAGGTCACCTGAGGTCATCCTTGGTCAGAAATGAGTTGATTTAGAACAACCACTTGACTTGATATCTTTCTTTTAATATCACCATCCCTTCTGATTCTTAAAACAAATCCTCGGGATTCCAAAACCAGGAATAGGAATAAGAGGAGTGATGAGAATGCATGCAAATTTGTCACCAAATCAGAAGTCAGAAAGGACTACCAGAAAGATGGGAGTCACATCAGCATCAACCCTGTATACTCCCTGAAGACTGTGTCACAGTTCTATAGACCTAGACATCCCTGTGCTAGCTTCTCTCTATGTGAGCTAACCAAGCGATTTACACTTGTTTTCTTTTAATAAGAAATCCTTTTCAAATAAAATTTTCATTAAAATCTAATGTATGCAACTGACAAAAACGATAATGAAAAAATGTATTTTTAGTCCAAATTCATAACATCTAGTTCTCAAAAGTAAATCAATTAAGAATACCAGTTAGTATGTCCATAGCATTTCTGAGTTTGTTTTTTAATTTAGATACTAAGAAGTAATTAATATATTAAAATAAATCAGAATCAAATACACATGAGTAATAACGGCTAACATTTATGGAGTGCATACTATGCTAAATGATTTGTATAAAATAGCTTAATCAATTATTAGGTACTCCTTTATGTATACGAATACATATGTATGTATATCTGTGTATACATAGATATACATATATACATATATGTATACATAGATATACATACATTTACACATTCTTTTAGGTATTTATTATAATCTCATATCATCATCATTATTTCTGTTTCATAATGAAACCCATGCCTTTAAGAGGTTAGATTACAATCTCACTCATGCAGCTAGTAAGCAGAAGGCGTAGGACTTGAACTCAGAACTCAGATGTTCAACCACTACCCCCAACTGACTATTCAGATGCCACATTTCCAAAAAAATTCCTTTCCAGAATTGCTATTCTAATGTATTCATATCCTTATATTATGAGCAATATTTAGTACATTACAATGTGTTTTCCATAATAAAACTTTTGATCGTGTAATAAGGCCATGGATCTACGACCATAGGCATTTCCTGTCTTCCAGAGGCAGAGTTTTCTTATAACTGTCTTTCCATGTTCTATTATTTATTATCCCATGTGACCCACTCCACTACCTGCAATAATGACTGAAAAAACAGGCTCCGAGATTATGTAACTTAGCCTTAACTTTATTAGCATCAAGAAGTCACCAATGGTTGAGGAAAGGAAAAAAAAATACACCAACAGCAGGTTTACTGAAGATAAAATAAAGTGCTATATAAACTGGTCATAATGTACTTAATGGGATTTATCTTGAAACTAATGTGTTTATACTAAAGGTAACTCAAACAAGTGTTTTTTTTTTATGAAGAGCACAAAAAGTCTCTATTCCCAGATATTTGTTCCCAACTCTCTATATAAATTAGTGACAAGATAGCTATTTTTTCCCAATAACTGTATTTGTCTTTTCTTTAGAATGTCAGACTATTCTTAAAAAATTTTTATTTTTAAAAAGAACATCAGCAAAAACATACAGGTACAAGGGAAATGCAACAATGAAGAAAACACATAAAGTACCTTCAAAAGTAGAGGGTATTTGCATATTCTTTGTATTGGCGTTACCAAGTATCCTTCCAGAGGGACATCTGTGTTCTTCCGTCCTCCAAGCAGCATGCAGTTCTGGGGTGGAAATATAGACAACGAATTATATTTTTAAGCCTGATTCTCTCATAAACTTTTCTGTTGAAAACTTGTGAAAGCATGTCTCTATATAACTTCTGTCTCTGAGAAATGCATGTGTGTGTATGTGCTCAGTCATGTCTGACTCTTTGCAACCCCATGGATGGTAGTACACCAGACTCTTCTGTCCATGGGATTCTCTAGGCAAGAATGGTGGAGTGGGTTGTCATACCCTCCTCCAGAGGATCTTCCCGACCCAGGGACTGAACTCACATCTCCTGCATTGCAGTCAGATTCTTTACCACTGAGCCACTGGGGAAGCCCGAGAAAAGCACATTTAGTTACAAATAAAATTTACAGGAGAGAAAGGAAATAATTTTGCTTTTCAGATTAGAGACCAAAATGTGTTTTCAATCTTTATCTTGAAAATGAATTCACATATATATACCTGAGTATGAAGTCTGAGGAAGAAGACAGAGAGTGAAAGATGGAGGGATGAATTAATGGAGAGATGCTGAGTGGATGGATGGATGTGCTAAGAAAAAGAAACAGAGATGGAGGGATGAATTAATGGAGAGATGGATGGATGGATGGATGTACTGATGGATGGATGTGCTGACAGATGAGTAAACAGATGCACACGTACATATACACATCATGCTTAGGGAGAGGTGTAGTGATGCAGAAGATCAGGCCTGGAGATGACTGGGTTCTCCCCATGCCCTGCCACTGGCAAGTGATGCAACTTGGACCAATTTCAAGGTTCTAATTTTCCTCTCTGTTAAACAGGCCGGTTTTAATCCAGTGATCTCTAAGCCACTTTGAGCTGTAATACCTCACCAGTGACACTGGCCAGCCAGTCTCATAGAAGGAGGTCAGATATGACCTAGACAGAGGCAAGAAGAAAGGAGAAAACTCAAAGCCAACAATCACACTGAAATGAAATGGAAGCAGCTTCCATTTACTGAAAGTGACGGTCAAGAGAATTGATGCTGATAAAGACCTGATCCTCTTAAGCACGTCATCTTTATTCTGTGTTTAAGCTGCAGTGACAATATAAAAATTTTATTTTAAAAACAATTGTTTTAATTCAAAATTTTTTTACAGATTTTTTTGGCTGTGCCACAAGACTCCTGAGATCTTAGTTCCCTGACCAGGGATTAAACCTGGGCCCTGGCAGTGAAAATGCCAATTCCTGACTGCCAGGGCATTCCCTAAAAACTAGTTTTGAAACTGGGGGGTGGGAGGTGGGAGGGGGGTTCATGTTTGGGAGTTCGTGTAAAAAAATAAATAAATACAAAAAATTAATTAATTAATTAATTAATTGTCAACCTTAAAAAAAAAAAGAAACTGGGGTCAAAACCTGTTTCTGCAGCACCTATCACAGTGACTGGCACAGAGAAAGCAGATAATAAATATTAAACAAAGGAAGAAAAGGGCCCCTCAAGCATCATACTGATAATTTAATAACCTGTATACCACTATCTTTTATTTTATTTTTATTTACTCTTAAAATTTTTATTTTTACTTTATTTTGCTTTACAATACTGTATTGGTTTTGTCATACATTGACATGAATCATCTTTTAAAATATGGTCTTACATTCAGCAAGAGGAGAGACTGAGTGCTGAGCAGGAAAGGAGATAAAAGGAACAGTGATGGAAGCAGAACAATGCCACCCCACCCCCACTGCCCTGAGCAACCGAGTTCAGCTCCAATCTGTGCAACCTACTGGGCAAAACCAGCTTCATGACTTTCACTTCACCAGCAGCCTTAGACAGAGCAGCAAATAAGTGTCTCATTCAAACCTGTTCTTTGGGGGTTTCAACCCCTATTGCAATCAGGTCATCAAAACAACTCTTTCCACCTGTTATGGTACTATCCCTGGAGAAATCCTATGTGTTAATAACATACCTACATACCATTCTACTTCCAGTGATGTTTCGGTGTTCCCATAGCGTGAACACTCCTTATACATGCAGCCACCTCTTGTACCTAGCCCTGGGCTAAAGCACCCTAAGCAACTCATGACTGTCTAACTTGCTATTTGAGCTTCCCAGGTGGCTCAGTGGTAAAGAATTCACTTGCCAACAAGGAGATGCAAGAGACGTGTGTTCGATCTCTGGGTCAGGAAGATACCCTGGAGTAGGAAATGGCAACCTGTTTCAGTCTTCTTTTCTGGAGAATTCCATGGACAGGGGAGTCTGGTGGGCTATGGTCCATGGGGCCACAGAGAGTCAGACACAACTGAGTGATTAAGTAGCAGCAACCTGCTTTTATTTTCTTATCCATTAGTATTACATAGACTACAAACTCCCTTCAGAACAGCTGAGGTTGGTTGTTCTTTTTAAAATTGTTATTGGAGTATAGCTGATTTACAATGTTGTGTTAGTTCCTGCTGTACAGCAAAGTGAATCCATTATACATATACACAGATACACTCTTTTCCAGATTCTTTTCCCATATAGGTCATTACAGAGAACTGAGTGGAGTTCCCTGAGCTATACAGTAAGTCCTTATTAGACTGGCTTGTGAAAGTCACCTTTCTACTTATATAGACAGAAAAATATATTTCCTAAATAAGCTCCTAGAAAGTGGAAAGTGGAGTCACTCAGTAGTGTCCGACTCTTTGTAACCCCATGGACTGTAGCCTACCAGGCTCCTCATCCACGGGATTTTCCAGGCAATAGTACTGGATAGCCATTTCCTTCTCCAGGGAATCTTCCCGACCCAGGGATCAAACCCAGGTCTCCCACATCATAGACAAACGCTTTACCATCTGAGCCACCCCAGAGAGTCCGCCAATCCTAAAAACTTACTCAGGTGATGGCATATGCAAGTACCCAAAATTATAACATCATCATCCCATATCTGTAAACCCTTAATATTTTCCAAAGGGTGATTGCTATTATTCCTATTTAATGAGTAAGGAAAATGACAGCAGAGATGTAGTGAATTTCCTAAAGTCATCCAGATAATTAGTGTCCACTTGGTGCCAAGGCAAGAATTAGCAAAGCCAGGGTCTTCCTACCAGCAGCATCTGGGACTTGGGATATGTAGCAGAGGCCCAGCTCTGCTGAGAACCGAGTGCCCTGAGGGGGACAGCAGAGTTCTGAGACTTCACAGGGAGCCCCATTAGTCCAAAGGTGCAGGACTTCCTCTGGCCATGTCAGAGAGGAGAGATCAGTAAATTATTTTCCCCCAAACAACTGATGCGTGTGTGCATGCTAAGTCGCTTCAGCCATGTCCAACTCTTTGCAACCCTATGGACTGTAGCCCTCCAGGCCCCTCTGTCCATGGGATTCTCCAGGCAAGAATACTGGAGTGAGTTGCCATGCCCTCCTCCAGCAGATCTTCCTGACCCAGGGATCAAACCATCTCCTGTGTCTCCTGCATTGCAGGAGGATTCTTTTACCATTGAGCAACGAGGGAAGCCCAAAACAACCGTTACACTAAACTAAATTGTGGGTTGGGGAACAATTTCAGGACTCTGGAAATCAACTAAAGTCAACAAATTGAGAAGTGTTTATTCATGAAAAACTACTGAACTTCAGGTAAGAACAGAGGAGTTGGTGGCATTCTTGCCTGGGCTCTTCCCTTTCTTCCCCCTCTTCCCCACCCCCGCCAACCAGGGTCATCCTCAGCTCATCCTGCTTGGTGGCCCAGTCACAGGAGCACTGGCCCTGCAAACCAGCTCTCAGAGGGAACTGCAGAGGGCAAAAACCCCACACCCAGGAGTGTCGGCAATGTAGCACACTGCCTAAAAAAAACGGGAACGCTCACAGTTATGCTAGCCTGAGACTTCGGTCCTGCTTGGGGCAAACGTGAGACTGTGTATGTGCAGAGAAGAAATGAGATGATGGCCCCTTAAGAAGAAAAACCCGGGTCTGAGTTGGAAACTGCCTGCTCTGTGAATGTGTCCCCCCATACTCCCACACAGATTCAGAAATCAGATGGATTGTGATGTTCAATTTACCTCTGACAAATTCCCAACTGACCACTAAGTTAAAAAGTCAGAGGAGTGATGCCTAAAGGAAAAACTAAGTTATAAAACAAAAACCGAGTGAAGTCGGCGGCGGCAGCTGCATATACAAAAGACAAAGATTCTCAAATTCAGTCCAGGCAAGTTACTAAAAACAAAACAAACAAAAAAATAATAACCAGCCTCAGGGAAATAAGACTTCCTAAGTTAAGATGCATATTGTATTCCCTAGAGAAATTATTAAAAAAAGAAAAGACCTGGACCTAAACTCTGTTTCAGCAATTCTACTCTAAGTATTTACCCAAGAGAATGAAAATGTATATTCACACACAGACTTGTACATGAATATTCATAAATAGTATTCTTTAGAACTGCCCAAACTGGACATATCCTGACTTTTACTAAGAAATCTTTCTCTCCGAAATGACTCCAAGGATCTTCAAGGCCCACCACTACCACAGTCAATTGGTGACCCATTATTCATAAACTGGCAAATGGATAAACAAAACACAATGGAATATTATTCAGCAATAACAATGAATGGAGTATGGATACATGTTATAACAAGGATGAACCTCAAAATCATTTTAGTAAGCAAAAGAAGCCAGGCATTAAAAGATTGTATTGTACTGTATTTCATTTCTGTGAAATCTCCAGAAAAGGCAAACCTAGAGAGATGGAGAGCAAATTAGTGATTGCCTGAAGCTAACAGTGGGAGTGGAAATGAGTTGTAAACAGGCATTTTATTTTTCCTATTTTAGAGCCTGACCCAGGCTCTAAAACTGGATGGTGGAGATGGCCTCTCCATTCCACAGCTTGCTAAATATCACTGAATTCTATTTACAGTGAGGTTTTCACTGGCAATTATGATGTTTAAGTAACTGCCAAAATATGCATTTATTTGTACTGTCCTAAAGAAATTAAACACATATTTTTATCTTTTTACGAACAGTGAATGAAGCATATATGTAGGAGAAAGGTCAGTCTTGAAAATTTTTTTTCTACCATCCCCACGAAGTGTTTCCTTCCTGTCACTGCCCTACTTAGAGATCTCTAAGCAGCAGTAAATGAAACTCTAGAGACTGGAGGGATATAAAAGCAATGGGGAACTCTGGCATAAACATCGTCTCTCACTAAGAACCTGTGGTCTCGTAGCTTGTCAACCAGGAGAGGGCATGGCAGTGTTTCTCTATGAACAAGCTTCTCCCAACTCTCACTTCTTTTCATTTCATTCATTCATTTCATGTGTGTGTGTGTGTGTGTGTGTGTGTGTGTGTGATTTTAAGAGTATATATCAGATTGGCCAAAAAGTTCATTCAGGTTTTTCCATATGCTATAACAGAAAACACTTAAAAAACTTTTCAGCCAACTCAATTTATTACTATATACATTTACTGAAATACAGTTGATTTACGGTCTCACTTCTTACATTTCTCAAAGGACTCTCTAGCTTCCTAGCAGGGATATGTTAAAAACAGATGTCACACAAGCAGTTCTAACACTACCCTGATGCTATTCCTTGGCTCTCAGTGGACCTATCAACAAATAACAGCATATGGTGACACATAAATATATACTTACCAGCAGAAATGTCCGGATTGTTCTTATTTTGTTAAGTTCAAAGAGCAATTTCTGTGCCTTCTCATGATTACTACAATATTCATCATAGATGCGAAACTTGTCTTTCTGTAAATTCAAGAATACATTAGAGTCATTTTATTAGCCATTTTGAAACATGAAGGGTGATGTTTATGAACAAACTTTATTAAGTGTTTACTACATTTCAAGAGCCATACTGTGTGTATATAGGACTATGTTTATTTTTTCCGATCCATGAACAGATGGATCTAGGAAGGGGACAGACTTATATTCATAACAATCCAATATGATGTACACAATAAAAGGTAAATGAACCAAGTGGTAGCAGATTACAGACAAGAGAGCATTTAGCTTTACTGGGAGGGTTCAGTTACAGCTTTAGAAAAGATATTATATCCAGGCAAGAGCAGGGAGATGAATCTACAATTCCCCAGCAGGGAGAGGGAAGAATGTATTTCGGTGGAAGCAAAAGCATGTGTCAGATCATAGAGGAATAGGACATAGTGCCCTGCAGGTCACATGCACCAATCTGGACAGTTTAAAAGGGGCACTGACAAAGTAGACAATATTCACCAGTAAGCAACCAAGATAATGACAGACCTTGAAGATGTTACATCTGAAAGGTCATCTCAGAGAGAGATAATTGTTTGCATATAAAAGTAAGGAAGTGCAGCTACTTCCAAATAGCTGTCATATTTATTATTAAGGATTTACAAATCTTCGTAGCTCCGAAACACAAAACTAGGACCAGTGGGTGCAAACTGCAAAGGCCGTGATGGGCAGTGACAGGCAGATTCCAGAGTAATACAGCAATTTTTCCAACAATTAGAGTTATCACTAAAAGTGATCAAGTAAAAGCAAGATGAACAATCTTCACAGGTGCTACAGAAAGGATACTTTCCCTAAAAGGAGAACTGTCACACCACCCTGATCTCTAAGCTCTCTTCCATCTATAACGTTTTCTACAAGTGATGATGATTAATATCTATCAAAGCGGTCCAAATAAAAGAGGAAGACACAGAAAAGGTAGTGATCTAAGAATAGAAGAGAAGTGTGTCCTCTGAAATTTCTAAGACATGCATTTACAAACACTGAGTGCTATTTCATACAGCCAGCAGAAAATTGACTGAATGACTTTATTTCAAGAGATGGTATGAACCAGAAGAAAACAAACTTCAGAAATAGTTCGGCTAAATTCGTGGCTGACAGATTCATAGTGTGTTACTGAGGAAATGGATGTCAGGGAGCAAGATTCCCATGTGCAACCCAGGACTCAGTAACCCGGCAACCACTCCAGCTGGCAGGAGACCTGCATTCTTTCATGAAGGGGAACAGTCTGGATTAAGTGGACACAAACACACGTGACTTAGAGCTGTACCCAAGGAAAGTGCCATCTCCCTACGCTCAAGGAGGCTCTTTCACAGCATCATTTTTATGGAATATTTTCTGATACTTAAAATAACATGTACAGAGTCTGCTCACTACACATATAGATCTAGAAACTACACATCATTACCTTATAAAAGACTAACTAGAAATACAAAAATAAATGAAAATGGATTTCAATGACAAAATACTCATACACGATTTTTAAACAGAACACTACTCGTATAGCATTTTGATAAATAAATGGATTCCAATGGGTATTCTGAAAATTAGCAACAGGAGAATGATAGAAATAGAAGCACTACTTTTCTTTTGTCAGTATGAATATGCCCTTTAGTCCTGAAAACAATTTTCACTATACAGGTGGCTTCTTACCTTGCAGCTCAACTGAATAAACAATTTCAGCTATCATGTGTAAAGAAATGAGAACGATCATACAAGCATGCCATACAATTTGAAACAGCTGAGTACTGACTGGCTTGTTCTTTTTCTGCACTGCTCCATACAAGCCTCTGAGAAAAATTCAGATGCGAGCATCTGTGTACCTTGAGGGACCAGGTCTGTTCATCCCCAGGTTTGTCAGAAGTCAGTGAACAAGAGAACGTTTTGACTAACACAAGGCTCATCGCACCATTATAAGGGTGAGGATTTTCTGCCTCAAAAGAGAAATGCTCCATGTTTGAGAGTAACATAAAAATCCATTCATTATGAACAGCCTGAATATTCATTAGAATTCAAAGCTACAGCGGATGCGAAAACCTAACTCGTTGGGAAAAAAAGAAAAGCCTGTTTATTCTGCACTGAATAAAATGGATGATGCGAGGCCCCCTCCCCTTTTCTGGCTCTAAGTGGAAGATTTCACTGGCCTTAAAAGACCCCAGACTTTTTTTTTGGTGTCAGATTTTACTTCTAACGCTGAATTCCCACATACTACTCTGCCAAAAGGGAAACCTTAAATGCAAGGGGGGAAAGCTTTTAAAATAAACAGAAATTGATCCTACAAACTGAAGAAAGCAGGTTCCCACTTCTTGCTGAGCGTTAGGTTCTGGATGTAAGCACTCTTCCACGACCTTTAAGAATTCTTTATGTACTGCAAGGATATCCTCAATGTTTGAGAACAGCATCTGTAAATAAATGTGTAAATGCAATAGTGAGGCAAGTTGGGGAAAAAAAAATCCTATGGGAATATAGTATTTTCTCTCCAAGTTGAGAACACTGGTGGAGAGCTGCCCTTTCCCACCCACCCCTCCCACCCCGGCTGGCAGAGCACCCGTTCCGTCTGGACGTCGGCTCCCTCCCACACAATTCTGGGAACCACCGAAAACCTGATCCAGGTTCTCAAGACAGTCCCAAGTGACTGAATCCAAGCATGACAGTCCCATCCCACAAACGACAGTGGGCGGCAGGTAGAAACCCAGACTTGCTGGCCGGCTTTAGAGGAAGGGCTTTTCTGCCCGTAGTAGTTATTGCTATGAGAGTCAAAGTATTGTCATGTTCCCATGAATAATGGGAATCTTTTGCTTGCAACCAAAAGCACCCAAACTATTAATAAAATACTCCATGGTAAGGAGAACAGATAAGTTATTACTCAATTCAATGGGAAATAGAAATGCCTATAAAATTCATGGGGACTTTTTATTTTCAGTAAAAGAACAGAGCAAGTTAGGATCCAAAATAAGTATCAATGAAAACTTGTACAGTTTAAATGAGTAGTAACAACTATAGCATGATTCTCATTTACTATCTTCCCCCCTCTTTTTTCCCGTATAAATCTTCACAATTTTTCTTCCCTATAGTTTAAAAGGAAATGCTCATACATTTGTGAGCTGAAGGTATTGTGCGGACATTTTCTGCACCAATGGACCATCCAAATCATTTGCTCTTCAGGAGTCAGAGCCTGGAAGTCACAATGGCCCACATCCCGCCTTCCAGGCCCCTCCAGTAATCCTCTCACACACGGTTCAACTCCCTTCCCCTCAGGACTTGGACGTTTTGGGACTTGAGGTTATTTTTCTTCTTCCTTTCAAACGTTTCCAAGGTCTTGGCCAAAAAAACAAAAACCAAAAAATTCCCGTCTTCTACACCATCCTCATAACGCTCCTTTTCTTTTCCCAAATCCTATTTTCTTGTTTTCTCGCTGTCATCCACACAGGTGCCTGGCACAGAACTTGTGGCATCATACTTATACTTCCCTGGCATTCCTCTCCTTGTTATTCTTTGGAACTCTGAATTCAAATGGATATATCTTTCCTTTCCTCCTTTGCCTTTAGCTTCTCTTCTTTTCTCAGCTGTTTCTAAGGCCTCCTCTAACAACCATTTTGCCTTTTTGCATTTCTTTTTCTTGGGGATGGCGTTGATCACTGCCTCTTGTACAATATCATGAACCTCCATCCATAGTTCTTCAGGCACTCTGTCTAGCAGATCTAATCTCTTGACTCTATTTGTCACTTCCACTGTATAATCATTAGGGATTTGATTTAGGGCATACCTGAAAGGTCTAGTGGTTATCCCTATTTTCTTCAATTTAAGTCTGAATTTGGCAATAAGGAGTTCATGATCTGAGCCACAGTCAGCTCCTGGTCTTGTTTTAGCTGACTGTATAGAGCGTCTCCATCTTTGGCTGCAAAGTATATAATCAATCTGATTCCGGTGTTGACCATCTGGTGATGTCCATGTGTGGAATCTTCTCTTATGTTGTTGAAAGAAGGTGTTTGCTATGAACAGTGAGTTCTCTTGGCAAAACTCTATTAGCCTTTTCCCTGCTTTATTTTGTACTCCAAGGCCAAATTTGCCTTTTACTCTAGGTATCTTGACTTCCTACTTTTGTATTCCAGTCCCCTATAATGAAAAGGACACATTTTGGGGGTGTTAGTGCTAGAAGGTCTTGTAGGTCTTCATAGAACCATTCAACTTTAGCTTCTTCAGCATTACTGGTTGAGGCATAGACTTGGATTACTGTGATATTGAATGGTTTGCCTTGGAAACGAACAGAGATCATTCTGTCATTTTTGAGACTACATCCAAGTACTGCATTTTGGACTCTTATTGACTATGAGAGCTACTCCATTTCTTCTAAGGGATTCTTGCCCACAGTAGTAGATATAATGGTCATTTGAGTTAAATTCACCCATTCCAGTCCATTTTAGGTCACTGATTCCTAAAGTGTCAATGTTCATTCATATCATCTCCTGTTTGACCACATCTAATTTACATTGTTTCATGGACTTAACGTTCCAGATTCCTAAGCAATACTGTTCTTTACAGCATCGTATTTTATTTCCACCAGTCACTTACACAACTGAGTGTTGTTTTTGCTTTGGCTCCACCTCTTCATAGTTTCTGGAGTTATTTCTCCACTGCTCCCAATATGTAGCATATTGGGCACCTAACAACCTGGGGAGTTTATCTTTCATTTTTCTATCTTTTTGCCTTTTTGTACTGTTCATGGGGTTCTCAAGGCAAGAATACTGAAGCGGTTTGCCATTCCCTTCTTCAGTGGACCACATTTTGTCGGAACTCTCCACCATAACCCGTCCATGTGGGGTGGCCCTACACAGCATGGCTCATGGTTTCATTGAGACAATACTTTGCCAGCGAAGGTCCATCTGGTCAAAGCTATGGTTTTTCTAGCAGTCATGTATGGATGTGAGAGTTGGACCATAAAGAAAGCTGAGCACCGAAGAACTGATGCTTTTGAACTGTGGTTGTTGGAGAAGACTCTTAAGAGTCCCTTGGACTGCAAGGAGATCAAACCAGTCTATCCTAAAGGAAATCAGTCCTGAATATTCAATGGAAGGACTGATGCTGAAGCTGAAAATCCAATACTTTGGCCACCTGATGCGAAGACTGACTCATTAGAAAAGACCCTGATGCGGGGAGAGATTGAAGGCAGGAGGAGAAGGGGAGGACAGAGGATGAAAATGGTTGGATGGCTTCACCGACTCAACGGACATGAGTTTGAGTAAGCTCCGGGAGTTGGTGATAGACAGGGAAGCCTGGCGTGCTGCAGTCCCTGGGATGCAGTCAGACACGGCTGAGCAACTGAACTAATTCCCTGGCATTCCAGTGGTTAACTATTTGCCTTTCAATGCAGGGGGTGAGGGTTCGATTCCTGGTCAGGGAGCTAAGATCTCACATGCTTAGTGGCCAAAAAAGAAAACCAAAACATAAACCAGAAACGATATTGTAACAAATTTAGTAAAGACTTAAAAAAACAACTTATACTGGAACTGGAGAGAAGTGGACAAGCCTTGAGGTAACATCCCACAGGTGACGTTTTATCTGTGGGGACCGTGTGCTGGGGTCAAGGGCCAGCTGCACCTCCTCACCTTCACAGTTTCTTCTGTTACATTTTTGTCAAGCTTCGATGCTGCGCACTGGTTCATCCGATGCAAGAATGCCTGCAGGAAACAAGAAAAGGTATTATGAAGACAACATGAGGTTAACCAAGCAACTGAGTGTTGACCCGAATCAATTTTTTTTTTATAAGAATGCAGTAACTATCAAGTGTAATAGTTTTGTTTTATCAATAAAAGACAGAAACCTTGCGCACTGTTTGTTTCTCCTACCTGGGGATTATATTTCCTTTATAGTTTGGGACGGGGCCAAAAGTGATCATGTGGATATGAATTAAAGGCATTTACCAAGATCTCAAGTTCTGCAGTAAAATACTTAGAGTCAAATGTTGCCTAAACATCTAAGTCTTGTGAAGCACAAAGGACCAAAATTTAGCCAAAAGGGGACTTTTAATATAAACAAAAGGGCCAGAAATTCTAAAGGGATCCCTTTACAAGTGAGAGAGATTGAGGGAGTGAGGAAGGAAGGGAGAAAGAAAAAGAGACTTTCAAGAAGGAATGGAAGAATTTCCCATCCTCTCCTGCCTGCCCCGAGTTTTTGTATTTCTGGGATCAGGTTCAGAGCTCTCTAAAGCCCTATGGTAGGCAAATAAGTTCATTAGTATTTCAAAGATCTAGACTCTTCCTGGTGGTCATTAAGCCCGTGATGAAATAAGCTATTATTTTTACAAATAAAACAAAAAAGAGTTATTTATACTGGGCCTTAAAAATGTTTGGAAGGAAAAAAAATGACTTTCTATCCAGCAAATCTGGTCTGAGTCCTCAAAACAAGGTCCATTAACTACCTAGAGACCAGGCGAGATCATTCCTTCCTTTATCTGTCCTAAAAGCTCCAGCCACTACCTGCCAAATGAGGGCACACAGAAGCTGGAAGGAATCTGGAGATACTCCACCAAACAAATGAAAATTAATGTAAGAATGTCTGTAGCATGCAAGGCTCTTCTGTCTATGGAATTTTCCAGGCAAGAATACTGGAGTGGGTTACCATTCCGTTCTCCAGGGGATCTTTCCAACCCAGGGATCAAACCCATGTCTCCTGCGTTGAAGGCACACTCTTTACTGTCTCAGCCACCAGGGAATCCCATATTTACAAAGATTTAAAAGATTAACAAAACACAGGATTGTTCATAATATTCCAAAATCATCACCCTCAAGACATTGCTAATAACAATACAAAATGACACAACACTTCTGAGGACAACTTAGTATAAATCTCAGATTTTTAAGTGGGAGTTTCCTTTAACCCAGCAATTCTATCTTTTGGAATTTATCCTAAGAAAATTTTCAGACAAGGGGTTTCACTGTATTGATTATAGAAGCAAAAACAGGGGAAACAACTTAAAAGCTCATCATTAAGGGGATCATTTAATATATTATGGAACATGCAGACTACAGAATACTGGGAAAAAGTGTCATCAGAAATGGAATGAGATGAAAAGAATATATACATATGTCTGTCTAGAACAGATGTCTGTAAAATACTGTTTGGTGAAAATATGACTAAGCATACTGGATGTACACATACATACACACTTTCACATATATATGCATGTGTGTATACATATACACATACATGTGTACACATGTACAATGTCAGAGTGCATTCAGAAAACTACTAGAGCTAATCAGTGAATACAGTAAAGTTGGAGGATATAAAATCAACACACAGAAATCCCTTGCATTCCTATACACTAATAATGAGAAAGTAGAAAAAGAAATTAAGGAAACAATTTCATTCACCATTGCAACGAAAAGAATAAAATACTTAGGAATATATCTACCTAAAGAAACTAAAGACTTATATATAGAAAACTATAAAACACTGATGAAAGAAATCAAAGAGGACACTAATAGATGGAGAAAAATACCATGTTCATGGATTGGAAGAATCAATATGGTGAAAATGAATATATTACCCAAAGCAATCTACAGATTCAATGCAATCCCTATCAAGCTACCAGCGGTATTTTTCACAGAACTAGAACAAATAATTTCAAGATTTGTATGGAAATACAAAAAACCTCGAATAGCCAAAGCAATTTTGAGAAAGAAGAATGGAACTGGAGGAATCAACTTACCTGACTTCAGGCTCTACTACAAAGCCACAGTCATCAAGACAGTGTGGTACTGGCACAAAGACAGAAATATAGATCAATGGAACAAAATAGAAAGCCCAGAGATAAATCCACACACATATGGACACCTTATCTTTGACAAAGGAGGCAAGAATATACAATGGAGTAAAGACAATCTCTTTAACAAGTGGTGCTGGGAAAACTGGTCAACCACTTGTAAAAGAATGAAACTAGATCACTTTCTAACACCACACACAAAAATAAACTCAAAATGGATTAAAGATCTAAATGTAAGACCAGAAACTATAAAACTCCTAGAGGAGAACATAGGCAAAACACTCTCCGACATAAATCACAGCAGGATCCTCAATGATCCGCCTCCCAGAATACTGGAAATAAAAGCAAATATAAACAAATGGGATCTAATTAAAATTAAAAGCTTCTGCACAACAAAGGAAACTATAAGCAAGGTGAAAAGACAACCCTCTGAATGGGAGAAAATAATAGCAAATGAAGCAACTGACAAACAACTAATCTCAAAAATATACAAGCAACTTATACAGCTCAATTCCAGAAAAATAAACGACCCAATCAAAAAATGGGCCAAAGAACTAAATAGACATTTCTCCAAAGAAGACATACGGATGGCTAACAAACACATGAAAAGATGCTCAACGTCACTCATTATCAGAGAAATGCAAATCAAGACCACAATGAGATACCACTTCACACCAGTCAGAATGGCTGCGATCCAAAAGTCTGCAAGCAATAAATGCTGGAGAGGGTGTGGAGAAAAGGGAACCCTCTTACACTGTTGGTGGGAATGCAAACTAGTACAGCCACTATGGAGAACAGTGTGGAGATTCCTTAAGAAATTGCAAATAGAACTGCCTTATGACCCAGCAATCCCACTGCTGGGCATACACACCGAGGAAACCAGAACAGAAAGAGACACATGTACCCCAATGTTCATCGCAGCACTGTTTATAATAGCCAGGACATGGAAACAACCTAGATGTCTATCAGCAGATGAATGGATAAGAAAGCAGTGGTACATATACACAATGGAGTATTACTCAGCCATTAAAAAGAATACATTTGAATCAGTTCTAATGAGATGGATGAAACTGGAACTGATTATACAGAGTGAAGTAGGCCAGAAAGAAAAACACCAATACAGTATACTAACACATATATATGGAATTTAGAAAGATGGTAATTATAACCCTGTATGCGAGACAGCAAAAGAGATACAGATGTGTAGAGCGGACTTTCAGACTCTGAGGGAGAGGGAGAGGGTGGGAATATTTCGGAGAATAGCATTGAAATATGTATACTATCATGTAAGAAACGAATCGCCAGTCTATGTTTGATGCAGGATGCAGGATGCTTGGGGCTGGTGCATGGGGATGATCCGGAGGGATGATGTGGGGTGGGACGTGGGAGGGGGGTTCATGTTTGGGAATTCATGTACACTTGTGGCAGATTCATGTCAATGTATGCCAAATCCAATACAGTACTATAAAGTAAAAAAAAAAAAGAAAAGAAAAATATGTGGCACACACTAAAATGCAAACAGTGATTATTTTCAGGTGGTAGTAAAGTGACCTTTGTACACTTTCTTATTTTCAGAATATCTGGCTGTGTGCATGTTGGAACTTTTGTAGAACTTGTGTAAAGAGAAAAACAAAACTATCTAAATAAAGAAACAAAACAACTAAACTGCAGGATCTCACTCCTAGCTTTAGCTTCAGCACCATCTTGATTCCTGATTCAGTGGGTTCACGTTTCAGATTCTGTAACTTCAAAGCCACATCAGTACAAACAGCCTCATCTGAATGTAAGAATTCAGCTGAATTAAACAAAATGAATAAGAAAGTATTGGATGTCACCTTAACTTTCTTATTAGAAATTTGTAATACAATATTTTGAAATACTATCTAAAGTTAGGTATAATTGGCAATGGAGAGAGATTTTCAAATTTTCTGGCTTTAATAACCATTTTAATTAGTGTTAACCCTTATTAATGTATATGCAGAGTACATCATGAGAAACGCTGGGCTGGAAGAAGCACAAGCTGGAATCAAGATTGCCAGGAGAAATATCAATAACCTCAGATATGCAAATGACATCACCCTTATGGCAGAAAGTGAAGAGGAGCTAAAACGTCTCTTGATGAAAGTGAAGGAGGAGAGTGAAAAAGTCGGTTTAAAGCTCAACATTCAGAAAACGAAGATCATGGCATCTGGTCCCATCACTTCATGAGAAAGAGATAGGGAAACAGTGGAAACAGTGTCAGACTTTATTTTGGAGGGCTCCAAAATCACTGCAGATGGTGACTGCAGCCATGAAATTAAAAGATCCTTACTCCTTGGAAGGAAAGTTACGACCAACCTAGATAGCATATTGAAAAGCAGAGACATTACTTTGCCAACAAAGGTCTGTCTAGTCAAGGCTATGGTTTTTCCTGTGGTCATGTATGGACGTGAGAGTTGGACTGTGAAGAAAGCTGAGCACCGAAGAATTGATGCTTTTGAACTGTGGTGTTGGAGAAGACTCTTGAGAGTCCCTTGGACTGTAAGGAGATCCAACCAGTCCACTCTGAAGGAAATCAGCCCCAGGATTTTTTTGGAAGGAATGACGCTAAAGCTGAAACTCCAGTACTATGGCCACCTCATGCGAAGAACTGACTCACTGGAAAAGACTCTGATGCTGGGAGGGATTGGGGGCAGGAGGAGAAGGGGATGACAGAGGATGAGATGGCTGGATGGCATCACTGACTCGATGAGTGTGAGTCTGAGTGAACTCCGGGAGTTGGTGCTGGACAGGGAGGCCTGGTGTGCTGCGATTCATGGGGTCGCAAAGAGTCGGACACCATTGAGCAACTGAACTGAACTGAACCTAATTTTCAATTTTAGTGTTTTTCTTTTAACAATATCTTTATCAAAAATGCTCCTTAGCTCTTCCCATTTAGTCTTAAAACAGCATGATGTTCTGACCACCGAGTTTACATTTCATATTGACCACATAGGAAACAGAACCTCTCGTGCAAGCAAAACTTAAACTTCACCTCTACGTTTATAAATCTTATCATCATAAACTAAACTCAGTCACATTCTGAAACCAGCAAATTAAAGAAAGGAGTAGTGAAAATGAGTCAAACTATGAGCCAAAAGAAAACATACAACCTAATAAAGTAAACTCTATCTTTATCTGACTTTTTATCTTCTTATCCTCCGTGACAATACGGAACTTTTTGTTTAACTGCATGTGAAACAAAACCTGGAACTTCTTAGCATTTCTAACCAAGCATTTATGTTTCCCAAGAGCCTTATCTTATATAGCAGTGAAGGCAGAATTTAGATGCATGCTTGAGAGGGCAAAATCATGAAAACTGACATTTTTCTACAAAATGTGTAAGTCTTCCTTTCTGAAGATAAATGATATGTTTTCAGAATCAAAATTTAATAACCAGAATCTACAGAGTCCTTTCAAACTTCGGTAATTGGGATATTTCATCATTCTCCTGTCAATCAAGGCAGCATTAATATTCTAGTCACAAAAACACATGAGATTTAATATGTTGTTTTATCTCTGTATTCATTCATTCTCAGCGATTCAGAATGTCATCGGAATTAGATCATCTTCAATCTGATACAAATATAAGGAAAATAATGACCAGGAAATGGCTTTAATGCCAGTGGTCCTCAAAATTTTCACTGTGTATAAGACTTGAAGAGTTTCAGAATGCCTCATCTTCTCTTCAATTTGCTTCACATTGTTTTCCTCTCAACAAGAGTTTGGTAAAATATATTAAATGCCATACATTAGTTAAAGAAAGCTAAAGAAGTCACAAATTTGCTACCACATCATCAAAAGAAGGAAGAAAACTCATTCAGATATAACAGGGAGATGCCAGTTTCATCCCTGTCTGTCCATCTGGGCCACTACCAGCTCAAAAGTGAAGTCCATGATGAGTTTTATCTCAGAATGCATTTGCTTATCTTATCATTTCAGTGTACTAAATTATAATCTTTCTCTTTTTTGTCTTTCTCCCTCTTTTCATCAGTAAGGCACACACAAATCACCCTCCAAAGTCACACAGATTTTTAACAGTTCACACTTTTAATTCCAGATACCTAGTGCCAATTTGAGTTTCATATCATATAAGCATTAAACCTTATTACTCCTATAAATATTCCACATTCAGAATGATCTTAGCATTAATCCATCACCTTGAAAATGTGGCTATTCAATATGAATAGAGATGTATAAATTTTACATATGAAAGTGAAAAGGGAAAGTTTTAAGAGCAGCTGTGCTATTGCAGGGAAAACATATTCTCATTTCATAAAATAAGTGGAAAAAAATAAGACCAAATATTTTCCTTTACCTCTTTAACTTAAGATTACAACATCAAAATCTTTGGAAGATAGTGTTTTGTTTTGTCTTCCTGAGAGAAAGACAAAGTTCTAAATAAATGAAAAGGGCTTGGGACTTCCGAGATGGTCCAGTGACTAAGACTCCATGCTCCCAACGCAGGGGCCCAGGTTTGATCACTGATCGGGAAACTAGATTCCACATACTGCAACTAAGATCTGACACAGCCAAGTAAAAAAAAAATTTTTTTAAGAAAATAAAAAGGCTTGCCATTGGAGTCTGCTGTGAACTCCTGGTTGACCGTGGCACTATTTAATTGGAACAGAGAAGTCAGAAGGGGGAGTAGTTGTTGGAGTTGGAGAATCAGAGTTTGTTCTAGCCATGTTGAGTTTAAGACACCTACTGGACAACGATGTAGAGATCTCAAGTAGGGAGTCAGCTTACTGATCTTTTTTCTAAACGGAGATTGAAGCTGAAATTAAAAGTTGAGTGCTCCTGGCAGAAAGACGTAACTCAGGGACAGTCTTCATAACTCAAGGAGGAGAGAAGAGACAGCTGGCTCCTGTTCATTGGAGAAAATATGTAGGAAGAGAAGGAACAAGGCCCCAGGACAGAACCTTGAGAGCATTCTAACATTTAGAAGTCAATGTAAAAAAAGAGAAACCAAAGAATCCAGGAAAGCAGGAGCAAAATCAGAAGAGTGTGGTGTCACAAAGCCAACAGAGAGAGGGTTTCAGGAAAGAAGTGGTCAGTTGCTTTAACAGTGCAGAGAATTCTGCTAAGTACAAACAGATATGTGACTTGACAACACAAGGTGGGTCCCTGGTGATCTTGACCATGGCGTAACCAAAGGAATGGGTACAGGAGAAATGGAGAATAAGAAAATGGAGTTGGTAGCCACAGAGGTTTCACTTCACTTCAGTTCAGTTCAGTCGCTCAGTCTTGTCCGACTCTTTGCAACCTCATGAACTGCAGCACGCCAGGCCTCCCTGTCCATCACCATCTCCCAGGGTTCACTCAGACTCACGTCCATTGAGTCCTTGATGCCATCCAGCCATCTCATCCTCTGTTGTCCCCCTCTCCTCCTGCCCTCAATCCCTCCCAGCATCAGAGTCTTTTCCAATGAGTCAGCTCTTAGCATGTGGTGGCCAAAGTACTGGAGTTTCAGCTTCAGCATCAGTCCTTTCAATGAACACCCAGGACTGATCTCCTCTAGGATGGACTGGTTGGATCTCCTTGCAGTCCAAGGGACTCTCAAGAGTCTTCTCCAACACCACAGTTCAAAAGCATCAATTCTTTGGTTCTCAGCTTTCTTCACAGTCCAACTCTCAAATCCATACATATCTACTGGAAAAACCATAGCCTGGACTAGATGGACCTTTGTTGGCAAAGTAATGTCTCTGCTTTTAAATACAAAGGTTTAAAAGTATTTAAAGTTTTGCTGAGAAAAGGAGGTGGGTTTGAACCAAAGAAGTGTATATATTTTTTAAGCTAGTTGAAAATACTAGTTCAATTCATCCAAGGTACATTTTATATTCCCTTAATATACTTTGGTGAACCCTTCATAAATTTTCCACTCCACTGGATCTCATTTTTGCCTGAAGACCCACTGATTCCAATTTTGAAGTAGGACTCCTTCTTTTACCATGGAAAAAAGTAACAGACATGCATATTGTGGTGTTAATATCTGTAAATTTAAATGCATATTATGCACATATTTTAACTATTAACTACTAGACAAAATGCTACAATATTATATTTAATTTGCATGCCAGGTATTGTTCTCGGCAGCAGTTCTTAAACAGTTTAGCCTCTGGACTCCTATACATTCTTAAAAATGAAAACTGCAAAGAGCTTTTATTTGTGTAACATATCTATCAATATTTAATATGTTAGAAACTAAAACTAAGAAAAGTTTCAGTATTTGTTATCCAGAAAATCATGTATAAATGTATTTTAAATTAACAATTGTAAACCAATTATATGTTAACATAGCTAACATACTTTTAAGAAAAACAGCTATCTTTTCCTAAAAAATTTCAGTGAGAAGTATGGTACTGTTTCATAGGAATGCAAATTTCTTTAATGTCTGGCTTAACCGAAGACAGCTGGATTCTCACATGCTTCAATGTGTGTGATACGTTGTTTGGAAACATTTTATTTTTATTTATTTATTTTTTTTTGTATTTATTTATTTTTTTACACGAACTCCCAAACATGAACCCCCCTCCCACCTCCCACCCCACATCTTCCCTCCAGATCATCCCCATACACC
>SJYX01018657.1:0-29338 GCA_006410675.1 Oreotragus oreotragus
CCCCACACCCGCCCCTACCCCGCTCGCCCATTTCACGAAGAAACTGACACAGAGGCGGGCCATTAAGCAAGTCCTTCGAATGCTGAAAATCCGTTGAGCGGAAGCTTCCCATTCCTGCTTGAATAACAAGGCTTAGGAGACCGAGTTGGACAGGGCTGAGCGACTAAGCAAGCACAGGCTAGGAGACTCTGATCGCGTTGGCCCGCAGTTTTTGGCTCTGCCTCCAGGGGGTGGAACTGAAGCTGAAACCCCAATACTTTGGCCACCTGATGCGAAGAACTGACTCATTGGAAAAGACCCTGACGCTGGAGAAGACTGAAGGCAGGAGGAGAAGGGGACGACGAAGGATGAGATGGTTGGATGGCGTCACCGACTCAATGGACACGAGTTTGAGCAAGCTCCGGGAGTTGGCGATGGACAGGGAGGCCTGGCGTGCTGCAGTCCATGGCGTCGCAAGGAGTCGGACGCGACTGAGCGACTAAACTGAACTGAATCAGGGGGGTGGAAAAGACCCTGACGCTGGAGAAGACTGAAGGCAGGAGGAGAAGGGGACGACGAAGGATGAGATGGTTGGATGGCGTCACCGACTCAATGGACACGAGTTTGAGCAAGCTCCGGGAGTTGGCGATGGACAGGGAGGCCTGGCGTGCTGCAGTCCATGGCGTCGCAAGGAGTCGGACGCGACTGAGCGACTAAACTGAACTGAATCAGGGGGGTGGAGGGAGAAGCCCTCACTGACCAGCAGGGGGCGCTGGCGCCCTCAGCGCACCGCCAGGCGCGCAGGGGGCGCTCTGGCCCGCCGCTCCGCCCCTCCTCGGCGATCCTTCCTTCCGCCGGCCGAGCCCGCCTCTCGTCGCCAGTGCGCAGCTGCGCGCACGCCTGCCCGTAGGAACGATGGCGGCGGCGTCGAGCGGCGAGGAGAAGAAGGAGCGGCCGGGCGGCGGCTTAGGAGCGGCCGGCGGTAACAGCACGCGAGAGCGGCTGCTGTCAGCGCTGGAAGACCTGGAGGTCTTGTCGAGGTGAGGCCGTCGGCCCGAGGTCCTTGCTGCGGCTGGGCCGGGAGGACTGAGTCGGGACCCCCGGCCTGCCCTGGGCTGGTTCCCCGGGGCTAGAAGGGGAGGGCTGCGCCCCGAGGACAGTGCCCGAGCGCCGTGGAAGTGGGTCTGCAACCCTCAGGGACTCGGGGTCAAGGGCCCTCTTTGTTGTTATCGTTCAGTCGCTCAGTCATGTCCGACTCTTTGCCACCCCATGGACTGCAGCAGGCCGGGCTTCCCCGTCCTTCCCCATCCATCCCCTGGAGCTTGCTCAGACTCAGGTCCATCTTAATACTGACAGTGACCTGAATCTCCAGAATATGGGAATCTCAGCGGACGTTAGAGGTCGCCGGGTGTGGGTCCCTTCGTCCACCGACACTCGAGAGACGTATAAGGAACTCCCGTGGGTGCTGCGCGCTGGGAGACGGTCCCCGGGGGCGAGACTCGGTGCCGACTACAAGGAGGAGCCTGGTGTCATGGGGGAGAGCCCACTGACCCATAGGAACGTCTGTGTCAACAGTGATTGTGGCGCGGAGCCTCCCCAAGGCCTGTCCTCGGTGTAGTCAGATATTGTGTTAGTTCAACGTGTGCAGTGGAGAAGGAACTGGCAACTCACTCCACTGCTCTTGCCTGGAAAATTCCATGGATGGAGGAGCCTGGTAGGCTACAGTCCATGGGGTCGCAAAGAGTCGGACACAACTGGGCGACTTCACTTTCTTTCTCTAATTCCTTTTGGAGAAGGAAATGGCAACCCACTCCAGTGTTCTTGCTTAGAGAGAGTCCCATGGACAGAGGGGCCTGGTGGGCTACAGTCTATGGAATTGCAAAGAGTCGGACACGTCTAAGCAACTAACACACACACACACACGTGTACAGCAGAGTGATTCAGTTATGTGTGTGTGTGTGTATATATATATCTGTTATCCAGTCCTAGCTCCTACTGTTTGCCACATGACAGGCCAATAGAGGGATGAATTGCTGGGGCAGAGGAATAGCGACTTTATTCAGAAAGCCAGCAAACCTAGAAGATGGTGGAGTTGTGCCCTAAAGAGCCACCTGTCTGAGTTAGAATTCAGCCTTCTTTTATACTGGAAGGGGAGGCAAATCAAATGTTTCTTCCTCCCTGCAGTCCTTCAGGGGTGGGCCTGGTCAGGATGTTTCCTGTGAGTCAAACAAGGTATTTTAGCTTAATGCTCATTACCTGGGAGGCAGGCTTCCCAGAGATGGGACATTTTGTATAATTTAAGCTTACATGCAACGTGTCTTTAATGATTTAACTTTTAGAAGAATACCAAGATTTTTTTTTTTACCTGTTACATATCTATTCTTTTTCAGATTCTTTTCCCATATAGGTTATTACAGAGTATTGAGTAGAGCTCCTTATTCTATACAGTAGATCCTTGTTGATGATTTGTTTTATACGGAGTAGTGAAAGTGAAGTTGCTTAGTCGTATCCGACTCTTTGCAGCGACCCGTGGACTGTAGCCCACCAAGGTCCTCCGTCCATGGGATTCTCCAGGCAAAAATACTGGAGTGGGTTGCCATTTCCTTCTCCAGGGGATCTTCCCGACCCAGGGATCGAACCCCGGGTCTCCCACATTGCAGGCAGACGCTTTAACCTCTGCACCACCAGGGATATGCTAATCCCAGCCTCCTGATTTATCCCTCCTCCTTCCCACTTTCCCCCTTTGGTAACCCTAAATTTGTTTTCTGAGTCTGTTTTTGTTTTGTAAATGAGTTCATTTGTTTCATTTTTTTTAGATTCTGCATATAAGCATTATCATATGATACTTATCTTTTTCTGTCTAACTGAGTACGATAATGTCTTGTTCCATCCTTGTTGCTATAAGTGGCATTATTTCATTCTATTTTATGGCTGAGTAATATTCAGTTGTCACTTCTTCTTTATCCATTCCTCTGTCAGTGGACAGTTAGGTGGCTTCCATTTCCTTGGCAGTTGTCAGTAGTGCTGCAGTGAACGCTGGGGTGCATGTATCTTTTTGAATTACGGTTATCTCTGGATATATGCCCAGGAGTGGGATTGCTGCATCACATGGTAGTTTTAGTTTTATTAAAAAATTAACCTACTTATTTGTATTAATAGTTATGGTGAGCGGGGATCACTCTCTAGTTGTGGTTCACAGGCTTTAAGTTGCTGTGGTTTCTTGTGCGAAGCATGGTGAGTTCCATGCTTATGGGCTCAGTAGTTGTGGCTCACGGGGTTGGTTGTCCTGTGACATGTAGGATCTTTTTAATCCAGTGATCTCTATTACAAATGAAGTAGAGATTCAAAGAAGATAGGTTTATGGATTTAACATCTCATTTGCTGGGTATTTACTATGATCCTGGTTTAGGATGTGAGACTAGTTAGTAGCTGAATTGAGAGGAGAACTGTGGTGTCCTGTACTCTCAGTTCACTACTATTTCTAGTATACTATTTGTCATAGATTATTAAATTGGAATTTGGTTAAGATGTAGTATCAGGAATGTGTTAGTGTTTCAACTAAGGGCTATAATAATTTGCCTCCGAATTCTGATTCCTATTAACTTGGATCTTTCTGACCCAGGGATCGAAACCCGGTCTCCTGCAATGCAGGCAGATTCTTTACCATCAGAGCCATTGGAGGGAAATCCAAATAATTTGTATCACATAGAACTGGCATGTTTGTTACATATTTCAGGTGTATATTGAGGCATAGTTCTAATTTTTAATCCTGTTTTCTTCCTTCAAGGGCCTGTTTTTAGCTTTAGGGAGTTTTGTATGGCTCCAAGGTCTTGAAATGGCTATCTGTGATTTATTATAACAATTCCAGTCCAGCGCCCTTGGCCGCAGTTTCCCACCCTACATTCTCTCTGGTTACTTTGACTCCTGATGAAAATTTTATTGGCATCATGCTGCCTGCAGTGTGGGACACCTGGGTTCGATCCCTGGGTTGGGAAGATCCCCTGGAGAAGGGCATGGCAACCTACTCCAGTACTCTTGCCTGGAGAATCCCATGGACAGAGGAGCCTAGTGGGCTACAGTCCCCGGGTTCGCAAAGAGTCGGACACAAGTGAGCGACTAACACACACACGTAGGATCCTAGTTCGCTGACTACGGATCAGATCTGTGTCCTCGGCATTGGAAGGCAGACCAGACCACCAGGGAAATCCTGTTTTAGTTTATAAGGAGCTTCGATACTGTTTTCCATAGTGGTTATATCAATTTACATTCCAGCCAACAGCCACGGTGCTGTTTTAAGTCCTTCAGATACATACGGACATCACCTCCTTAAAATCACTCTATCAGTTCAGTTTAGTTCAGTCGCTCAGTTGTGTCCGACTCTTTGCGACTCCATGACTCGCAGCACGCCAGGCCTCCCTGTCCATCACCAACTCCCTGAGTTCACTCAGACTCACGTCCATCGAGTCAGTGATGCCATCCAGCCATCTCACCCTCTAGCGCTATGATTTCTTACATTTGGCTGATGAGGGATCCACAGTACAGACAATCCCAGCATCTTTTCCAGGTCGCACAAGAAGAAAGGGGTAGAGGACTTGAATCCACACCCTGATGTCCGCGCCCGAGTTCTTGGTCAGCCCGGTGTACCTCCTTTCTCTGCATCTCCCACCATACTCCCTGCGGCCACCCCCAGCCCGGCCCCCAGAGGCCAGCGTGGATTTAGGCCAGGAGTTCTGAACTCTGTTCATCTCATTAATGGGGTACAGAAATGGGCTGAAACAGTTGGTCATATTAGCAAGTCCTGTCAGCTCTGCCTCCAAAATATACCCTAAGTCTGTCCCGGTTTCCCCATTTCCATGACTAAATCCTCATGCCTAGGACCTAGTCAAAGCCAGTGTCATTCTTTTGCCTGAGCTCCGACAAAGACCACCTAACCTGATTCGCAGTCCAGCTCTCTTAGTCTTGTCTCCAGATAGCTCAGTAATTGTCTAAAAACATGAATCCGGTCCTGTCCTTTTCCTGTTTAAAATGATTTAGTAACTTCCCTTTGCACTCAGAGTGAAAGCCTGATCGTTTAACCTGACCTATGAGGCCCTGCACCAGCAGGCACCAACCTTTGCGGTGCCAGGGACCGGTTTCGTGGAGGAGTTTTTCCAGGGACAGGGTGGGGAAGGAGAGGGGTATGGTTTCAGGATAACTCGAGGGCACTACACGTATTGGGCATTTTACTTTCCGTTTTGTGGTGACCTTGGAGTTCTCCCCGGGCTGGGGACTCCTGCCCCCCACGGCGCAGCCCTTGCTCCTTGCTCTGTGCCCTCCCTGGCACCCCCTGTGCGCTTCCTCAAGCCCGTCTTTGTGCTGATGAACTGGCTGTCTTTGACAAGCATTCTTTCCTCCCACATCTGCTGGCTGGCTTCTCTTGTTTAGTTCATGCTTTACTCCAAAGATAACCCTGTAGAGAAACCTCCCCTGACCACACAGTGTAAGTAGCCAGACTAACTCCCCGACACTTTCCGGTATAACACTCCACTTAATTTTCTTCCTAATCCTTGTCAGCTCTGGTTTTACTTATATATTTTCTTGACTTCTGTATTAGAATTTAATTCACTTTTATAACTCAAATCATCTAGAAAGTGCCTGCCCCATAATAGGCACTCAAGAAATATTTGAATGCATGAAGACTTTTCACTTCCTTATCCACTTTTTTCATTAATTAGCTTTAATTAATTCATACATAATGGTGTATGGGAGGGAGGTAGTAGTGGGGAATACTGAGTCCAGTTGGTACCATCCACTAAAATAGCCTGAGGCTACTGAGAGGAAGGCGGGTGGTGGGAATATGAAGGTAAAATGGAAGATGAAGATAAAAAGGTGCAACCCTGGACTGACCAGTAGTGTCAGGTGGCTGTGAAGCTGTTCTTTCCTGGATAATTTCTGAATTGTCCCATCTGTCATCGATTTTGAAATTAATGTATAGATAGAAAATGCCTGCTGCACATTTCCTCCCAATCATTCTGCTATTTTTCATATAGGAAAGTTAACAAATTTAACAGAGAAGCATTTTAGAAATGTATGATTTATTATGTGTAAGAATCCCTCTTAGTGGATACCTGTTTGGTTAATTAAAAAATGTGCAGGCCAGAAGTTCTCCGTCACAACGACTCTGTTCTGCCTTTGTCATGGGAAAGCAGCTTTTGGCAAGAGGCGTGGCTGTCTTCCTAAAATAGCTACTTACCTAAACCACAGATGGGCTGGATTTGTAGACCCTGCTTATTTAACTTATATGCAGAATACATCATGAGAAACGCTGGGCTGGAAGAAGCACAAGCTGAAATCAAGATTGCCGGCAGAAATATCAATAACCTCAGATACGCAGATGACACCACCCTATGGCAGAAAGTGAAGAGGAACTAAAAAGCCTCTTGATGAAAGTGAAAGAGGAGAGTGAAAAAGTTGGCTTAAAGCTCAACATTTAGAAAACTAAGATCCTGGCATCTGGTCCCATCACTTCATGGAAAATAGATGGGGAAACAGTGGAAACAGTGTCAGACTTTATTTTCTTGGGCTCCAAAATCACTGCAGATGGTGACTGCAGCCATGAAATTAAAAGACGCTTACTCCTTGGAAGAAAAGCTGTGACCAACCTAGATAGCATATTAAAAAGCAGAGACATTACTTTGCCAACAAAGGTCTATCAAGGTTATGGTTTTTCCAGTAGTCATGTATGGATGTGAGAGTTGGACTGTGAAGAAGGCTGAACACCGAAGAATTGATGCTTTTGAACTGTGGTGTTGGAGAAGACTCTTGAGAGTCTCTTGGACTGCAAGGAGATCCAACCAGTCCATTCTGAAGATCAGCCCTGGGATTTCTTTGGAAGGAATGATGCTAAAGCTGAAACTCCAGTACTTTGGCCACCTCATGGGAAGAGTTGACTCATTGGAAAAGACTCTGATGCTGGGAGGGATTGGGGGCAGGAGGAGAAGGGGACGACAGAGGATGAGATGGCTGGATGGCATCACTGACTGGATGGACGCGAGTTTGAGTGAACTCCGGGAGCGTGATGGACAGGGAGGCCTAGCGTGCTGCGATTCATGGGGTCGCAAAGAGTTGGACGCGACTGAGCTGAACTGAACTGAACTGAGGGAGTAGGAGTTTTTCTTGCATAAACCACCGGTAATTTCATCATCTGCATTTTCTCCTTCAGTTTCTTTAAAGTGAAATGAGCCCTTGGCCACTCATCAGGCAGTCTTAGGGCAGGCTCTTGCTGAGTTTTTATGACTTGACTTCTCTTGGTTCGATACAGTTTTCCTTTGTAACACCTCTGTTGAGTATTTCCGAGCTTAGGTTTTTATAGAAACAGTTCTTCCTATTCACAGTCATACTTCATTTGTGTTTATATACTCCATATTGATTTATATAATTATAGTAATAGTAAACTTGAATAAATGGGGCTGGTAATGAACACAGCTGCATCTTGGTGAGAATGCACTGTGCTGGTGAGAGCTGAAGTCCAGTCAAAGGGCCTGTGGGGCAGTAGCTCTGAGTCAGCTTGCTGTGAGGACCATCAGTCCAGCACATCAGTTGGGTGGAGGTCAGATAAGAGAGCCTCTGTTGTGTTTACTTACTTTGCAGACTTTGTTTTTGTTTTATAGAGAACTTATAGAAATGCTGGCAATTTCAAGAAACCAAAAGTTGCTACAGTCTGGAGAGGAAAACCAGGTAGGTGGTTTCTTTTTGAATTAAAAATAAAAAACTTCCATCATTTCTTCAGTTTCCTGTTTATGTTTACTTTGTGAGAACAGGAAGATCAGACTATTACATTATTAATTGCAGTTTTTAAGTGGATTTTTTTTTGCACCACTTAGGTGAGATGTAATTGAGATATAGTTGACATATAATTGTTATATTTAATACATTTAGTATTTTATTTATATTTAATTATATATTATGTTAAATAATATATTTGGTACAAATATAAATGTTTAATACATTAAACTGGATTAGCTTAATATGTATATCATGATGATTTGATATATGTGCAAACTGCAAAATGATTACAAGTTTAGTTAACATGCGAGATCTTAGTTCCCTGACCAGGGGTCCAGCCTGCACCTTCTGCAGTGGAAGTACAGAGTCTTAATCGCTGGATTTCCAAGGAAGTCTTTTTTATATTAAGATCATTTAAGAAAATTGCAAGGAAGGCAGAGGTGGCACCTTTTTATGTACCTGTTGGCAGTTTGTATGTGTTTAGGAAAACATCTGTTGCATTCTGCACATTTTTTAAGAACTTTATGTTGGTAAGATGTACTCTTTGCAACTTTCAGATCTACAGTGCTGAATTCTTAATTACAGTCACCATGCTGTATGTTACATTTCCAGAATTTACTTGTCTGCTAGCTGGAAGTTTGTACCTTTTGACCACCTTCACCCATTTTACTCCCTTCCCTCTGGCCTCTGGCCTCTGGCCTCTGGCCGCCACCAACCTGAGCTCTTTTCCTGTGTGTTTGGCCTTTTTAACCACCTCAGGTGACTGAGATGATACCATATCTCTCTGTCTGACTTTACTTCCTTTGATGTGATGTTCTGTAAGGTCCATCCATGTTATCCCAGATGTCAGGATTTCCTTTTTGTGGGTGAATGACACTCCTTTGTGTCTGTGTGCATGTGTGTAGATCTACCTCACATTTTTTCCATTCATCCATCCATGGACACTTAGATTACTTCCATGTATTGGCTATTGTGAATAATGCTGCAGTGAACATACGAGTGCAGATGATCTTTTTTGCAAGTAGTGATTTCATTTCTTTTGGATAAATACCCAGAAATAGAATTGCTGGATCGTATGGTGGTTCTTTTTTTTTTTTTTTTTTAACTTTTTAAGTATCCTCCACACTTGGTGGAATGTTTTCTGCAGTAGTTGCACTAATTTAGATCCCTGCCAGCAGTGTACTAAGGGTTCCTCTTTCTCCACATTCTTGCCAACACTTGTTATCTTTTGTCTTTCTGATGATAGCACCTAGCTGGTAATACCTGCAAAGTAATAACCAGTTGTGCTTTTGATTTGCATCTCCCTGATGATTAATGATATTGGGTGCCTTTTCTTCTGGTTTTGTTCATTTGTGTGTCTTTGGAAAAATGTCTCTTCAGTTCCCGGTGTCAACTAACATACATGCTTAGTTGCTCAGTCGTGTCTGACTCTTGCAACCCCATGGACAACCTGCCAGGCTCCTCTGTCCGTGGGATTTTCCATGCAAGAATACTGGAGTGGGTTGCCAGAGCTATCAACTAAAATCATCTCAAATAAATTTTGCCTTCCCTGAGAAATGAATAAGCCTGCTCATTTTGGCATATTGCTAGTTCTGAAAGATTTCTTTTGTATGAAAGAATAGCATATAATTAGAAAAAGTAGAATATCTTGATTAATCTCTTTTCTAAAATAATCATAGATAGGCTATTTTTATTTCTAATAATGATTAGAAAATAATACTTTGAAGGTGTTAAAATTTTGAGGACTAGCCAGTTCACGTGTGGTTTCTTTGTTTCATTGGAAATGCAGTTCTTCAGTATTCTGTTGTCTGTTTTAACCAACTATTATCTCACAGGTCCTGGAGTTGTTAATTCACAGAGATGGGGAATTTCAGGAACTAATGAAATTGGCACTTAATCAGGGAAAAATCCATCATGAAATGCAAGTTTTAGAAAAAGAAGTAGAAAAGAGAGACAGTGATATTCAGCAACTACAAAAACAGCTAAAGGAAGCAGAACAGATACTGGTAAGCTGATAGAGGCTGGTTCTTAATGTAAAAAGGGCTATTATTTACTCTGTTTACAAAAAATAAACCTATTTTCAGAATTCTGAAGTGGCAGAAAACTTGAATTTCCAGGTCTAAAATCTAACCAAACTTGTCACTTTCGTTAGATGAAACACCATGTCATTCACTTTTTAATTATTGTTTTCAGATACTCTGCATTTCTGTAGAACCATATTTTCATTATTTAAAGATTTCACAAGATTGAATTCACAGAAGTATGACATTTTACTTTTATCCTGTCCTCAATATAAGTTTCATTTATTAATAGTCTCAGTTTTAGAAATTTTGCAAAGAGTAAAAATATATACCACTTTTATAAACTGATTAAAGTTTACATTAATTTATGTCATCTTCCATCTTAAATGAGGTGGGATTTGGATATGTCAGTTATTTCTCTCAATGGTGACCAACATAATTGTTATGTGGTGGTATTGCAGGAAGAGCTGAGTTTGACTCTCATTTGGACCAGACTTTGCAGGCTCTTCTCTAAAGACAGTGAACATGAGGGCTAGAAAAAGAATAAATCTTATGAGTTAGATAATGGCAACTAACAGTTTTACTAGTGCACCCTGGTACACTAGTATATTAGCTTAATCTTAGCAATTTTATGAGGTCAGTACCATTTTTCTATTTTTACAGATGAAACCATGACTTTAAATGAATATCCATCTTGCCCAAGGGGGTAAAAATAGAGAGATGGAACTTAAACCTAGATCTCTCTTTTTTACCCATTGTGTTATCACTGAGCATGCATATGCTAGGGTCAGTTTCATTCTACCCTGAGTTTGTCTTTGCCCAGGGTGGGTACGTGGAGTAGTTCATTGTAATAGTCATTATGCATTGATAATCTATAAATGAATGACACTCAGATGTAAGGATTGTTTTGGGAGTAGTACCTGGTCTGTTTTCTATATTCTTAAGATAGAAGACATAAAGCAAAAATGGTAGTGAACAATCCAATTTATGTTTTGTTTCCAACAACTAATTTGTGAATGGAGGCTAATTTCATAAATACATAAATGTGGTTTTTTCTCATTGATTATAGCTGATATAAATGATACCCAAGTGGTATTTCAGAATATTAACAAATAAATTGTGGGGATTTCCAAGTTTTATATATTGTTTCTATGGGATTAATGGTTTTGTGAATTAGGCCAAAAACTGGACTTGGTAAAGTTCTGAATAATCTGTATTTCTTTTTAAAATGTTGTTTAAATTAGGCAACAGCTGTTTACCAAGCAAAAGAAAAACTCAAGTCAATAGAAAAAGCAAGGAAAGGTTAGTAATGTGGGAACATTAAATGACTTTCTGAAAGATTCAAGTTTTGGTTTCAAGAAACTGATGAGAGTATTAATGGTAATCATGTCATGCTGTTAAAAAGTTTCCAGTGAATTTTCATTGTGAAGTGTCTGCTATGTTACAGCCCTGTGCTGGACATTTTTAGGGAGGTGTCACGTCCTTTTTCAGGTTACAAAATGAGATAAAGAAGTTATGGCTATTACTTGTGTAATAAAGACAATGGGTTTTTTACCTTGTTGGGAGACCAGAATATGGGCTGGAAGCAATGTGATTTGAGGTGGACCTTGAAAGATGGGGTGGAGGGTGAGAGAGGGCATGCAGTGGACAACTCGAGTAGGACTAGAGCACCATGAAGCCAGAGCTGAGCAAGGCTTTGGGGTGCGCCCATTTAGTGGTGCTGGGAGATGCTCAGTCTGCCTTCTCGTCCTGTCCTGCTTTTCTCTTTAAAAGGCTTCCATTTTGGATCTTTTAGTTTGGATACTAAAAGTCAGAATTGCAATGAAAACCTTGGTTATTTGCTTTTCATGATATATAGGTATGGTTTATATCTAAATTCCCTCTTTTCCTATTTTAGATTAACTGCTGTTAATGTTTGATGTGTGTCTTCCAGATTTTTCTATGTGTAATACATATGTGATAATAATAATACATAAACCAGGTCAGGCTATACAGATTACTACTTCTGTGCAATTTTGCAACCTAATGAACATAAGTATGGAGTGTAACTGTGACATGTGCACTGACAAACTTGCATGTTAGTAGACTGAAATGTTAAACTCTCCTCTCCACTCTCTTAGGTGCTATTTCCTCTGAAGAAATAATTAAGTATGCACATAGGATTAGTGCAAGTAATGCTGTGTGTGCCCCACTGACCTGGGTCCCAGGTAAAAATGACTCCCTTTTTACTAGATATATGTGGTTTTGGTAACTATACATAAAAATAGGAAAAAAGATTTAAATATAGAATGTATATATTTTAAAATACAAGGTAATATGTGATGATCCTAAAGCTGTATTGTTCGTATACCTGGAAAACCCTGGCTGGCCAGGAGCCAACTTTTTCGAGGGATTTCCACAAGGACTCCAGCCTGAAAAACAGACAGTCCCACCTCTTAGGGTATAAAGATGAAACTCTGGACACCAGGCAGCAGGTGCACGGGGCTGCAGAAAGCTGGAGTAACTAAGGAACAGTAGAGAGAGAAACTGCAACATGAACTGACAGATAAAACACTTATAAGCCAGAGACCTCAGGTGGAGCTCCAGCCTTTTGGGAGGATGGGAAGTAGTTATTTTTGGTCACTCCTGACAGTGGTATTTTGCCATACCTTGAAACATTAAGGGTAGCTGCAGTTTTGGAGGGTAGTAATTTAGAGTTGGTGAGAAAATACCCAGTATTGGTTCAAATCTGGCCAACTTTTCATCAGCCCAGAACTAAAGAGTGTGCGTTCATGTTTGGAAATGAACATCACTGGCTGCTGATTATCCCCCTGAAAGTTGCAGGAATTAGTCTTTTTTGCCACACTGTGTGGCACGTGGGCTCTTACTTCCCTGACCAGGGATCGAACCTGAGGCCCCTGCAGTGAAAGCTCAGAGTCTTAATCAGTGCACTATCAGGGAAGTCCCCAGGAATTAGTCTTTAAATGACACGATTAAAGAGGTTGATTAGGAAAAGGTTTCAATTTAGAGGAATCAGGATTATAATTTTGTCATTTGAAATGGTTGCTGAAATGACAATTTTCATAGTGTTATTGTGAAGATCTAAAGAAGATATAAAAATATATGTAATTAAAATTTTAACATGTTCTTAACAGCAGTTGATAAGAGGACTTTAATATTCTAAAATTTTAAATGTGGCTTGAGTTTTTCAAAGTGAACCAAGGAAAATCAATATTTCAAAGAAGGTATTTAAGCATATTTCCATATGTGATTGAATTAAAAGCAGGCTGTATTTTTTAGGGGACCCACGGAGACCATACCCAACTGATTTGGAGATGAGAAGTGGATTACTGGGTCAGATGAACAATCCTTCCACTAACGGAGTAAACGGTCATCTCCCAGGGGATGCACTTGCAGCGGGCAGACTGCCAGGTATGTGTTAATCAGAATAGTACTTCCAGATAGAGGCCTTTTTTCAGAGATGATGATGAAGACTAAGGTCTGGCTGTTGAACAAGTTTGAGGGTCTGGACCCATCTTATTTTAGTTGCTAGTTAACTTTACCAGTTTGTCCTGCGCTCTGCTTCCTCTCATTGAAGACTGGTCTAGATGGAGGCTATGAAATTAGAATCTATGTGATATGAAAGTCACTCAGTCATGTCCAATTCTTTGCGACCCCACCGACTAGAGAGTCCAAGAATTCTCCAGGCCAGAATACTGGAGTGAGTTGCCATGCCCTTCTCCAGGGGATCTTCCCGACCCATGGATTGAACCTGAGTCTCCTGCATTGCAGGTGGATTCTTTACCAGCTGAGCCATAAGGGAAGCCCCATGAAATTAGAATAAAGTGATATTGTGCCATTTTCTTCAGGCATTAGGCCTCTCATTAACTTAAGCTCCAGACTTTTTTTTTTTAATGAACCATACTTTATAAACAGAATAAGATGTATTCAGTTTAAAGGATACCACGTGAACATACTTGTTAAACCCCCCCAGTTAAGTGAATAAAAAACCTCTAATGGACTGTTTAGTGACTAAATAGAGTGTGTTTTTATGCAAGCTCATTCTGAACTTTAGCACACTGCAGGTTTCCCATAGGAGTCTACTTGTTTTCATCTGGTAGAACTTTTTTAAAAAGTTTTCTAAAGGGCATAAGAAAGGAAAAAATTACTCTTTTTGGGCAGTCACTTAATATTTTACACTTCTCATGATTTTCCGTGTAGTTTTAAAAATACCTATTTTAAATTTATTTATTCGGCTCCACTGGGTCTTTGTCATGGTTCGTGGGCTGTCTTCAGTTGCAGCAGGCCGGCTTCGCGTGGAGGGCTGTCTTCAGTTGCGGCAGGCTGGCTTCGCATTGAGGTGGCTTCTCGTTTCAGGGCACAGAGCAGCCTCAGTAGTTGTGCCGCACGCGCCCAGCTGCCCTGCAGCCTGTGGAGCTCCAGTTCCTGGACTGGGGATTGAACCCTCGTTACTGGCATTGGCAGGCAGAATCCTAGCCACTGGGAAGCCCCACCCTGTATTTTTTACATTGCCAAAAATGTACTCTAGATAATGTTTTTTTAATGTTTAACGTTTCGTTGTCAGGCTGTCCCTGTGTTACTAAAAATGCTTTTGTGAACATTGTTAGCTAAGACAAACTGGGAGTTCACTGTGCATTAGTTTCCCTTAGTATCACCTCATTTTTCTCACTGTGATTGTACCATATGTCAGTAAAGTCCCGGCAGAAGGCTGAAACTACACCATCCGATCCAGCTGGGATGCCACTGACATCCTGCACACCAGCCAGGCACCACAGGAGGGAATGCAGGCCCTGGTAGGGGAAGAAGCCTTTTCCTCTTATGGGCGTCCCTTGTAGCTTAGTCAGTAGCGTCTGCCTGCAATGCAGGAGACCTGGGTTCGATTCCTGGGTTGGGAAGATCCTCTGGAGAAGGAAATTGGCAACCCACTCCAATATTCTTGCCTGGAGAATTCCATGGACAGAGGAGCCTGGTGGCCTACAGTCATGGGGTTGCAAGAGTTGGACACACCACTTGGTGACTACACCACCACCGCCACCTGTGGAGCCCCTGCAGCGCCCTCTACGGCCAGAGCTGAGCACTGTAGCTGCTGGCGGAGAACCGTGTTTAGGGTCCAGGGAGAAGAGTGGAGGCTTACAGGCAGCTTAAACTGGAATACCTAGTATAGTACACATTGGCTATTTATAATGTGTGTATATGCTATGCTAAGTCACTTCAGTCGTGTCTGACTCTTTGTGACCCCGTGGACTGTAGCCTGCCAAGCTCCTCTGTCCATGGGATTCTCTAGACAAGAATACTGGAGTGGGTTGCCATTTCCTTCTCCATATTGTTAATATACGTGCATAAAATATATATATAGATGAGACATTCGATTTGAAATTGTGACCATCTTGAATAGTGACTGTAGGAAAGTATGATTTAAAAAAATAAATCATAGATTCTAGTTACTAAAACATCACATTTTTCCTTGATAAGTTTGATCATTAATTTGGCCAAATGTATATTTTGATTTCTAACCTTTAAAAATTTTTTCAAAATATTTGCATGAAGGAAAGAATAAGAAGTAAATGAATTACTAGTCGAAGTGTTCTCATGTGTGCGTCTCTTTCTCCAGATGTCCTTGCTCCACAGTATCCATGGCAGTCAAATGACATGGCGATGAACATGTTACCACCAAACCACAGTCATGACTTTCTGCTGGAACCTCCAGGGCACAACAAAGAAAACGAGGACGACGTAGAGGTTATGTCAACGGACTCCTCAAGCAGCAGCAGTGACTCTGATTAGAGACCGTAAGACAAAAAGCATACGGAATTGAATACTATAGAAATCTGTTTCTTAAATGGCAAACGTGGAAAGCTAGCCAGGTGATGTTGGCTGTAGAATTGTTCTGCCCATTAAAAATCATAGTGGGCTTTCTTTTTAAAGCCAAAAATTATGGTTTCAGTTCTAAACCACTAGGTTAATACTTTAAGAAAAATCACACTTTACTGTTGGGGTACAGCTTTTTCAGTTCAATGCTGTCTTACCTTGTTCTGTTCCAGTTGTGTTGGACTTGTGCATAGTACTGGAAATAAGATTTGAGGGAAATGACCCATGTACATATCACTAATAGGCCTCCTGGAATTATTTAGAAAAGCTTAAACAAGAGCAGCACATCACTCAGTGTGCATTGTATACCAGAAGCCTTCATTTGAAAGTAAAGGCTATTACTTTCTGTCGCAGAAAGAGGAGAAATCATCTCAATTTATACTTTATAATTATTGTATTTTTTGTAAATAAACTTATTCTTGTTTGTATTCTTGTATGTTTTTAAAATTTTTTTTAATGTACTTTCAGTGTAGGTAAGATATGTCTGTAAATCCAGTTGCATTTTGTACAGACTTTAGAATCTGAAGATGAACAAATATGATGCAGTGCATACATCTGAACTAGGAATTCCAAATTTGGTAGGTTTCTCAAAGGCACAGACTGCCATTCTTAGAAGAAACAAAATGAAGTAGGTTTTTTTTCTGACAACTTACCATAGAAATGTCATAATAAACAAATTGTAGGAAGGGTTTTAGAATAGAAAACACTCTCAGGCTTCACCTTCCCTCTTACTGCAGGTCCTAGAATCACTTTTAATTTTTTTCTGGTGGTTAACCTTCTTGTTTAAATAATACGCTTCTACAGCTACATTTTATCAGTTTTAGACAGTACTGCATCATTTACTTTTTCCTGGTGTAGACTCTTACCTTTGAAAAAAAAAAAAAGGCACATTATATACATTGTGTTAAAAAACAAACAGCCCATATTACCAATGTTAGATTTGTGCAGAGGACAATAACTAGTTACACTTTATCGCTAAAGTGGTATTTCTCAAAGTGTGGCCACAAGCCAAGCGTATGAAAATCACTCGGGTGCTGTTAGAAGGCAGATTGAGGATCTGCTTCTTAAGCTGCTGAAACAGCATCTGTGTGAAGCCTTCACATCCAAATCCAAGTACTGGGGCCCTAAAGCCCTTAAGCTTTCTGCCAGTCACTGCCATTCACAACCCAAGAATCTTAGCACCTCTTCTCTTGAGGGGTTTTCACTTATAAACCAACACAAACAACACAACAAAAAAATAAACCGAAATGGAAAAATAGGACTCAAGGAATACCTAGATTCTCTGAGTGTTGGTGGACCAGTGGATTGGAAAATGAAAGGGAGTTCCATATGTACCTCAAGTCAAACTGCTGTGTACATGCTCATTTGGTGTTTATCTGTACAGCTCTACAACCTCTCACCCAAAACCCTTAGGTCTAAAATTACCTCAGAACTTGTATTTTAAAAAAATATTCTAGAAAGTTAGCAGGACTTAAATACTGAATATTATAAACCCCCAGCAAGAACTGAAGAGGCATCTTATAAACTACGCATACTAAACCTTCGTTTTAGGCACATTTCAT
Source organism: Oreotragus oreotragus (assembly GCA_006410675.1). Lineage (NCBI taxonomy): Eukaryota > Metazoa > Chordata > Mammalia > Artiodactyla > Bovidae > Oreotragus > Oreotragus oreotragus. Next base: position 17,195 of record SJYX01018657.1, read on the forward strand.
ACACACACACACGTTATTTAGCAATTTGCCCAACACAGGAACTTGTCCTCATTATTCCTGTTAAACTGATGACTGGCTTTCCACTCTCCCGCCTGGTTTTGGCTGTTGCACAAGTCTTTAACCTTCAGGGCATCTCTATTTCAGACTTTAGCTCCTCTCTCTACACTTAGAGAAACAGCTCTCTTTATGTCCCTCGGACGTTTCGAGGATCAGTGTAGGAGGACTTGCCTGGGATAGAGGACACCTCGGGGCTTGATTTAACAAACACATGAAGAGCTATTTCAGACTTGCCAGCATCCTGGCAGAGTGAGGTACAGACATTTCATTTTAGGAGAATATTGCTAGTAGTCAGTGTCTTAGTTTTTTCTATTAAAAGCAATTCTCAACCATTTAAGAATTAACTGCTTACTCAAGAGCTCTAAATCCTATTCTGGACATTCGCTCTTTTAGAGAAATATTTACAGTGATTACTGGATGCCACTGCACATGTCAGATGCTGAGAAAGTACAATCCCCCTCTACCTTTTTACTTTTTGCTATAACTAAAGAGCCCAGATTGGTTTTTCTCTTTCCATCGAAGTAAACCCTCATGTCTAGTTTGGTGAATTTAAATCAAATGGAAAACCTCACAAGCTCCTAATTAGAAAATTAAAATTTTTTTAAAGTCTACTAAAAATTTTTAAAAGTAGGAGATAACAGAAGAAAACTTGTAGTTTATGTTAAGTTTCTGAAACTATAAAACACCTGTTTATATAAGTACTAGCTAGCATAAAGATATATCTCAATGAATTCCCAATCAACTATACTTGGGATTAAGTTACTGAGGAGTTTGATCCACAAGGCTTGCCTGGGTTCTTATCAAGCCTCCCTTATCTGCCATTCAAGGAGGAGGCTTCCCTGGTGGCTCGGACAGTAAAGAATCTGCCTGCAATGTGGAAGACCCAAGTTTGATCCCTGGGTTGGGAAGATCCCCTGAAGGGCATGGCAACCTGCTCCAATATTCTTGCCTGGAGAATTCATGGACAGGAGCCTGGTGGGCTGGAGTCCTTGGAGTGGCAAAGAGTCAGACACGACTGAGCAACTAACACTTTCAGGGACAGAAAGGGTTTAAGTCAGTTGAAGGGAGTAACACTAATGAGCAGGCAAAAGAAGGATGTGAATAATCAAACAGGAGTAGGAAAAACTGTCTGAAATCCATTAGTTCAAGGAACATACCCTCATCTTACTTGAGCTCACTCTAAAACAAGTTTGTCAGAATATGAGATTTGTAAATGGTAAACTCTACAATGTGCACATATAATTTAGAAAAAGCAAGCAATTAAAACAACTCTAAAAATGATCTTCATTCATTGGGGAAAGATTCTTTTGTAGCATGTATTAAAACAGTACTTGAGTCTTCTGAAAGGGCAAAATTCAAATATAACCAGCTCTGGGAGAAGCAAGGGATTTTAAAGAAATGGGTTCATGATGAAAAAAGATGAGTTTATGGTCTAACTCAGCAGTTCTCAAACTTTGGTTCTGAATCTTATTACACTCTTAAAAATTATTGAGGACCTAAAGATTCAAAAAAAAAAATCTATTCAAACTGCTAAAATTAGTAAGGTGCGTGCTCAGGCATGTCCAACTCTTAGCGATCCCATGGACTACAGCCTGCCAGGCTCTGTCCATGGGGTTTCCCAGGCAAGAATACTGCAGTGGGTTGTCATTAAACAAAAAATATTAGAACTGATAAATGAATTTAGCAAGGTAGGAGGATGCAAGATTAATTACATAAATCTGCTGTATTTCTTTACACTAAAAAACAGTATCAGAAAGAGAAAGTGAAAAACAATCCCTTTTAAAATCACATTAAAAAAAAAAAACAAACTTAGGAATAAACCTGAGCAAGGAGAAAGACTTACATGCTGACAACTGTAAAACATTGATAAAGGAAACTGAAGATGATTTTAAAAAAATGTAAAGCTATCTCACGTGCCGAAGAATTGATGCTTTTGAACTGTGGTGTTGGAGAAGACTCTTGAGAGTCCCTTGGACTGCAAGGAGATCCAACCAGTCCATTCTGAAGGAGATCAACCCTGGGATTTCTTTGGAAGGAATGATGCTAAAGCTGAAACTCCAGTACTTTGGCCACCTCATGCGAAGAGTTNAGAAGACTCTTGAGAGTCCCTTGGACTGCAAGGAGATCCAACCAGTCCATTCTGAAGGAGATCAACCCTGGGATTTCTTTGGAAGGAATGATGCTAAAGCTGAAACTCCAGTACTTTGGCCACCTCATGCGAAGACTTGACTCATTGGAAATGACTCTGATGCTGGGAGGGATTGGGGGCAGGAAGAGAAGGGGACAATTGAGGATGAGATGGCTGGATGGCATCAAGGACTCGATGGACGTGAATCTGAGTGAACTCCAAGAGATGGTGATGAACAGGGAGGCCTGGCATGCTGCAATTTATGGGGTCGCAAAGAGTTGGACACGACTGAGCAACTGATCTGATCTGATCCCACGCTCCCAGACTGGAAGAATATTATTAATGTGGCCATATTACCCAAAGCAAATCTACATATTTAATGCAATGTCTATCAAATTACCCAAACATTTTTCACAGAACCAGGAAAAAAGGATCCTAAAATGTATACGGAGCCACAATAAACCCAGAATTGCCAAAGCAATTCTAAGGAAAAAGAGCAAAGCTGGAGGTATAACCCTCCCAGACTTCTGACAACACTAGAGTATCAAAACAGCGTGATACCAGTAACGAAAACAGACATCCAGATCAATGGAACAGAAGAGAGAGCCCAGAAATAAACCCACACCAGTTAATCTTTGACAAAGGAGATAAAAAATGCAGAGAAGACAGTCTCTTCAGCAAGTGGCGTTGGAAAAGTTTGAAAGTTGCATGAAAATCAATGAAGTTAGAACACTCCCTTTTACTATACACAAAAATAAACTCAAAATGGCTTAAAGACTTCAGTAAGACGTGACATTATAAAACTTCTAGAAAAGAACACAGGCAAAACTCTGACGTAAAATTGTACCAATATTTTCTTTGGTCAGTTTCCCAACGAAGGCCAAAGAAATAAAAGCAAAAATAAACAAATGGGACTTAAGTCAAACTTGTAAACTTTTGCATAGCAAGGGAAACCATAAACAAAATGACAACCTGCAGAATAGGAGAGAATATCTGCAAATTATGCAACTGACATGCAGCTCAACATAAAAAAAAATCATAAAAGCGAGAAGACCTAAATATCATTTCTCCAAAGACATACAGGTGGCCAAGAGCCATAAGAAAAGATGCTCAATATCACAAATCAAAACTACAATGAGGTACTACTTCATACCAGTCAGAACGGTCATCATCGAAAAGTCTACAAATAATAAATGCTGAGGAGGGTGGGGAAGGCAACGGAACCCTGCTACACTGTTGGTGGGAATGCACACTGTGGAACCACTAAAGAGGGCAGTAATGAGGTTCCTTAAAAAAACTAAAAAAAGATGCCATATGATCCAGCAATCCCCCTTCTGGGCAGATATTCGGAAAAGATGAAAAGGAATTTGAAAAAATTCACACGCCCCAATGTTCACAGCAGCACTATTTACAATAGCTGAGACGTGAGAACGACCTAAGCATCCATCAACGGATGAATGGATAAAGATGTGGCACACATACACGATGGAGTGTCACTCAGCCACAAAAACAGTGAAATAACGCCACCTGCAGCAACATGGGTGGACGAGACACAGTCAGAGGAAGACAAACATCACTAACGCGTGGAATCTCAACAAATGACACAAAGGAACTTATTTCCAAAACAGACTCACAGATGCAGGGAAAAGGCATGATTACCAGAGGGGAAAGGAGATGGGGAGGGACAAATTAGGAGTTTGGGATTAACAAATACACACTGTATGTGTATAAAACAGATTAAGGACATACTGTATAATACATGGAACTATATCTTACAACAATCTGTAATGGAAAAGAATCTGAAAATGTGTGTGCATTAATACATATCTAAATCACTTTAGTATATACCTGAAACTAACAACATTGTAAACAACTATACTTAATAAAAGAAAAGAAAAAAACTGAGGCCCCAAAGAGTTTTTGTAGGATGTTATCTAGTATCATATTAGGAATTAAAACTGATAAATTTTAAGAATTCTTTTATTTATTTACAAATAATAAAAACCCATAACACAAAACTTGTATGTTAACATAATTTTTATAAAAAATACAGATGTTTTTCTTTAAAAAAAAAAAAGAATCATGGCATTGTTTTACATTTTTGTCAATTTCTTCCACATCTAGCTACTAGGAGAGAGCCAGGTTTTCTTATCTGCTTTGCATTCACTCTACCAGAGTAACCTATAACACGCAGTTTCTGGAAAACTCCTCTCTACACTCAGCAAAGAATGAGGATGTGACAAAAGCGACTCTGACCCCGAGGACTCTTGAAAGGGCCTTGAGGACGTCTCTGGACCATACTGAGAACCGCTGCCCTAGTCTAGTCACAATTCACATACAAGGAAATTGAATCTCAAGAGAGATGAACTGAGATCCAAAATGGTAAGGCCTGTTAACAGTGGGATACAGATTCTGGATGGTTTAACTCGCTTCCCTGGGTTTACATTCCCAATCAGAAATACACCCTAATGACCTGTCCTGCCTGCTCTAGTTGTAGGAACTGTCAAAATATATTAACAACAACAAACAGGAAAGGAAAACCAACAAATGTGATAAATTCTGTGTTAGCACTTGAATTAGGATCTCTACTAGAACTGAAACACTAAGACAAATTCTAGTGCACTCTCCTCCACACATATCAATACCAGAGAAATACAGAACGTGGAATTACCATTCATAACATGACCAATTATCACATTTTCTGAAACAATTCATGACACAATCTCTGAAAAATTTTCACAAGTACTGAATGAAAAGGTGTTGGGTATATTAAGAGACTACAATTGAACTGTCCATCTTGTGGGACTTTTCAGGTAAAATAGAATTGTTCTGAAATGTAGATTTTTTTTGTTGTTTAATAGGACCTTATTTTGCCTTTTTATGTATTGGGTTGGCCCAAAAGTTCTTCTGATTTTTAAGCAAAAATAACACATTTTTCACTTTCACCAAGAACTGAACTGAACAACATATTCACCATTTTGTTCCACTACCTTCTGCCATTTTTCAGGCAACTTCATAATTCCATCTTCCCAAAACTTTTTATCTTTTTGAGCAAAGAACTGTTCCAGGTGCCTTTTGCAGTCTTCCAGGGAACTGAAATTTTTTCCATTGAGAGAATTTTGTAAAGACCGAAATAAATGGTAATCTGAAGGTGCAATGTCTGGGGAATATGGTGGAGGAATCAGAACTTCCCAGCCAAGCTGTAACAATTTTTGTCTGGTCATCAAAGAAACATGTGGTCTTGCGTTATCCTGATGAAAGATTATGCGTTTTCTGTCGACTGATTCTGGACGCTTTTCATTGAGTGCTGCTTTCAGTTGGTCTAACTGGGAGCAGTATTTCTTGGAACTGACTGATTGGTTTTCTGGAAGAAGCTCATAATAAAGGACTCCCATCCAATCCCACCATACACACAACATCACCCTCTTTGGATGAAGACCGGCCTTTGGCGTGGCTGGTGGTGGTTCATTTCGCTTGTCCCATGATCTCTTCCGTTCCACATTGTTGAACAGTATCCATTTCTCATTGCCTGTCACAATTTGTTTTAAAAACGGAACACTTTCATTACGTTTCAGTAGAGAATCACATGTGGAAATACGATCAAGAAGGTTTTTCTGGCTTAACTTAAGTGGAACCCAAACATCAAAGCGATTAACGTAACCAAGCTGATGCAAATGGTTTTCAACGCTTGATTTGGATATTTTGAGTATGTCGGCTATCTCTCGTGTGGTATAATGTTGATTGCTCTCAATTAATGTCTCGATTTGATTGCTATCCACTTCAACTGGTCTACCTGACCGTGGAGCATCATACAGAGAGAAATCTCCAGCACGAAACTTGGCAAACCACTTTTGACATGTTCGCTCAGTCACAGCACCGTCTCCATACTCTGCACAAATCTTTTTTTTTGTATCCGTTGCATTTTTACCTTTCTTGAAATAATCAAGCATAATATGCCGAAATTGTTGCTTTTTTTCTTCCATCTTCAATATTAAAATGGCTACCCCCAAATTCACCAATTTTAATAACTTTCTTTTAAAAAGTGCACATTGCTGTGACAGGTGTCACAATACAATCTCACAAAATTGTTTTAAATGAAGTTAGACAACTAAGCACAACAGTCATCGTACAAAAAAAACCTAAGTGAACTTTTGGGCCAATCCATTAAAAAAAAAACACAACTCAGTGAATCTCCTTGTTCACCTCCAGGTGACGTCCTTTATATCCTACCAGATGATCCAAATCTTCTTTAAAAGGATCGTAGCCTTGTTCTTTTAAACAACGTAGTGCCCAGAAAAGCTGGTCCAGGGGAGGAAATTCTTCCCAAGGAACCCACTCCCAACCTAGAAAATAAAGACATTAAAGCAATTTCTTCAGTTGAAAGGAAACAAAGCATATTCATTTTGGCTAGTTAACCTGTACTAAGAAAAATCAATTTTAAAAGTGACTTGGTACTAATAAAACGAAGCGCAAGAGTGATGCTATGCATTATCTTGGCTATACAAACATAATTTTCAGTGGCTCAGCAGTAAAGAATCTGCCTGTGATGGACGGTATGTGGCAGGAGCTGTGGGTCAGGAAGATTCCTTGGAGGGCATGGCAACCCACTCCGGTATTCTTGCCTGGATTTCATGGACAGAGGAGCCTGGTGGACTACAGTCCATGGGGTCGCAAAGAGACATGACTGAGTGTGCACAGATGCTCACGACAGGTGAATGTTTAAATATTATGATACAACAAAAATACAATGATTATTAAGAATTCTATGTTCTAAATTAGTTTATGATTACATGTATATATCTATGTGTAATTACTGTTTCTTGATTAAGCATCTCTCCGCCTATAAAATACAGATATGTAGTTTCACTCTGGGAAGGCAGGGGACAAGATCCATGAACCTGGAACAAGTTCTGGAAGGGCCGATCAGCACCTGTGACCACACAGTGTGGGGGGAGGCGAGGCGGGGGAGGAAGAGGGGAGGCACACACTAACCATGTATTGCAAGATGCTCAATTAACCCAGTCTCCAGAGACCTGAAGTAGAGTCTACCCTGTCTCCTAGAGAAGGAAGCATCTGGATGATCCCTCTAATTATAATCTGTCGGCTGGAGGAAAGATACGGTGACTAGAAGACTGAAGCAGGCTGTTCAGATCCAGGGCCTGATGAACACGGGGCAGAGTCTGCATGCCTATATTATAAATAAAACAAAGACCCCCGAGCCACTGTACCTTGGCCAGTTATCAGCTCCCCTAGTGAATTTGGTACAATCCTGCCTTCCCATTCTTAAGGCATGAATAATTTTTCTTGTACCCTAGGCCATCTGAAGGCCTCTGGATCCTCCTGTTTTTCTTCATGTGATATCATGAAATAAGAAATATGTATTTGGTCTTCATCCCTGTTTCCTAGCAGGATTCCTAAAACCTTTGTATTAATAATTTCTTGAGTGACAGGGATCAAAGGAGCATCTTTTTGTTTTCCATAATAAGCCCCTTTCAACCAAGGCTGAGTTAATGCTGATGAGATGGCTAGTGGCTCCTACACACTTTCGGGAAGTGGGTGCTGACCAGAAAGACAGGCATGATCACAGGGTTGGAACTTTCAGCCCGCTGCTGACCCCCACACTCCACCTTAGGGGCGGGGAGAGGGGCTGGAGGTTTGAGTTAATCGATGGGCAATGGTTTAGTCAATCACAATAATAATATCCATAACATAATGATGCTTCATAAAAACACACAACTGGGTTCAGAAAGCTTCAGAGTTGAACACGTCAAGCTGCTGGGAGGGTGGGAGGGTGGTGCATCCATACCCCAGTTCCCATACCTTGCCGTGTTGTTGTTTAAACCCTGTCTGACTCTTTTGCGACCCCCATGGGCTGTAGCCCATCAGGCTTCTCTGTCCATGGGATTACCCAGGCAAGAATATTGGAGTGGGTTGCCATTTCCTTCTCCAGGGGATCTTCCTGACCCACAGATGGAAACCCCATGTCCTGCACTGGCAGGTGGATTCTTTACCTCTGAGCCAGCAGGGAAGCCCCAGGGACACAGTATATAAAAGGATACCAATTACTGTCATTAAAGCTTTCAGAGCACTCAATTCAACACAGAAGGTAACAGATTAGGTGTTTTGCAAGTTAATCATTTTCTGTAAAAGAAAGTTATCTCTGTTGCACAGGTGAGAAAACTGAGGAAAGCACATTAAATGTTTTGCTTAAAAAAATCAGTTTGAAACAAAAACACTAGCAATAAAACTAACACTGTTCATTAGGATGGGCCCACTGTAGGTAGTAACTCCTTTCATCCTTACAACAACCCATCTGAAGTAGCTACAAATGAGAAAAGTGGCCCAGAGACCTAAAGAACTGGGCTCGAGGTCACAAACCTCTAAGCGGAAGAACCAGGATGCAAACCAAGCAGTCTGGCTCTCGACCCATTCTCTTTCCTGTTCTATCCTTATGTCTTCAGAACTTAAGTAGACTTAAGCTCTAATTAAAGTATAATTCCATTCTAACTCTTCATATGGTGACATAAAGTAATCTTCCTTCAGACACATACTCTCGTAGAAAATGCACTACTGTATATAATTCTCTTACTTTCATTCTTTTCAGGCTCTACATTCTTTGGTTCTGAATCATGAGTCAGGTCCACCTCTCCTTTCATTAAAATAGTGACATAATGGTAATTCTCTTTCTCAATGAAAGAATTCACAACTGAGGCAAAGCGAACATTTTTCAGGTGAAGAGCTGCTTCTTCCCAGGTTTCCCTTTGAGCACATTCTTCCCAGCTTTCACTGGAAAACAGAAACACACCACCAAATTCAATTCTATTTATTCATTTTTTTTTAGCCATGAAATTCCTGGCTAGAAATTTCCAGTGTAACCCCAAAAGAGCTGTAATTGATTCATGCTTTAAAACAATAAATCTACAACCCTCCTTGGATACTGTTTATCTTGTATCTAGTTATCTGAAGACCAAAAGGACTTCATATTGAACAACAAAAAATGAACATTTAGCCAATTCAGCACTAGTTCACTTGCCTGGAAGCAGCATGCAACCAGGAGGTGGTCTGATATATCAGTTAAGAGCACAGGCCTTGTAGTTAACTAGACCTAGGTTTGAGTTCAAAGTCCATTACTTTCCACCTTGGATAAGTAAAAAGATAATGCTACTTTCTCACAGGCTTGTTTTAACTGTATCAAGAAGTAAATAAAGTCTTTTCCAGTAGGTTCAGAATTTCAGTTTATGCCTCAAAATTGAGAACAAAAGGCATTCACAAAATATTAAAATATACTGATGTGATTAGTTCACCTTCAACATATGATCCATAATAACTAGATATCGACAAGAACTGATACTCTGAGTTACAAAACCTGCATATAAATTAAAACATTTCACTATAGTTTTCATACATGAAACAAGATTAAAAATATATAGTATCTCCCTTTAGAAATGGTTCCAAATGGAATTTTATAGTCAGATAAAGTACGTATCAAGTGAAAACAAGTATGAAAAGAAATCTGTGTGGTTCAGTGACTTTTAGATTAAATTTCCTTTTATTTATGAAGCACTTTAGTACGTGAGATATTCAGCAAAAAAGAATACTGTTTCTCTATCTTTTCTACCTTGACTATTTCTCTAATTAGCTAATCTACTCTCACTCTACCCATTAGACAGATCTTTGTGGAGGGAGGAAAGTTGTGAGTTTTCAGGCTGTAGGAATGTTCCCTTTCTTCCTGATGGGGGGCCACCTCTGCCCCCAAACCAACCAAGAGGCGCTCCAAGAGAAAGAAATGCTAACGGAGACGGGGTGACCACGGACTCTCAAGGAGGCACCGGTGCGCCACTCCCACTTAAAGGGCTGAGGGGTGCCTCAGAGCAGAGGACCAGCAGGGAACCAGCTGGGGAAGCCTGAAGTGCGTTGCGTGGGATGCACGTGAACACAAGCCCATCCCCACTTTAGGCATTTGGACGGTAGGAGACTGGCGAAAGCAGCCCAGGATGGCTGAGCAGAGAAAACGAGCGGCAGAGCAAGCAGCATGTTTTCTCGGGCCAAGCAGATCCTGTGAGACTACTGGGGACCCGGCAGAAGAAAATGTAGCGCGGTGTGCCAGCACCAGGAGCTGGCGGCCAGCACCAGAAGTTTTTGGTCACCTGTGTCAGGGAACTGTGCAGTGCAGAAATCCTTGTAGGACTGCAGGACTTCCCACCAGCCACCAAACACACCCTCAGAAAGAGCGCACACGTGAATACTGCACCCAGAGGCCACATGGAGCAGCAGCACTGCCCAGGGAAAGCTCTGCGCCCTCCCCTCCGACCCAGAAAGAAATCAGAAACACGGAGAAGAGGCGGCGGCCGAGAGCGAGCAAAACATGGGCCCGCACCTCCTCTCCCCACCACAAAGGAAACACAAACGCCTGGAAGAGGACCGGAATGCCAAACTACTACTTTTATTTTTCTTTTTTAATTTTTATGATATCGTGTTGGTTTCTGCCACACAACAATGTCATCAGCCATAATTGTACATTCCCCCTCCCTCCATCCCGTTGATGGTGGGACAGGCTGAGACCTGGGGCCGGTTATGTCTCCTCTCCTCTGTATCCCGCAGAACAAAAAGAAACAATGAGGGACCAAAAATAACTAGACCAGCGCACAGCTGCCATGCACAGCTGGCACAAATTATGAACAAGATTCAAAAACCCAAGTGCCACTTGTGAGCTGCCAGGAGCAAAGGCAGGGTACCTCACATGATCTCTGCACCCAGCACCATCAAGGGGTGTGCTTGTCTGTGCAGTTTGATTTTTAATCTAGTAATTTTATTATTTATTAAGTGATAGCTTGCTGCTGCTGCTAAGTCGCTTCAGTTGTGTCCGACTCTGTGCGACCCTATGGACTGTAGGCCGCCAGGCTCCCTCTGTCCATGGGATTCTCCAGGCAAGAATACTGGAGTGGGTTGCCATTTCCTCCTTAATGAGATCTTCCCGACCTGCTTCTGTTATATCTCCTGCGTTGGCAGGTGGGTTCTTTACCACTAGTGGCACCTGGGAAGTCCTAATCACATGCAATATATACCCTCTCTTTGATCTAAATTGGTACAAAACAGTAAAAAGACATTTTCAAGCCAGTTGCAAAAAATGCTGGACTGGGTATCACAGGCGGATTCTTTACCACTGCGCCACCTGGGAAGCCCCTTGAAAGTTTCTGATGTTGTTTATCTGCTGCAGGCGTCATCCTTATTCTCACTTTGAGATAGGATGGGAACTTTTCCCCGGGTGCTCGCACCTGGACAAAGTTAGAGACTAAAATAACGCATGCACAGCTGGGGCAATTAAAGACAAAATGCAAAAAAGGCCACAAACCTACAGCCATTTGTGAGTTGCTCAGTTCTCTTGCCTGGAAAATCCCATGGATGCAGAAGCCTGGTAGGCTAGTCTATGGGGTCGCAAAGAGTCGGACACGACTGAGCGACTTCACTACACTTCAGAGCGAAGCGGGGTTACCAGGCATGATTTCCGCGCACAGAACCACCAAGGGAGCAGGCAGACCACCTAAGCTGCACCTTCTGCGCACCCCGCAGATCCACGCCCACACCCCTCTCCATTTAAGAAACCAGCTCACCACCACCTCCCGCTCCAGGAGAGCGAGCAAGGGCACCTGTTTCTTGTTCTCGCTCCCTCCCCCCGGCTACAGCACGAGCTCCGACGAAGCTCTGCCTAAATTCCTCCTCTGGCATCTTACCAATTTCTATCGATTAACGAGTCCAAGAGCCTGGGTGAACCCACCTTCTGGGTCAATCTCAGCCTTTCTTCACCCTTGTGTAGAACTAAACTTTCTCTGTCGGTCTGACACCTCAATTCACAGAAAGTCAAAGCAGAGAGGGAGACCTTAGGGAGTACTTGGGGCGATTTCCCCGTTTTAACGAGGGAGGCAGAGCGGCCCCGGGTTTCCGTCAACCATTCGCTCGAT
>SJYX01018661.1:0-12446 GCA_006410675.1 Oreotragus oreotragus
CTTAGCAAAGAAGCCTGCTTGCAATTTGGTAGGTAAAGTCTCTCCTGGGCTGTGATTGCCCCCTTCCAGGCCTTATGGTTTTGGCTGCCTGTTGCCGGCGGGAGACAGTCTGCAGCTGGCTAGTTCTTTTCCACCGTTTGTTCTGTGCACAGTCCTGGTGGTGTCTTATGTTTGAGCTTTTCACATGGTAGCTATCCCGCAGTCTGGTTTGCTAATCCCAGTTAGTTCATTCTGGTTATGCGAGGCGAGGAGTTCCTGCCCGATTCTGAAAAGCACTGCAGCCCGCGCCTCCCGCACCTCTCTGCCCTGCCTCCACTTAGTAATGGCAGATGCAGGTATTTGTGCTGCTTTTCCACTGGGGGAGTTACTGTTGGGCTTGTAATCTGTTGGTTTTAATCATTTATTTATTTTTCCTTCCTGTTATGTTGCCCTCTGTGTTTTCAAGGCTCCCCACAGAGTCGGCAGGGAGAGTGTTTCCTGGTGTTTGGAAATCTCTCTTCTTAAGCTTCCTTTCCCAGGATGGAGGTCCCTCCCCACCTCCTTTGTCTCTCTCTCTCTCTTTTTTTTTGTCTTTTATATTCCCCCCCCCACCTGTTTTTAAAGTCAATGCTCTGTTTTTCTGGGTGCCTGATGTCCTCTGCCAGCATTCAGAAGTTGTTTTGTGGAATTTGCTCAGCGTTGAAATGTTCTTTTGATGAATTTTTGAGGGAGAAAGTGGTCTCCCCGTCCTATTCTTCTGCCATTTTAGGACCGCCCCCTTGGAAGTGCACTTTTCTAGTCATGCTCATATGTCTCTTACCAGGTCCATCCCACCAATACCGTAAAGTATCCACTGTAGTAATGTTACTCTATCATTTATGCCATGTCCAGCTTTTGAAAGTGGCCTTTTTCCATGCTCAGGCAGAGGTGATAATGTCCATGCAACTTCTATGTTTCTATCTCTTAGAATGCACCTAATATGGAAATTGTCATGTCCTTTTTAAAAGAAACATGGAATTGTGTTTATCCGTTCATATCCTCTTCCTTTTAGCTTCCCATGTATTTACTTATTTTTCCCCCCTCTGTGATCCCTGGAATTTGTTAAGTTTGCATATCTGTTAGAGTTCAGCACCCTTGTGAATAGTGCTTCCATCAGCAATTAGTTTAAGGTTGCTATTCAAGAAAATGTCCACAGGGCGGGAGCATTTCTTCATTCCCTCCTCTTGTTGTTATGGTAACAGCAGACTCAGTGGTTCTGCTAAGCCTTGTTGTAAATGAGAGTAAAATGAGAAACTGGAAGACAGCAAAAGCTTTTGTCTCTCTGGCCTTTGAAGCTTTTTCTTTAAGTGAAAGTTTTATTACTTGTTTAAGACTATTTACACCGTTGTAGTTATTGCAGGTAAACAGATTCTCCTACCCTTCCACACATATCTGGAGATATTCAGCTACAGTTATTGTCACAGCTATGATTTCAGAATATGTTGAGAACATGTCTCTTGATACAGGAGGTCCATATAGATTATGAATAGGTATTTGTGGGAATAAGTTTATTCCAGCCTTCTTTTTTTCGCCTCTCACCCACTGAAAACATTTGCTAACCATAATTTTCTTACCAGGAGTGTAAGTCCATTTCACTTTTGTTTGGGTTTTAATATTAAATTACAATTACTTCATGGTAAGAAATAATGGTAATAACTTAATGAAAATGGTCTGGACCGCTCAGAATTGATGTCACTTTCCAGAAATCTAAAGATTTTATATCTTTGATAAGAAACCCAGTTGAACAATATTCATGGGGTTTTAGTTTTTTGAAAGCACTTTGAGTTGTATTTACCTGTTGATGTTTACTTTCTGAGTATGTCCTGTTTTTGTTTTTTTGTTTGTCGGTTTGTTTTAATTACTATTTTTTTTAATGTATTACCCCTGACATGTTGAAGGGTAAGAGACATGTCTAGTCCAGTGGCCTTGTGAATATCAGATGTTCATCAACAATAGTTTGAAGGTTGCAGTTACAGAGAAAAGCCTCCATGCTGCAAGGTCTTTTTAATTCCTTCCTCTTTTAGGATGGCTACTGTTGTCTTAGAGTTTTTGCCATACTTGATTGTAAAGTAGAATGAGCCAGAGAAGCCACCAAACCTGGTGTCCCCTCAATCTCCTTAGCTCAGCCCTTCTTAGCTCTCCTTAGTGCAGCTTTACTAGCACAACTCTCCTTAGCTTAACTCTCCTTAGCATAGCTCTCCATATCTCAGCTGTCCCTAGCTCTGCTTAATCTCTTGTTTCAACCCTCCTAGCTCTCCTTAGTGTAGTCTTCCTTAGGATACCTATCATTAGCTCGGTTCTCCATAGCTTAGCTTTCCTTACCTCGGCTCTCCTTAGCTCAGCTCTCCTTAGGATAGCTATCATTAGTTCAGCTCTCCTTCAGTCAGTCAGTTCAGTCGATCAGTTGTGTCTGACTCTTTGTGACCCCATGGACTGCAGCATGCTGGGCCTCTCTGTCCATCACTGGCTTCTGGGGTTTACTCAAACTAATGTCCATTGAGTTGGTGATGCCATCCAACCATCTCATTCTCAGTCGTCCCCTTCTCCTCCTGCCCTCAAATTTCCCTACATAAGGGTCTTTTCCAATAAGTCAGCTCTTCTCATCAGGTTACCAAAGTATTGGAGTTTCACCTTCAGCATCAGTCCTTCCAATGAACACCCACAACTGATCTCCTTTAGGAGGGACTGATTGAATCTCCCTGCAGTCCAAGGGACTCTCAAGAGTCTTCTCCAACACTGCAGTTCAAAAGGCTCACCTCTTCGGCTCTCAGCTTTCTTGTGGCCTAACTCTCACATTCATAAATGATTACTGGAAAAACAATAGCTTTGACTAGATGGATCTTTTTTGGCCAAGTAATGTCTCTACTTTTTAATATGCTGTGTAGGTTGGTCATAACATTTCTTCAAGGACTAAGCATCTTTTAATTTCATGGCTGCATTCACCATCTGCAGTGTTTTTGGAGCCCCAAAATATAAAGCGTGTAACTGTTTCCACTGTTTACCCATCTATTTGCCATGAAATGATGGGACCAGATGCCATAATCTTACATTTCTGAATGTTGAGCCTTAAGCCAACATTTTCACTCTCCTCTTTTACTTTCATTAATATGTTCTTTAGTTCTTCGTTTTCTGACATGAGTGGTGTCATCTGCATATCTGAAATAATTGATATTTCTCCCAGCAATCTTGATTCCAGCTTGTGCTTCATCCAGGCCAGAGTTTCTCATGATGTACCCTACATATGAGTTAAATAAGCAGGGTGACAATATACAGCCTTGACATACTTCTTTCCATATTTGGAACCAGTCTGTTGTTCCACATGCAGTTCTAACTGTTGCTTCCTGACCTACATACAGGTCTCAAGAGGTAGGTCAGATGGTATGGTATTCCCATCTCTTTAAGAATTTTCCACAGTTTATTATGATCCACACAGTCAAAAGCTTTGGCATAGTCAATAAAGCAGAAGTATATATTTTTCTGGAACTCGCTTGCTTTTTTGTTGATTCAATGGATGTTTGCAATTTGATTTCTGGTTTCTCTGCCTTTTCTAAATCTAGCTTGAACATCTGGAAGTCTACAGTTCATGTACTATTGAAGCCTGGCTTAGATAATTTTGAATATTACTTTAATCACGTGTGAGATGAGTGCAATTGTGCGGTAGTTTGAGCATTCTTTGGCATTGTCTTTCTTTGGGATTGGAAGGAAAATTGACCTTTTCCAGTCCTGTGGCCACTGCTGAGTTTTCCACATTTGCTGTCATATTGAGTGCAACATTTTCACAGCATCAAATTTGAGGATTTGATATAGCTCAACTGGCATTGCATCACCTCCACTAGCTTTTTTAATAGTGATGCTTCCTAAGGCCACTTGACTTCACATTCGAGGATGTCTGGCTCTAGGTGAGTGATCACGCCATCATGATCATCTGGTTCATGAAGACCTTTTTCATATAGTTTTTCTGTGTATTCTTGCCACCTCTTCATCATACCTTCTGATTCTGTTAGGTCCATACCATTTCTGCCCTTTATTGTGCTCATCTTTGCATGAAATGTTCTCTTGGTATCTCTAATTTTATTGCAGAGATCTCCAATCATTCCCATTCTATTGTTTTCCTCTATTTTTTTGAGAGCTCTCCTTACCTCTTCTTAATTATTTCACCTTAGCTTAGCTCTCCCTTGCATAGCTCTCCTTAGCTCAGCCATTCTTAGAAGAGCTCTTCTTAATTACTTATCCTTAGCTTAGCTCTCTGTAGCTCTCTATAGCTTAGCTCTCCTTAGCTCAGCTCCCCCAAGCTCAGCCCTCCTATCTCTCCTGAGCCTGGATCTGCTCCTGAGTGTGGCTCTGCTCCTGAGTGTGGCTCTGCTCTTGAGCATGGCTCTCCTTAACCCAACTCTCCTTTGCTTAGCCCTCCTCAGCTCAGCTTTCCTTAGCTTTCCATAGCCCTCTAGGGGAGATAATAAGAGCTAAGATAAAGAGAGCTAAGCTAAGGAAAGGTAAGCTAAGGAGAGCTAAGGAATGCTGAGCTTGGCTAAGGAGATCTAGGAAAAGGGGGCTGATTTAAAGAGAACTGACCTACCCTAAGGAAAGCCAATTGAAGAGAGCTATGAAGAGCTGAGCTGAGGAGACCTGAGTTAAGGAGGGCGAAGCTAAGGAGAGTTATGGAGAGGTAAGGAGGGCTGAGCTAAGGAGAGCTAAGGGGAGCTGAGCTATGGAGAGTTGAGCTAAGTAAAGCTTAGATAAGGAGAGCTATGGAGAGCTGAGTTGAGGAGAGCTGAGCTAAGGAGAGCTGAGCAAAGGAGTGCTAAGATGAGCTAAGTCAAGGAGAGGTGAGCTACAATAAGGAAAGCTAATTAAGGAGAGCTTCGATAAGGAGAGCCACACCAAGGAGAGTTGAACTACAATAGTGTTAGGTGCTCAGTCATGCCCAAAACTTTGTGACCCCGTGGACTGCAGCCCACCAAGCTCCTCTGTCCATGGTATTTTTCCAGGTAATGATACTGGAGTGGGTTGCCATTTCCTTCTCCAAGGGATCTTCCTGACCCAGGGATTGAACCTGAGTCTCCTGCACTGCAGGCAGGTTCTTTACCACCTGCATTACCAGGGAAGCCAAAAGATATCTAAGGTATCAATCTAAGAAAAGGAAGATCACTGCATCTGGTCTAATTACTTCATGGCAAATGGATGGGGGAACAGTGGAAACAGTGACAGCCTTTATTTTTGGGGGGTCCAACATCACCTCAGTTTGTGACCACAGCGATGAAATGAAATGACAGTTACTCCTTGGGAGAAATGTTATGACTAACCTAGATAATATATTAAAAGGCAGATACATTACTTTTCCCTCAAAAGTCCACGTAGTCAAAGCTATGGTTTTTCCAGTAGTCATGTACGGATGTGAGAGTTGGACTATAAAGAAAGCTGAGCACCAAAGAATTGATGATTTGGAACTGTGGTGTTGGAGAAGACTCTCAAGAGTCCCTTGGACTGCAAGGAGATCTAACCAGTCCCTCCTAAAGGAAATCAGTTCATTGGAAGGACTGATGCTGAAGTTGAAACTCCAATACTTTGGCCACTTGATGCGAAGAACTGACTCATTTCAAAAGACCCTGATGCTGAGAAAGATTGAAGGAGGCAGGAGAAGGGGACAACAGAAGATGAAATGGCTGGATGGCATCACTGACTCGATGGACGTGAGTCTGAGTGAACTCCAGGAGTTGGAGATGGACAGGGAGGCCCGGCGTGCTGTGATTCATGGGGTCACAAAGATTCGTACACGACTGAGTGACTGAACTGAACTGAACTGAACAACTTCAGGACTTTCGATCACTAGAGACCTCCTGGCCCAATAGAATATTAATAAATGAGTGCTCTCCCAAAAGCCTCCATCTCAACACTAAGTCTAAGCCACATCCCAAAGCCAGCAAACTGTAGTGTCAAACACTTCTCACCTATTCTTCAGCTGGATAAGGGTGCAGCCTTGCACATTGGCAGACAGGCTGCTCAAAGCCATACTGAACCATGCATTCCAAACCACACTAGTGGACACAGTCACTGCCTTTCTGAGAGACACGATTTAGCTCCACCTACCAGAACACACACAGAAATACCCTAACCAGGAAACCATCACAAGGCATTGGTTCAGTCCCACTCAGGAAAGATAGACTCCATAGTTAAGAGGAACTACAGCCTTTCAACCAAGAAAAGGATCACAAACACAGTAAATTAAACAAACAAAAAAAATGACAGAAAAACATCCAGCAGATGAAAGAACATGGCTAAAACCCAAAGGACTGACCAACAGAAATTAACAAATGAGACCTAAGTAATTTAAAAGCTCCAGGTATATGCCTCCTCCCTGCCTGATCATAAACAAGTTTCCTACCCAACACTCAACCACAGCTTAACTCTTGTCACTTAGGAACACATAGATTGTCCTACCCCAAATCCATCCATGAGAGGTCAACATACAGACCACCCCAGCTCCATCCATGCTGGGTCAGCACACAGACCACCCCAGCTCCATCCATGCCTGGTCAGCAGACAGACCACCCAACCTCCATCCATGCCAGGTCAACACACAGACCACACCAGATCCATTAATGCAAGGTCACTGCACAGATCACCTGATCTCCATCCATGCCAGGTCAGCACACAGACCATTCCAGATCCATCAATGCCAGGTCAGTGCACAGATCACCCCATCTTCATCCATGCCACATTAGTACACAGACCTCCCCAATCCATCCATGCAAGGTCAGCACACAGACCACCCCAGCTCCATTTATGCCAGGTCATCATTCAGACCACCACAGCTCCATCTGTGCCAGGTCTGTGCAGAGACCACCCCAGCTCCATCCATTCCAGGTCTGTGCAGAGACCACCCCCAGCTCCACCCATGCCAGGTCAGCACACAGACCACCCCACCTTTATCCATGCCAGTGCACAGACCATCCAAACTCCATCCATGCCAGTTAGCACACAGACCACCACATCTCCATCCATGTCAGGTCAGCATTCAGACCGCCCCACCTCCATCCATGTCAGGTCAGCACAAAGGCCACACCAGCTCCATCAATGCCAGGTCAACACACAGACCACCCCACCTCCATTCATGCCAGTGCACAGACCACCCCACCTCCATTCATGCCAGTGCACAGACCACCCCACTTCCATCCATGCCAGGTTAGCACACAGACCACCCCAACTCCTTCCATGCCAGGTCAGCATTCAGACCACACCAGCTCCATCCATGCCAGGTCAGCACACAGACCACCCCAGCCCCATCCATTCCAGGTCAGTACACATACAACCCCTCCTCCAGATTTCCCAACCTGGAGATTTGGCAAATGGACTGAGAATACCAAGGGAGTTAGACTTTGGAGGCCATTGGGATTTGATTATAGAACTTCCACAGGACTAGGGAAACAGACTCATGGAGGGCATAAACAAAACCTTGTGTGCACCTGGACCCAGGAGAAAGTAGCAGTGACCCCACAAGAGACTGACCCAGACTTGCCCGTGAGTGCCCAGGGGACTCCAGTGCAGGCCTGGATCAGTCGTGGCCTCCTGCAGTGTCAGGGGCACTGGGACCTTTTGAAGGAGGTCGCCATTTTCTTCATTACTGTTGTGTCCGCAGTCCAAGTCCCCAAAACTGAGAAAACAAGACATCCACGGCAATGCAAAAGCAAAAAGGGAATTTATTTCTGGTTTGAACCAGGGCTTCCGCCACATCCCACGCAGGGGAGTGGGGCAAGAGCCCCGAGCCCTGAATTACAGCAGTATTTATAGGTTTAGAACAAAGACAGGGAGTTGGCAGGGGTGGATTGGTTGTAGGGGTTATTAGGCATTTATTAATTGGCTAATTTTTCATGCATGCAGGCTTGCCTAGGGGACTCTCCATGTTATCTGGGAGTCTGGGAACATGCTGACCAGCTGAGCCCCAAGGTTGGGGGGAAGATGATCTCAGTTCCTTCTGGGCAGTGACCCAGTTTTTCCTGTAATTGTAGCTCTTGCCCACTTTAGTCCTTGAGGCCTGTCATGAGTCAGGTCTCAACATTCCCACCTGTCCTTTGATAGCTCTTGCCCACTTTTGTCCTTGAGGCCTGTCATGAGTCAGGTCTCAACATTCTCCCCTGTCCTTTGATCATGGAGGGGAATCTTCCTCTAGGTTCTGAGATACTGCCTGATATTGTTGTCTCAGTATTAACGAGAGAGATGGTCTATTTTTCCCTTTAAACACTGGACAAATGGGGGGTGGACTTTCATATATAATTTCAAAGGGGGTTAGACCTAATTTATAGGGGGTATTGTGTGCCCGAAAGAGCGTGAAGGGAAGGAGGGTCACCCAGTTTCCACCAGTCTCTATTGCCAGTTTTGTCAAAGTTTCTTTTAGGGTCTGATTTATTCTTTCTATTTGCCCTGAGCTCTGGGGACTGTACTCTCAATGCAACTTCCATTTGGTCCCCAGGGCTGAGGCCAGTCCCTGTACAATTTTACTCACAAATGCAGGTTCATTATCTGAGCCGATAGATGCTGACAGCCCAAACCTAGGTATAATCTCTTCTAGGAGCTCTTTAGCCATCACTACTGCTGTCTCTTTTTAGTGGGGTAAGCTTCTACCCACCCAGAAAAAGTGTCAACCAGAACTAGCAAGTAACGGTACCCATACTTGCCTGGCCTTAACTCAGTGAAATCTATCTCCCAATGATGTCCTGTCCTTCCCCCCCCCCCATCCCCCCCGATATCTTACACCTGTGTGCTGTCCTTTTCCTGGTCTCATCATCTGACAGGCCTTGTAGGTGCAGACCATATCTTGGATGGTTTTCTTCTGCTGGGGAAACTGCAGCTGCGCTGTTTGTAGAAGTGTCAAAGTCTTTTTCTCTCCCAAATGGGTGGTTTGNTCTTACACCTGTGTGCTGTCCTTTTCCTGGTCTCATCATCTGACAGGCCTTGTAGGTGCAGACCATATCTTGGATGGTTTTCTTCTGCTGGGGAAACTGCAGCTGCGCTGTTTGTAGAAGTGTCAAAGTCTTTTTCTCTCCCAAATGGGTGGTTTGATGCAAATGGGTGCAGAGGTGTTTGCCCAAGTAGGCAGGGAGCAACAGGTTGTCGTCATGGTCTCGATATCATCCGTTTTTGCCAACAGGATGGGTGGTATTATCTTGCACCCAGCATAAATCAGAGGAAGAATATGTGGGGCTAGGGGGGAGCATTCCCATCCCCGGCGGTGGCAATCCCACAGTCAGCACAGAAGTCCTGCAATCTCCTGCAGCGGCCCCACGGGCTGCTGCATCAGCAGCACGGTTCCCTTGGGCCCGGGCATCCTCTCCTTTCTGGTGTCCTGGGACATGTACTATGGATACTGCATGGGGCAAGTGGACCGCTGCCAGGAGTCTGCAAATTTTAGGTATCCACCATGAAGCCAACTGGTTTCCCCTCCACGTTGATAGTTACCCAGGACTCGGGGAGGGGGGCCGAGCCTTGACCCTCCTAGTCATTGTCTTCTCCTGCATATAGGACACGGGCCCCTGAGGGAGATTCCTCCTTTCTTACAGTCTTTCTCTTCAGGTCTCTTTTGGGGCACTCATGCATCCAGTGTCCCTGCTCTTTGCAGTACACGCATTGGTCTCTCTTCAGGGCCAGCCTTGCTGGTTTTTCCCTTCCTCCTGACCGGGTGTCTCTAGCCCTCTGGGAGTCAGGCCCTGTACTCGCCCCCGCGAAGAGGATTTGAGCTAGCTCCTTCTGATTTCTCTGGTTTCTTTTTCACCCTGAACTCTCTTTCTTTTTTTTTCCTGATACGCTCAGCAAGTTCCCTTTCTTCCCTTTTAACCCATCCCTCTCTCTCTCCTTTCGTCTAATCCGTTCCTCTCTCCTCAGGAGTCTCCCTATTGTTAAACATTTTCTCAGCTACTTTCACCAGACCCTGTATCGACAATTCTGTTACCCTCTCTACTTTCTGTAACTTTCTCCTGATATCCGGAGCTGCCTGATTAACAAAAGCTAACAAAACCACTGCACTGGATTCCTCAGCCTGTGGGTCCATGGACGTATACTGCCTGAAAGCCTCCATTATCCTCTCTAAAAAGGCTGCGGGGTTTCATCTGGCTCCTGCCTTATATAAATTCATTGGTTTCCTGGCGACTGCCCAGAGGCCAGCCATCAGAGTCTGGAGGTATACTTGGAGACGCTCCCTACCTTCAGTGCACTCGAAATCCCAGTTCAGCCGCAACCAAGGGAACCCCTCCTCGATCAGGTGGGGCTGCGTGGTGGGCCTTCCATCCATTCCTAACATGTTTTTCTGTGCCTCCAACAAGATTCGTATTCGCACCCGCAACAGCTGCTGACAATCATCTCAGGTGGGGTTGTGAGTAAAGAATTTGCTGGCCCCACCAGGACAGGAAACGCCAGAATGGTGGAGGAAGGAGCCTCTCGGCTCCCACAGTCAGATGCGCGTCTCCACCCCTCAGGTCCTTCCGTGAGTTCCCTGGGCCGGCCCCACTCCTGCTGCAGAGCCAAGGGTTCCGGGTCCCTCCTTTGCTTTCTGGACAACACCTGCAGTACCTGTGGGGGCAAGGGTGGCGGGATATACGGGGGAGGTGAGATTTCAGTGTCTAAATCAATGAGGCTAGGGCATAGAGACGATTCCTGAAGTGTCGGCTTCTTCCGGCTCTCCCGTGCCTCACGGTCTTTTTCCTTGGAGACTTCCGCGACCAGGACCTGTGGAATGGAAGCACTGGGGGGTTGTAAATGAAGGGTTTCAGCCAAGCTAGAGGGTCTTTTACTAGCTTTTGCCAGACCAGGATGTAAGGAGCTTGGTCTGGATGGCCTCGAGGGTCAGGAGCCATTATTATTTTTTTTTTCTCTAACTGCCAGGATGACAGGCAAACCGAAAGTTCCCTCTGGTGGCCAGCCGACCCCAAATGCTGGCCACTCAGATGAGCACAGGGTCATTAGTCTGCTTCTCTTCACTAGCATTGACAGATTTTGAGCCTTGGACTTAAAATCAGAAAAATGATCAGTCATTACAGACAGTGGTGTAGAATAGTTTTGACCCATGAGTGCAGCACTCACAATAAGCACACAAAAAGCAAGCACAGCGCTGGCACACAGAAAAAGGTGAAAGACAGATGACAAACAAATATCGGCCAAAAACACTGAACTAGGTTTTTCCCGGCTTGTTGTTGTTCTGTTATTCAGGATCAAGAGAACTTCTCTCCTTACCCCAGAGCTAGCTGCCCTCCAGCACGCTCTCTGGGCCTCAGCCTTATGCTAGCTAGGACGACTAATTCGCCCCTGTCCAAACCTGATGTCTCTTTATCAGAGCCAGCTTCCTTCCAGTGCACTCACTGGGCCTCGGACTTATGCTGTCCGGGCAACTCTTTTGCCCACTGACCTGATGCCAGCATCCAGATTTACCAGAACAACCAAATGCCTTCCAGTGCGCTCGCTGGCCTCAGTCCTACAGTGGTTGGGCAACTAAATCACCCTTAGTTTGAAAGCTTTCTCCTGTGCCAGTCACCTTCCCGCCTCCCAGCAGGGCCTTGGTTTTACACTGGACTTTCCCTGCCTAAGCACCGGTGCCTCTAACAGAACTTCCCTTATGCCTGGAGAGCATTGTTTTCCTCAGTCAAGGGATCCCAGATGAGCCCCCAAATGTTGTGCCTGCAGTCCAAGTCCCCAAAACTGAGAAAACAAGACATCCACAGCAATGCAAAAGCAAAAAGGGAATTTATTTCTGGTTCGAACCAGGGTTCCTGCCACATCTCACGCAGGGGAATGGGGCAAGAGCCCTGAACTGCAGCAGTATTTATAGGTTTAGAACAAAGACAGGGAGTTGGCAGGGGTGGATTGGTTGTAGGGGTTATTAGGCATTTATTAATTGGCTAATTTTTCATGCACGCAGGCTTGCCTAGGGGACTCTCCATGTTATCTGGGAGTCTGGGAACATCCTGACCAGCTGAGCCCCAAGGTTGGGGGGAGGATGATCTCAGTTCCTTCTGGGCAGTGACCCAGTTTTTCCTGTAATTGTAGCTCTTGCCCACTTTAGTCCTTGAGGCCTGTCATGAGTCAGGTCTCAACATTCCCACCTGTCCTTTGATAGCTCTTGCCCACTTTAGTCCTTGAGGCCTGTCATGAGTCAGGTCTCAACAATTACCTCCACCATAATTTGGTCTCAGGTTAAACAACAGGGAGGGCCACAGTCCTGCTCATCCACAGAAAGCCATGTTGACAGGCATTTAATATTCATAAGCTACAACCATTTCTAAGTAAACAACAACTGATCTCCTGGAGTTTCCTAGGTTTGGTCATCAAACAAGTATTCATAAGTAGGTAGACTGTCACAAAGCCAAGTTTAACAGGTACCTTTAACTAACACTTAAAAAATATCACATGAAAAGATGTCAAAATTGCTAAATGTTAGGGAAGGG
>SJYX01018662.1:0-57590 GCA_006410675.1 Oreotragus oreotragus
CCCCTCACCAGCCCCTCTTCCCACCTGGACCAGGACAGCTTTGGGTTAGGAGCCGGGCTTCCTTGCCATCCCCATTCTCCGAGTCGGTCACTCCCTCCCATCGACGATTAATTTCCTCCCCACCATACTCTGGATATTTCTGCTCTCATTTCATTCTTATGCTGTAATCTTACAGTCCAGTTCTCCAATGGGAGGCTACAGAATCCAGGCAACATGCGCTTTACCTTGTACAAGAACAACGACTCCACAAACCCCAGGAAGAGGAGTCAGCGGATCCTGGTAAGTGCTGCTGTGGCCAGTCACCTCCACTCTGCAGACTTCAGGAGGCCCTTTGGGTGTGGGTTGATGTAGGAAGGAGTGAGAGGAGAAAAGAGGGTGAATAGCAGGTGAACCTTTGAAGAACATTGTGCCCCAGCAGGCTGGGGTGTGGAGACAGGCCCCATTCAGTTTCACACTGGTGGTGAAGTGATGGCTTTTTATTAATTTGTTAAATCAACAAGCATTTATTGAGTCCCCAGTGTGGCCCAGGACTGTAAGCTGCTGGGGAAATAGTTAAGTCAGACTTGGACCCACTCTGAGGGAGCTCATACTATAGAGCAGTGTTTCTCAACCTCGGCACTACTGACATTCTGACCCAGATATGTCATCCTTTGTTGTGGGGGCNAATCAACAAGCATTTATTGAGTCCCCAGTGTGGCCCAGGACTGTAAGCTGCTGGGGAAATAGTTAAGTCAGACTTGGACCCACTCTGAGGGAGCTCATACTATAGAGCAGTGTTTCTCAACCTCGGCACTACTGACATTCTGACCCAGATATGTCATCCTTTGTTGTGGGGGCTGGCTTGTGCCTCATTGGGTATTTAGTAGCTTCCCTACTTCTGCCCACTAGTGGCACTTCTAGTAGTGGCCAGCAGAATGCCAGACATTCCCAGATATCTGCATTGCCTGCTCTATAGAGAGGTGAATTGAATGTGAGGAACTCATACATAAGTAAACAAAGCTCAGGGTCCCAGGGAGAGAGGGTACAGAGCAGGGCAGAGTGAGCTGAGTCAGTGAAGGCGCTGCTTGCCAGAATGTCTTCCTGGGGGAGGGTGTATGGGAGCTGAACCCTGAAGGATGGAGGAGGGTTTAACAGCTGAAGTTAGTATTGCAGGTGAAGAGGACAAACGTGGGGAGAGGGCAGGGAAGCTTGACTCTGATTGAGGAATGAATTCACCGCCTCCATGGCGCTGAGGGGCTTCCTTGGTGACTGGCTCAGTGGTAAAGAATCTACCTGCCAATGCAGGAGACGTGGGTTCGATCCCTGGTCAGGAAGATCTCCTGGAGAAGGAAATGGCAACCCAATCCAGTATTCTTGCCTAGAAAACCCCATGGACAGATGAGCCTAGTGGGCTATAGTCCGTGGGGTTGCAAAAGAGTTGGACACAACTTAGTGACTAAACAACAATAGCGTGATCCTGAGAGCAAATAAGGAGCAGTCATGATAGAGGTGGGCAGAGAGGTTCAAGAAAGGCTTGGGCTTTAGTGTTGCCTGCAGAATCATTTTGTTGCATGCCTCCAAGCCGTGGAAGCCCAGGGCCCGTCTCCGAGTCCTGAGGTGCAGCTCCACCAAGAACTTTCAGGCTAGCTAGAAGCCAGCACTACCTGGAACTTTTCAAAAGTCCTCTTGCCTTTCCACCAGGGACACCCCAGACTCACTTAGAGATAGTGGAGCTGGATCCTCTCAAAGAGGCTTTCTCGTCTCGTCCACTGCAGTTTGGATTCTAAAGCTTCTGCAAACTTGGAAAAGGGTGTCAAGATGTTTACTGTCTTTCAACATTGGTTGTAATGGAGCCCTTCCCTCCTCTACATTTTAGGCAGCTGAAACAGACAGACTTTCCTACGTGGGAAACAATTTTGGGACTGGAGCCCTCAAATGCAATACTCTGTGCAGGTAGAGATGGGGAAAGTGATTGTGCGAAGGGGGGATGGTGGTGGTGGTGGCGGCGGCGGCCCTGGCACTGCTCTCTGACTTTATTTTAGCTGCAGCGGGGGAAATCCAGAGAGGTTTACCAGGTTCCCGTGTTCCTAGACCCAGGGATCTTCACATCAGCATGTAGACATTCTTGAAATTGAAAAGTGATTTACATTTATTTAATTTCCTAAAAACCTCATTCATTTGTAGTTTTTTAGAAAGTTGAGATGTAATTGAGTTTCAGGTGTATGATAAAATGATTCAATGTATGTAATGCTGTAGAATGGTCACAACAATGTCTAGTTAACATCCATACAGTTACAATATTTTTTTCCTGAGGTGAGAACTTTAGAGGCTTACTCTCGTAACATCTTTCAAATATATAATGCAGTATTATAGTCACTGTGCTGAACATTATACCTCCAGGACTTATTTATTTTATAACTGGAAGTTTGTGACTTTTGACCTTCATTAGTTTTGACCACATCATTAACTTGAAATATTCTTTGTTTATAACTATCTTGTTCCTAAAAGGCAACCGTCTCCATTATTTTTGAATGTGTGATCAACACACCAAAGTTTGCCAGAAGTCTGCCTTGGAAGTAACTACAAGAAAAGGGTTTGGTAGTGTCCAAGGCTCCAGAATTTCTGTCTAGTTCTAGAAAGATTACTGACTTGGGCAACTCCGCCAATTACTGATCTCTGGTTTTCCTTTTGGTACAGTGAAGATTGTTCAGCCTGTTCAGTCTCACTGTCAGGCATTGCATAATGCAGTGTCCCTGTGAAGATATCCATCCATGAACCACAACCAAGGCCCTTTTAGAGTCATCTCCCCCTTCCTCCACCCCAGCAGCTGATAGAGCTCTGATGAATGTGTTTGTGCTTGAAACTTTTATCATCTCTTTACAAAGATTTTCTAGTTTAAACTAGTCTTCTCGTAGTTACCGAAGTTTTGTCTTTGCCTCCATAGAATTTACACATGGAGTAAATTCTAGTGTAGTACTAGATTGTTATATCCCAAAAGGTTTTACCACTACATCAGTGACCCCAAATGTGATTGGCTATAAGAATCACCTGGTGACTTCCCTGCTACCCTCCCCGTTTCCCCCCTCATTACCCTCTGCTTGCAGAGAATATCTGCTGTGGGGGATTATCGTTACTCATGAGTAAGTGGTGCCTTTTAAGCAGAAACAAGGAGATTGCATAAACAATACCTTTTGAATGATCCATTGCCGCTGGTATTCCTTCTTTATTCAGGCACTTTGTGGGAATTTTGAACAAGACCTCTGGCCAGATGGAAGTATATGATGCTGAATTGTTCAACATGCAGCCACTGTTTTCAGGTAGGTTCTAGTTGCGAGGGCTCAAGGAAAGGCTGAATAGTTTAGGTTTGCTGGATGCATCGGTTTGACTTGTGAACTACATTTTGTAGCTGTTTTTTTAAAGGTTTTTTTTTTTTTTTCATTTGACAAAGTTTTAAAAGTGCTTTTATTCAACAAATATTTATTGATGACCTACTATGCCCCAGGCACAAGTTAGGGGCTGTGAATATAGCAAAACAGACACAGATTCTGTCCCTACAAGGTTTACAGACTGAAGATCAAAATCTAATCTTAGTTTAAGCAAGTTGACCAATGATTAGAGCAGAGTAATGGAGGGCATCTCTGATACTCAAGGGCCTTTCTTAATTCTTAATGATTCTAGATGGGGTAGAGGTTTTAGAATCTCTGGTAGGTTGTAGAAGTTGCTTATAGGTTGGACAAAGGTTGATGCAAAGTCTCTACACTTTGTAATTTGGGAAGAGATCTATTTTTTCTCTCACCCACTGGGAGAAGTTGCAATACCTCTCTTCTCTGGCATTTTAGAATGTATTGGGCTAGAGTGGGATCTTTGAAAATGATAGAGAAGATGGTCAAACTCAAAGCGCTCCTGTTTCTGAATGTTAAATACTGAGAATCATGGTTGGGGAGGGAATTAAATAAGGATTATTAGGATCATTGTGAATCCGCTTGATACCTTCAGGGGCCTTAGTTCTAATAACTTCATTCTGGCAAAGCAGTGGTCTCAGCCTTTCTTGTAAAAGTAAGAAGTACTTCTGAGAA
The DNA here is from genome assembly GCA_006410675.1 of Oreotragus oreotragus. Classification (NCBI taxonomy): domain Eukaryota; kingdom Metazoa; phylum Chordata; class Mammalia; order Artiodactyla; family Bovidae; genus Oreotragus; species Oreotragus oreotragus. The sequence continues at coordinate 4,056 of SJYX01018662.1, forward strand.
ACATACATAATATATAAAAAATAAGAGATTTTGCATATAATTTTAAAGGGTTCTTAATATCCCAAAGGTCATCTGTGAATTTCCTAGGGGACCATAGTCTTCTAAGTTAAGAATTTCCTGCTTTGCAAACAAATAAAACAAAATATAAATTATCCTTCAAATGCTCTTCTAACTTCCAGTGAACAAAGAAAATTGTTCATTAATTTGTTATTTAAACACATTTGTAAATATTGGTTTACTCTAACCAGCATATATAAAAAATACACACACATTTATTGGGTCTTTACTATGCTCTGGGCACTGTTGTAAGCACTTTCAATGCATTATATCGCTTACTTCACTTTTTATCAATGATGAATCTGGAACAGAAGTTAAATGACTTCGGCAGGAACATACTGCAGGCAAGCTCACTTCAAAGCTTTTGCTCCTGTCCACTAGATTATTGCCCCTTATATGAATACTCTGTGGGAGATCAGAGAGCTTCATGTAAAATAATACATACCTTATGTTTATGCCTACTTTTAGGTCTTAAAATAAAAAAAATTTTTTTTATTGAAGCATAGTTGATTTCTAGTATTTTGTTAGTTTCAGGTATATGGCATATGATATATATATTGTTTTTTTGGCAGATGATATTCCAATATAGATTATTACAAGCTATTGGGTACAATTCCCTGTGCTATACAGTAAATTCATGTCACTTATCTATTTTATGTATAGTAGTTTATATCCTGGAGAAGGCAATGGCAACCCACTCCAGTACTCTTGCCTGGAAAATCCCATGGACAGAGGAGTCTGGTAGGCTCCAGTCCGTGGTGTTGCGAAGAGTTGGACATGACTGAGCGATTTCACTTTTCACTTTCATGCATTGGAGAACGCAATGGCAACCCACTCCAGTGTTCTTGCCTGGAGAATCCCAGGGATGGCGGAGCCTGGTGGACTGCCGTCTATGGGGTTGCACAGAGTTGGACACGACTGAAGCCACTTAGCAGCAGTAGCAGCAGCAGTTTATATCTATTTTTGATCCCATATTCTCAGTTTGTACCTCCCCAACATCCAGGGGCTGGTTGGCTCAGATCATGTGCCAGGCTGTGGTGTGGAGAGCCCATGCAAACCTTGCTTTCCTTTCACATCCCTTTGGCGGGGGCAGTGGTGGGGGTCTCAACCCTACTACCTGGTTACCTGGAAATCTTTCTTCTGCCGATTTTCAGTTAGTTTTCCACGAGAACTGTTCCACATGTAGATGTATTTTTGATGTATTTGTCAACGGGAGGTGAGCCCCATGTCCTCCTCCTCTTCCTCCTCCTTGGCCTTCCTGATCCCTCCTCCTTATCCCTTTTACAAGAAGGGCAAAACTGTATACTGGAAAGAGCATAGGACTTAGTTTCTTATCTTATCTCTGCATTGCCTAGGGCAGGTCATTTCACCTGGAAGCCTCATGTTTCCTTGGATCCCTTCACTTGATTTCATAGTTTATTCTCCAGATCTTCTATCTGTATACTGAAGCTTCATATTGAATGTTCATAGTACACATGCATGTTAAGCCTGGGAAGTCCTATAGTAGAAAAATCTGGTTTTCTTAGATTAACTGTTAACCAAATATTAAACACTCTTACTGTCTGCAGGCAATGCAGAAGGCAGTGGCAACCCACTCCAGCACTGTTGCCTGGAAAATCCCGTGGACGGAGGAGCCTGGTAGGCTACAGTCCATGGGGTTGCTAAGAGTCAGACACGACTGAGCGACTTCACTTTCACTTTTACTTTCATGCATTGGAGGAGGAAATGGCAACCCACTCCAGTGTTCTTGCCTGGAGAATCCCAGGGACAGGGGAGCCTGGTGGGCTGCCGTCTCTGGGGTTGCACAGAGTCGGACGCGACTGAAGCGACTTAGCAGCTGTCTGCAGGCAAACTTAACAGTTTGCTTTTTTTCTTTGTTTTATGTTTTGTAGATGAATCAGTTGAGAGTGAATCAACACTGGAGAGTCAAGCCAAATCTTTCAGAGAAAAGGTAAGTGCGACAGAGCTAAGATGTGAGGCCTAAAGTGAGTTCCTTCCAGGCCTTGAATTTCTCCATCAGTAATATAAAAATGCACAGTCCTCCCTGGGTGCTCCCAGTTCATTCAGTCTATGGCTCTCTGGACAGTTCCTACCTGCAGAGGCCTCTGTGGCCCCACAGAGAGCAGATGCCGTATCTGGGGCAGCTGTGCACAGGTCTGTGCCAGCATCTGGAACTGGTTCTCTGCTGGGCAGTTGCTACAGGTGTAGCATAGCACTTATTTTCAGGATTTAATCCAAGTTTCAGAAAATACTGGTGGTAGCCTGGAAACTTCACATCAAGACAAAGTAAACTTTAGGATTGTCAGTGTAGTAGCTTCCTACAGGCTCATCTCATCCTAGGATGGCAGACTGATTGGATCTTCAGGACTGCCTGGAGCACTGTATTGAAAAGGGTGTGAGGCTGTCTGCAGGCTCAGAGGGGGAATGAGTGATCTGTTAGCAGTGTCTGTTGTGGGTATAGGATTGGAAAACGGTGAGCCGTGTGCCCCAGATTTACTGACCCTAATTCTAGTCAGGTCTTCATTTTACAGATGGAAACACTGTTGATTTATAAATAGTTGATTATAGTTTATAAAACAAGCACTTCAGATCTCTTAATATCTTTTGGTTCTTACAACAAGCCTATGAGGTAATTAGGTATGAGTCAGCCCAGTTTACAGGTGTGATATCGATGGCTCAGAGAAGCTGAGAGTTTCCCCATAGTCACACAGCTAGGAGTAGCAGTGCTCAGCCTGTCTCCAGTGACCAAATTTGTCTTTGGCACAGATGGATTCTTGCATTGAAGCCTTTGGTACCACCAAACAGAAGCGAGCTCTGAACTCCAGGAGAATGAACAAAGTTGGCAGTGAATCTTTGAATCGTGCAGTGGCTAAAGCTGCGGAGAATATAATTGATACAAAGGGTGTGACTGGTAAGCAGCTGAAACTTGGGGTTAGAGGCTGGTCCTAGAGACAGCTGTCCCTTCTCTTGAGATCCTTTACCTGCCTCACAGATGGACATGATGGGAATTAGGGCTGTATTCCTTCCTGCTTCTCCCTGAAGGCCTTCTTCGGAATGGACTCTGGGAATTAGAAGAAACGGCTGACATGGCCCACCCTCAGTGAGCTTAGTCAAGTAGTTTTCCTATTAAAATGGAATTTTAGGAAATTTTAGAAAACCTTTCCATACCCTATGATTACATAAATATTTTTCTATATTTTCTTTCACTACTTGCACAGTTTTACTTTTTACATTTACATCTTGATGACCTTTTTTTTTCGTCTATGGTACAAACCTCATTTTACCTTTTCCAAATGATTAGCAAGTTGTCCCCAACTTCATCTTTTCCTTGTGTAAAAAAATGATTTAAAAAGTCATCTTTATTGTTTTACCACATTATTAATTGGATTCTGTCTCAGCATTCTGACTGGCTATTCGTGTAGCAGCATATGGTCCTTCTAATTATAATAGCTTCACCATCCAGTTTATTGTGTGATGGGGCAACTTCATCCTTATTTTACAAATGTACTCTGTTGTAACATACTTTTTCTTCCAGATGATCTTAAGAATTATTTTGTCAAATTCCCTCAAAATCCATTTGGGATTAATACGGGGAAAATCAACATCTTTATAATACTATGTTTTCCCATTTAGAAACATAGAAATATGTCTCCATATGGTCAAAGATACAGTTTAATGTCTTAAGTAAATTTTTCAGTTTTTTTATTCAGCTTATTCTCATCTATTAACAGTAAACTTAATAGCTGAAGACATTTAAAAAGAAAAAAAATTCACCCATTTTCCTGTCATTCTATAAGACCAGCTGTTACAGTTTTCCTCTCTCTTCTTATCTGTGTGCATACTTAATTCAGATGTGGTTATTCCTGTATGATAGTTACAGTTTTATAATTTGATCTTGCTCTTTCACTCACAATATGTGAAGAAGTTCAGATGAGGGGGTTCTGGGCCGATGATAATCTCAAGTGCACAGGTTGCAGAGAGCATTGGGGGACCCAAAGCTAAGCAGGTGACACTGACGCTGACTCTTGCTTTACTGAAAAGCCCTGGTCAGTGATGCCATCCACAATGGCTCTCCGGATGACTCTGCCTATCTCCCTCCTTGTCACGCCGATGCAGCCAAGCCTGAAGACGTGTATAAGTTTGAAGACCGTATCCTTCTGCAGCAGAAGCGCCACCTCATTTCCCAAGTAGGGATGTGCAGACGGCAGTGCCATGGCCAGACTCTCTAAGGATGTTGGCGGTCCTGTGATGCTCACAAAAGCTCGCCCCAGACGCTTGCTGTTGCCCCGGCATTGTTGCTGGGAAGTCAACGAGGCTTCCCCAGTAGCTGAGGATAAACCCATCCCTCAGCAAAGTGCCCACAGCTCGGCTCGGTGGGTGGGGCTCACTCTCCACAAAGAGTCAAAATACGAGTTTTAAGTTGGCCAGTGCCCAGAGTCTAGGGCAGGCTGATTTTATAAAAGGAAAGGTTAGAATGTAGAGTTTCCGTACTTGTGATTCTACTCCGGTGGCAGATGCCTGCAGCAGCTTTGTGATAGGAGAAGACAGAAAAGTCCAGGCAGACCATGAGCTCTGGGCTGGGATTCGGGAGAACTGAGTCCCAAAAGCTCTGCCCAAACATACTGTGTTATCTTCCCCTCTCAGCCTCAGTTTTCCCATTTCTAAGATGAGGCTTTTACAACATGATCTAGCTAGTTGATGTTTCCACTTTGGTTGGGTTTTTCTTGACCTGTAATTAGTTCTTTCCCCTGTGGAGTATGATGCTCTTCAGAGCCCATCTGAAGCTTTCAGGAATGTCACCTCAGAAGAAATACTGAAGATGATTGAAGAGAACAGGTATCCCTCTTGGGCGGATGGAGAGTCTGGGTTGTGATGTTGTGACACGCACTTAATGTAGTCTGACATGAAGGAGACCTTGAGTGTGAGTCAGTGCGGACATCTGTCTTTTCAGCATTTGGACATGAGTGAGCTAGTGTTTGCTCCAGTGTTTGGATTCCTAGGCCTATTGCCCCAAGGCTGCGGGTGGCATTCAAGGGAGAGCATTGGCCTCTGAGTGCAGGGATCGTGTGGCTGGGCGGAGGGTGGTGAGGCCTTGTAGGCTGGGGCTGAGAACTGGAGCTGAGCTGTGTTCTCCCCCACAGTGTTAAACCAGGTCCAAGCGCTGGCCTGGGAGTAGGTGCCTGCTGAAGTGATAGTTTATCTGTGGTGATGTGTTGAGTGAGCTTTTCTGAAGTTAAATTATATATGTAATTGGTTTATTGGGTTTTAGTGTTTACTATTTTTGGCTGTGCTGGGTCTTGCTGCGCAGGCTTTCTCTGCATGTGGTGAGCAGGGGCTAATCTAGTTGCGGTGCTCAGGCTTCTTATTGCGGTGCCTCTTCTTGTTGCAGAGCAGGGCTCTAGGGCACCCAGGCTTCAGAAGTTGCTGCACGGTAGTTGGGATGCACAGGCTTAGTTGCCGGAGGGCATGTGGGATCTTCCCAGATCAGGGATCAAACCAGTGTCCCTTGTATAGCAAGATGGATTCTTCTTCTTTTTTTTTTTTTTTTATTTATAAATAGTTGATTATAGTTTATAAAACAAGCACTTCAGATCTCTTAATATCTTTTGGTTCTTACAACAAGCCTATGAGGTAATTAGGTATGAGTCAGCCCAGTTTACAGGTGTGATATCGATGGCTCAGAGAAGCTGAGAGTTTCCCCATAGTCACACAGCTAGGAGTAGCAGTGCTCAGCCTGTCTCCAGTGACCAAATTTGTCTTTGGCACAGATGGATTCTTGCATTGAAGCCTTTGGTACCACCAAACAGAAGCGAGCTCTGAACTCCAGGAGAATGAACAAAGTTGGCAGTGAATCTTTGAATCGTGCAGTGGCTAAAGCTGCGGAGAATATAATTGATACAAAGGGTGTGACTGGTAAGCAGCTGAAACTTGGGGTTAGAGGCTGGTCCTAGAGACAGCTGTCCCTTCTCTTGAGATCCTTTACCTGCCTCACAGATGGACATGATGGGAATTAGGGCTGTATTCCTTCCTGCTTCTCCCTGAAGGCCTTCTTCGGAATGGACTCTGGGAATTAGAAGAAACGGCTGACATGGCCCACCCTCAGTGAGCTTAGTCAAGTAGTTTTCCTATTAAAATGGAATTTTAGGAAATTTTAGAAAACCTTTCCATACCCTATGATTACATAAATATTTTTCTATATTTTCTTTCACTACTTGCACAGTTTTACTTTTTACATTTACATCTTGATGACCTTTTTTTTTCGTCTATGGTACAAACCTCATTTTACCTTTTCCAAATGATTAGCAAGTTGTCCCCAACTTCATCTTTTCCTTGTGTAAAAAAATGATTTAAAAAGTCATCTTTATTGTTTTACCACATTATTAATTGGATTCTGTCTCAGCATTCTGACTGGCTATTCGTGTAGCAGCATATGGTCCTTCTAATTATAATAGCTTCACCATCCAGTTTATTGTGTGATGGGGCAACTTCATCCTTATTTTACAAATGTACTCTGTTGTAACATACTTTTTCTTCCAGATGATCTTAAGAATTATTTTGTCAAATTCCCTCAAAATCCATTTGGGATTAATACGGGGAAAATCAACATCTTTATAATACTATGTTTTCCCATTTAGAAACATAGAAATATGTCTCCATATGGTCAAAGATACAGTTTAATGTCTTAAGTAAATTTTTCAGTTTTTTTATTCAGCTTATTCTCATCTATTAACAGTAAACTTAATAGCTGAAGACATTTAAAAAGAAAAAAAATTCACCCATTTTCCTGTCATTCTATAAGACCAGCTGTTACAGTTTTCCTCTCTCTTCTTATCTGTGTGCATACTTAATTCAGATGTGGTTATTCCTGTATGATAGTTACAGTTTTATAATTTGATCTTGCTCTTTCACTCACAATATGTAAAGAAGTTCAGATGAGGGGGTTCTGGGCCGATGATAATCTCAAGTGCACAGGTTGCAGAGAGCATTGGGGGACCCAAAGCTAAGCAGGTGACACTGACGCTGACTCTTGCTTTACTGAAAAGCCCTGGTCAGTGATGCCATCCACAATGGCTCTCCGGATGACTCTGCCTATCTCCCTCCTTGTCACGCCGATGCAGCCAAGCCTGAAGACGTGTATAAGTTTGAAGACCGTATCCTTCTGCAGCAGAAGCGCCACCTCATTTCCCAAGTAGGGATGTGCAGACGGCAGTGCCATGGCCAGACTCTCTAAGGATGTTGGCGGTCCTGTGATGCTCACAAAAGCTCGCCCCAGACGCTTGCTGTTGCCCCGGCATTGTTGCTGGGAAGTCAACGAGGCTTCCCCAGTAGCTGAGGATAAACCCATCCCTCAGCAAAGTGCCCACAGCTCGGCTCGGTGGGTGGGGCTCACTCTCCACAAAGAGTCAAAATACGAGTTTTAAGTTGGCCAGTGCCCAGAGTCTAGGGCAGGCTGATTTTATAAAAGGAAAGGTTAGAATGTAGAGTTTCCGTACTTGTGATTCTACTCCGGTGGCAGATGCCTGCAGCAGCTTTGTGATAGGAGAAGACAGAAAAGTCCAGGCAGACCATGAGCTCTGGGCTGGGATTCGGGAGAACTGAGTCCCAAAAGCTCTGCCCAAACATACTGTGTTATCTTCCCCTCTCAGCCTCAGTTTTCCCATTTCTAAGATGAGGCTTTTACAACATGATCTAGCTAGTTGATGTTTCCACTTTGGTTGGGTTTTTCTTGACCTGTAATTAGTTCTTTCCCCTGTGGAGTATGATGCTCTTCAGAGCCCATCTGAAGCTTTCAGGAATGTCACCTCAGAAGAAATACTGAAGATGATTGAAGAGAACAGGTATCCCTCTTGGGCGGATGGAGAGTCTGGGTTGTGATGTTGTGACACGCACTTAATGTAGTCTGACATGAAGGAGACCTTGAGTGTGAGTCAGTGCGGACATCTGTCTTTTCAGCATTTGGACATGAGTGAGCTAGTGTTTGCTCCAGTGTTTGGATTCCTAGGCCTATTGCCCCAAGGCTGCGGGTGGCATTCAAGGGAGAGCATTGGCCTCTGAGTGCAGGGATCGTGTGGCTGGGCGGAGGGTGGTGAGGCCTTGTAGGCTGGGGCTGAGAACTGGAGCTGAGCTGTGTTCTCCCCCACAGTGTTAAACCAGGTCCAAGCGCTGGCCTGGGAGTAGGTGCCTGCTGAAGTGATAGTTTATCTGTGGTGATGTGTTGAGTGAGCTTTTCTGAAGTTAAATTATATATGTAATTGGTTTATTGGGTTTTAGTGTTTACTATTTTTGGCTGTGCTGGGTCTTGCTGCGCAGGCTTTCTCTGCATGTGGTGAGCAGGGGCTAATCTAGTTGCGGTGCTCAGGCTTCTTATTGCGGTGCCTCTTCTTGTTGCAGAGCAGGGCTCTAGGGCACCCAGGCTTCAGAAGTTGCTGCACGGTAGTTGGGATGCACAGGCTTAGTTGCCGGAGGGCATGTGGGATCTTCCCAGATCAGGGATCAAACCAGTGTCCCTTGTATAGCAAGATGGATTCTTCTTCTTTTTTTTTTTTTTTTAAATTCCTGCTCTTTTTTTTTTTAAATTATTTATTTTTTTGTTGCACCGGGTCTTCACTGTGGCATATGGGATCTGATTCCCTGACCAGGGATTGAGCCTGAACTCCCCGCATTAGGTGGTTCCACTGGACCACCAGGGAAGTCCCACAAGATGGATTCTTAACCAGTGGACAGTCAGGGAAGCCCTGAATTATGTTCTTTAAATATAGTATGTTTTACATAATTCAGAGATGATTGCCTCTACCCCCCTCCCCCCTTTTTAATTATTTATTTTTTTGTTGCACCGGGTCTTCACTGTGGCATATGGGATCTGATTCCCTGACCAGGGATTGAGCCTGAACTCCCCGCATTAGGTGGTTCCACTGGACCACCAGGGAAGTCCCACAAGATGGATTCTTAACCAGTGGACAGTCAGGGAAGCCCTGAATTATGTTCTTTAAATATAGTATGTTTTACATAATTCAGAGATGATTGCCTCTACCCCCCTCCCCCCTTTTAAAACAGCTTTTCTTATATGATGGTAATGGGGCATTTTTTTGCTTTTGAGTTTTTCTTTTAACAATTTTATCTTGAAAAAATGTTGTCAACCCTAGGTTGGTTTCCTAGATATTTGTTTGGAAATTTTACTGGTCAGTGAAATCCAGAGTATTAGAAAACACATTTTTCCCCCCTCTCTCTAAAGATCCATTTCCAAAAAAAGCTTCATTGCTGGTTCTTCATTGTCTTAATGTGATGTAGCTCAGGGCCAGGTACTGGAATGAGCTCTGGGCTGGGAGTCTGGAGAACTGAGTCCCCATCTGCCTGATGGACTATGTGGTCTTCCCCTCTCTGAGCCTTAGTTTTCCCATCTGTACAAGGAGGCTGCCATGAAATGACACTGCAGAGCCTTTTATGGCTGCGATTCCATGATCATGATAGTGGTAGAACAACAGTATGTAAACAGAACAGCCAGCACTGATGGGACTCTTCCCTGTGCCAAGCGCCACTTTAATTGCATTGTCTCATTTACTCCACAAAAATCCATAGGGTGAGGGTACTTAATTTAGAGGTAAAGAAACCAAAACAGAGGTGTTCAGAAACTTGCCCAGGCCACTGCATGGCAGAGAGAGGATTCAGACCCAGGTAGTTGAGAGCCCATGCTCCAGAACACCGTATCAGGATTGGGCAGCCATGGCCAGAGTGCTGAGTCTTGGACACTGCCTGTGAATAGTTTTATTGGAACATAGCTTTAGTCATTCATTCATGTGTTAATCAGTGGCTGCCTTTGCACTGCAGTGGCAGTGACCATTTGCTCATGAAATGTGTATTTACTGTCTAGACCTTTACTCCCCCTGCACTACATTCATGCTCCTCCTATTGTAAGGAGCTGGTGGGAAGGCCCTTCCTCAGCTGTTGACTGTATAGCAGGTGGGGGGTGCCTACTGGCTGGTCTTAACATTTCCCCTTTTCCCTCCCCTGCTGTAGTCACTGCTCCTTCGTCATAGAAGCGTTGAAGTCTTTGCCATCAAATGAGGAGAGCCGAGACCGCCAGGCGCGGTGCATATGGTACCTGGACACTCTCATCAAATTTCGAGCACAGAAAGTGATTAAGCGGAAAAGTAAGTCCATGATAGACTTTTTTTTTTTAATTGAAATACAGTCGATTTACAATGTATTTAAAGTATACAGCAAAGTGATTCAGTTACATATGTATAATATATTCTTTTTCAGATTTTTTTCCATTATATAACAGGATACTGTATATAGTTTCTTGTGCTATACTGTGGGTCCTTGTTATTTTATGTATAGCAGCGTGTATCTGTTAGTCCCAAACTTCTAATTTATCCCTCCTTCCCTTGCTTTTCCCCTTTGGTAACCATACGTTTATTTTCTATGTCTATGAGTCTGATTTGTATCATTTTCTTTAGATTCCACATAAAAGTGATATTATATTTGTCTCTCTCTGTCTGGCTTTACTCATTATGATAATCTCTAGGTCCACCCATGTTGCTGCAAATTCCATACTTTTTTATGGCTGAGTAATATTCCATAGAAATATATATACTACGTCTTTATCCATTCATCTGTTGATGGACATTTAGGTTGCTTCTGTGTCTTGGCTATTATAAGCAGGGCTACAATGAACATTGGGGTTTATATATCAGGATAGGCATTTTATTCTAGTTATTTCCAGTCTGTTATCTGTCTATAATTATTAGACTAGCTCTAGTGAAGAAAGCTGAGCACTGAAGAATGGATGCTTTTGAACTGTGGTGTTGGAGAAAACTCTTGAGAGTCCCTTGGACTGCAAGGAGATCCAGCCCGTCCCTTCTAAAGGAGATAGTCCTGGGTGTTCTTTGGAAGGACTGATGCTGAAGCTGAAGCTCTAATGCTTTGGCCACCTCATGAGAAGAGTTGACTCATTGGAAAAGACTCTGATGCTGGGAGGGGTTGGGGGCAGGAGGAGAAGGGGACGACAGAGGATGAGATGGCTGGTTGGTATCACCGACTCTATGGACGTGAGTTTGAGTGAACTCCTGGAGTTGGTGATGGACAGGGAGGCCTGGTGTGCTGCGATTCATGGGGTCGCAAAGAGTCGGACATGACTGAGCGACTGAGCTGAACTGAACTGAGTGAGAGAAGAAATGGACATGTCTTTCTAGGTCTTCATTTATAACTGTGTAACAGTGGGGTACTGCTGATTTGCTGAGAGAACTTGCCAAGCTCTTTCCTCTGAAAATAGGGTCGAGTTGGATTATATGATTGCTCAGAGCTAACATTCACTACTTCTGTTCTATGTTAGGTAAAGTATAACATCCAGTCCAATCAAGTGAATATTCTAGGGGATGGTTAGAAATAGTTGTATGGGGAGAAAAGTTGGCCTTGCTTGTGAAGGCCTGTGGCATGCTGTTGTGTTAACTCTTTCTGGCTCGGAGGGAAGTCAGTTTCTGCTGGTAACCCATGTCACCTGTCACCAGGGCATGGGTGTCTGCCACACACGCACAGCCACCCAGAGTTGGAAATCCAGAGAGAGACCCCTGTGATTTGAAGCCTAAGGTGTGTATAGTTGTGTTACTGTGACTGGGCACCTGGAGTCTATACAGGAACACCTCGTTCTGCCATGCTTCACAGATACCATGGTTTTTACAAATTGAAGGTTTGCAGCAACCCTGGGTTGACCAAGTCAGCACCATTTTTCCAACAGTCTGCTTACTTTGTGTCTATGTGTCACATTTCACTGTTTGTGAATATTTTCAACTTTTACATTGTTATATTATGATGGTCTATGATCAGTGATCTTTGATGTCACTGCTACGACATACTGAAGGCTAAGATGATGGCTAGCAATTTTTTAGCAGTAAGGAATAAGCAGTAAGGAGCAGTAACTGAGGTGTGGACACTGGTTTTTAATTAATTATTGGACACTTTTAAAAACGTGATATGACTGCACGCTTAGGAGACTCCAGTGTACTGTAACCCAAACTTACATGCATTGGGAAACCAGGCAGCTCATGTGACCTGCTTTATTGTGGTGGTCTCAAGCCAAACGTGCAGTAACTCTGACCTGTGCCTGTACTCATGTTTTTCAGTATCTGCTGAAGTCTTATTTTCACATTTCCAATCTCCCCTCCTTTCCCTCTCCCTGAGCTTTCTCCACAATCTGTTTCTCTTTCTAACATCTTTGAATCATGTGTCTTTAAGCCTCACTGGAGTCTGGTTTTCTTTCTCGTCACTGCCCTGTCATGAACATCTCATGCACACATATGGTCTGCAGGCGAAACACACCTGAGCCTGTGTTCATTTGAAGGTGGCTGTTCTGTTTCATGGGTCCCTTTTTGTCTTCCTACATGCCTCTGTTTAGTCCAAGGGCCCACTGTTATCCTTGTCTCCCAGCTCATAGGTGAGGCGTGGCCTGAGAGTTTTAAAAGAAAATGATCAAACTCCATTTTGTCTTGTAGGTGCCCTGGGACCCGGAGTCCCCCAAATCATCAACACCAAACTACGAAAGCAGTTCACCTGCCTGACCTACAACAACGGCAGGTCAGGGGGCTTGACTTCTTGGCTTTTGCCTATAAAGGAGAGAGCCGGATCCAGGGGGAGGGGGTCTTGGATTGCAGTCCATATTCTCAGAGTCACTGTGCTGAAGTGGGCACTGCTGCTTGGCAGGGTCTTGGGTGAGTTTAGGCAGCACTCTAGGGCACACTGTCCCTCTGGGACAAGTTCACATTAAGGCTCTGGGAAGTCCTGCAATAAAGACGACACCAAACACTTTTTCCAGGGACGCCTTCCCAGTGTCCCCAGAACCAGTGCTGTATGGAGAGGTGGTGATGCAGGCAGGGGCAGGCCAGGGGGATGACTTTGGGGAAGCCCCCTAAGCAGCACAGCTGGGCTTCCTTCCTGCTGTTTGCTTGCTGTGTCCTGCTCTGACTGCTTGAAGAATCATGGGCAGCCAAGTGTGGAATAACTGTTTTCCCAGCAGCCCTGCTGAGCAGGCTGGGAGGATGGGGATGGTCTGCACCAGTGCAGGCTCCAACTGTGCCTGGGGAAGGTGGAGATACAGCCTTTTTTGTCCTCCCTGGAGGGACATTGGGATCAGCTCCACTGTGTGTGAAGGCTCAGGCAATGTGACAGGATGAGGGATGTTGCTCAGATTCCTTTTCCTCTCCCTGAGATGAGAAGACAGTTGAATGCATATGGGAATAGGCTTGGATGTTGTTCCTTTCCTTTTGCAGAAATCATCTTGGAGTTTTAATTTTGTCTCTTTTTTCCTACCACTGATTTGCAGTTTGCGGAACTTAATTTCAGACTCTATGAAGGCAAAGGTCACCGCCTATGTGATTGTACTGGCCTTGCACATAAATGGCTTCCAGATTGACCTAACAATGTTACAGAGGGACTTGAAGCTCAGTGAGAAAAGGTGAGCATGACAGAAGAAAAAGCTCTCTTAGGGAGCTTTGATGTAGTTCTGGTACTGCTGGAAAGCGTGAGACACTATTGAGGGACCTGGGGACAATCTTTAGATGAATGAATGATTGAATGGACGGGCAACCAGACATTACTGTGTGTCTTAACTATGCTAGGCACAGTGTCAAATCTGTCATAATCTCCCAGTGATTTCTCTTAAGAATCAGTGGAAGAATCTTTGGTTCAGAGAAAGCAGTGACTTTCCCAGGGTCACTCAGACAAGTAGGGGAATAGTTGGGCTTCAGAAATGAGCCTTCCATTCCCGTGTAACAGAGCAGCCTCCAGTCTCTGAGTTGCTGTCACTGGAAAGGGATTCTGTATGATTCTGATGGGCTAACCTGGAGGTAGAGGTTGTATAAGAGAACCCCAGTTTCAGCTTAGCAGAAAGCACTCTCAGATGGAAGGAGCTGCCAGGGGAGGTGTCTAAGGCAAGGCAGAGTGGGAGTTTGGCAGGGCTTTCACATTCACGCTTCTCTGAGCAGACTGGGAAGGTTGACAGAAGAGGCGACCCTTTCAGGCCCTTTCTAGCCTTGGTAGAAGGGATTCAGACTGAGTAGGGAGCATAACCTCCAGGGTGCGTTCGCCGTTGTCAGTGATTAAGCAGTATCTGACACCCAAGGACCCTGGTGGTGGTCCAAGAGCGCCTAGGAAAACAGCTTCATCTGGACTCTTCCAGCAGTCTGGAGCAGGATTACTCTGAGGGCTGTCCACAGATGGCCTTCTCACGGATAGTGAGGTTGAACATTAAAGACAAATAGATTCTTGGAGTCTGTAAAATTCTGGTAAGTGCTTGATCCTTGTTATAGGAAGTAAACAGTTATCAATAGGAGCCAGATAACCTGGTTTTCTATCACTTGTATAGGCATTTTCTAACCGCTACACATTGACACAGGAATCTGATGGCTCTCAGCGATCTTGTTGGTCTCTGCTGGAAGCTTTGCTCCTGTGTCCACCTTTGGGATTCTGTCTGTGAGGCATGGAGCACAAATGTGCCACCCCCTCCTGCCTGCCAAGCTTCCCTGAGCATCGCATTGAGGAGACTCTCCCTTGTTTTATGTGTTTGTTCCTTAGGATGATGGAGATAGCGAAAGCCATGAGGCTGAAGATCTCCAAAAGAAAGGTTTCTCTGGCAGTTGGTGGGGAGGAGGAACACAGACTGGGCACTCTCTCCATCCCGCTGCCTCCAGCCCAGTCCTTGGACCATCAGTCAAAGCGAAGGAAAATTACCTAGAGGTGTGCTTTCCCAGACACAACATCTTGGCCATTCCTTCTGTTCATTTGCATTTTTATTTTTAAAGAAAGAGGGTTGAAGAAGAAGCTTTGCTTTGGCATGGGCGTGAAGCCAGATGCCAGCACCTCAGTTGTGCTGGTCTGAAGCAGAAACATAAAGCAAGGCCCTGTTGGACTCTGTCTCTCTGCTCTGGTGTCACTGTGACTATAAATGGCAGATGGTTCATGTGTGGGATATGGAGGGTTGGAGGCAAAAGATCTCACAGGCTGAACCTTGAACCACATCTGATGGATAAACGTTAACATTATAAGAGAAATGTGAAATGCTGTGCTCAGGTCTGGAAGGACCAGCAGCGTCCATGGTGAGGACAAAGCCCAGCAGGGCTGGGAGAGGAGGCTTCGGGTCACCAGTGTAATGGGGTTGCCCAAACAGGCTAATTTAGTTCCGGGCTACTGAAACAAAGCAGAACCAAATCAGAGGAAGTGATTAAATCAGTTGTTCAGCTTGGCTCAGGCCACACACAGGGCAGGGGTGAGCTCTGAAAGCCAGTGAATTGGTCAGAGCTCAGTACAGAAAACAAATGGTCCTAGATGTTCTTAAGGAGAAAGGAGTTTAACACATGGATAAAATGGTACAAAATTGTTAAAAAGTTGCAGGAGCTGGTGTCAGGAAGTTGCTGCTAGAACTGCTGAGTTCAAGAACACAGCTTAGGTGGCCAGGCAGGCATGAAGAAGCCACTTGAATTCATGAAGCTTCTTGAATTCAGCTGCTTCCAGAATTCATGAAGCTGGTAACTTGACACTGGAATGGTGGTTCAGCCACCCAGACCTCCTGGCTTGTCAGCATGGACAGCCCAAAGATCAAGAGGCTGGCCTCCCATCTTGCTTCCTTCCTCTGTGAGTACACATGTAGAGATCTCATTTCGTCCAGAATCCTAGCAGTGAGGGTGTCTTAGAAATAGGTTTCAGCTCTCCAGCCTCTAGTTACAGGAAGCCATACCAGAAGCATATGGGAAGGGGTGCTTACTGCCACCCATCTTATCTGCCAAGGGAATATGGAGAAGTGTCCAGAGGGTTGCTGTGAGGAACGGGACTGTGACTCAGAGACTCAGGTATATGGCTGACGCTCAGACTCCGCTCTTCAAGGTTCTCCTGAGGCAGTAGGAGCAGTGCAGTATGTGGGGCTCGGGCTGGGGGCTGGGGGCAGTGGAAGAAGGAAGAGAGAACCCAGCTGTCTCTGAAAATGAGAAAGGAAGACGTTTACACAGCAGCTGGGCTATCTGTTAGGGAAGACATGGTAGAAATGGGCCTTGGATGATTCATTCAGGGCATGTGATCCTTGTATTTCTTTGAGTACTGGGGTGCGGTTGTCAGAGACACTTCTAACGCATGACCAGGCCTGAAATGCCCATTTTCCATGTTCTTGTCTGGCTTGTCCCCATTTGTGTCTGATCCTGGGAAGTGGGCACTTCCCTCCAGCAGAGGTGTGAGCAGGAAATCTAAATGCCTGTTGTTTTTCTTTATCTAAGCTGTTGCAAAAATCAGGTATGTGACTCTGCATCAGAAAAAATATTAATCCTGATTTGACTCTGGGAAAAGAATCCCTAGTGTGTTTGCAGGTGTCATCATGAATACGTTTAGATTCTGATGGTTTTGACACCTTGAGGCTTAATTTCCAGCAGTGATTAGATCACAGCATATGACCTGGCCTCTGAGCAGCCTCTGTCCTCATGGGGAAGCAGTCACTGTGTGAGTCACTTCCGTCACTCACACTGAGGGGTGGTGTGGATGGGGAAAGGCTTCAAGTGGTAAGTATACTGCTGACCCGTGAAAACATGGATATGAACTGCTCGGGTCCACTTAGACGTGGACTTTTTTCAGTAGTAAACACTACAGCACCACATGAGTGATTGGTTGAGCCAGCAGATGTGGAACCACAGATACAGGGGGCTGGCCTGAATCATAGGTGGATTTTGCAGCTGTGTGGAGGGTCAGTGCCCCTAACATCTTGCGTTGTTCAGGGGTCAGCTGTATACTTGTCCTGGGTGACAACAGGTGTACTTTACTAGTGTAGGCGATACAGTCCGAAAAGACTCAAAAGCCAGTTTTCGTACATCAAAGGGTTT
This sequence comes from Oreotragus oreotragus, assembly GCA_006410675.1. Lineage (NCBI taxonomy): Eukaryota > Metazoa > Chordata > Mammalia > Artiodactyla > Bovidae > Oreotragus > Oreotragus oreotragus. The sequence goes on from SJYX01018662.1 coordinate 20,963, forward strand.
GTGGATCAGAAGGCTCAACAGAGGGCCCTTTCCAACAAGTCTAGAGAGAGGGCGCCTAGCACAGTGCCCAGTATATAAACAACAGTGTTTGGAGTGAGCCAGAGTCAGTGAGTGGCACCTTCTTTCCTTGGCAGAACTATCCGGCAGTACATACTTGTAGAATAATGGGATTGTACTAGGTTTTTTCTGGCTCTAAAACGCCATTTTTTTACTAGTGCATTCCCAGAGGATTCCTTGATCCCACCAAGTTACTTGTCATAATGTCGCTTGATGATCTCTCAGAAGAAAAACAGGTTGTGGGCTAGAGGCTTATACCCTTAAAAAGATTTTCAGTTTGTGGAATAACTTACAGAATGTTAACAGAATGAAGTCTGTTCCTTGGAGGGACGTGGCCCGGACCTGCTGACACTGTTAACAGTATTGAGATCAAAGAAGGAATATTTAACATCCTTGCAGAGGACTCAACATGGAAATAGCTAATTAGGTAAAAATTTTTAAAGCATCTTCTTTGAAGAACTTTATTTTTATATAATGTCATTCTCAGAAAATAGTTGCAAGAATAATTATAGTCGTATACAGAGAACTCCTGTATATCCTTTACCCAGGTGCTCCAACTGTTTCTGCATCGTCCTACTTATTATTTGCTTTGTACGCTTAAATATTTCCTTTTGAACCATTTGGGACAGTTTGAGAAAAGCACCCTTTTTATCTTAAGTACTTTAGTGTGTATATCCTAAGAATAATGAGGCCTTTCTCTTCTATAAGCACATTACACTTAGCAAAAGCAGGAACTAGGATCTAGCCCACGGCTCATATTCACGTTTTGTCCATCACACTTCATTGGTCTTATTTCATCTGAAGCAATTCCTCAGTCTTTGCCATTCCTAACCTTGACATTTTGAAGAGTAAATTAGCCATGTTTTAGAGAATCCCTCAACTTGGTTTTGTCTGGCATCTCCTTATGGTTAGATTCAGGATACACATTTTTGGCAGGGAATTTACAGACGTTTGCTCTGCCCCATACGCATCACAGTCGCAGCATGTGATGTTGGTTTGTCTTTAAGTTTATAATTTCTCCACTTTGGAGTTACTACTTTTCTTTTTGTAGTTAATTTTTAGAGAAATACTTTAAGCCTCTAAATATCCTGTTCCCCATCTAATTATCACCCATGAGTTTTAGCCTGGATTGATCCTTTTTGCTGAATGAACTACCATGATGGCTACAGAATGAAGAGTGATATTCTTACTCCCATAGTTTCTTACATATTTGCTGTTGGCGTTCTGTTGTTAAGGAGAAGCTTTCTTTTCTCTTACATTAAAATTTTTTTTTGTTCATTTAGTATGGACTCATGGATTATCCTGTGAACAGTTATCAATTATTTTGATGCTCAGATTATACCACATTTGGCCAATCTGAATTTCTTCAAGCTAGCTCTTATATCCCTGTCTTTTTAAGGATGCTTCCTTAATTTTTGGCACAAGATATTCTAGCCGCCTTGTACTTTCCTGCTCTGGCCCTAGAATCAGCCTTTTATCCAAGGAGCCTGGGTGGATGACATGAATGATTGGCCCAGACTAAGAAGTGAAATGCCATTCTGACAATCAAGTCAGACGGCATCTTTGGCTGCAGTCAGGCAAGAACTGGTTTCTAAGCAGGGGTGACAGGTCACTCAGACTGTACTAGAAGGCCATGCTAGGCTTGATTTCCATTTAAAAGGATGATCACAGTGAATGGGCCCAATGCAGTGGCCATAACTGCACCCTGTGAAGTTCTGGACAGGAAGGGAGAAGAAACCAGTGGAATGAGGGTGTTCCTACTGAGAGACTACTCAAGGTTGGAATAAGCCCAGCAGGCCCCAGGTAAGTCCACCATGAGGACTGATCAGAGAAGAAACTGCTGTTGGAAGGAGAGGGAAGAAGGTGGGCCCAGGGATGTTGCTGGACAGGTCTCAGCTCATGTGCTGTTCCAAGACCCAACTCTGGCTCTTGTCTGGTCTGGCCACAGCATGCCCACCATTCACTATAGCCAGGGCCGCCTCTGGCTACAGGGAGCAGTGGCCTCAGCAGGACCAGGAGGCCTCGGTGATGAAGCTGTTAAAGTATGGTTGGTTTACAGTGTTTTAGGTGTACAGCAAAGTGATTCAGTTATACATCTATAGCTGTCTTTTTCAGATTCTTCTGTTACAAGTTATTACAAGATATGAACACGGTTTCCTGTGCTCTTCAGTAGGTTCCTGTTGGTTGTTTTATACGTCATAGTGTGTATCTGTTATTCCGAAATTCCTAATTTACCCCCTCCCCCCATATTGGTCTTTGTTGTGCTTATACACTCCCATCAGCAGGCATCAATATTGAGCCTGACTGGCCAGCAGGGAAGGCTAGGGAGGCCGCAGTGTAAGCTGCTTGGGTGGGGAACAGCCAAGACCTGTGAGGTCCACACAAGGGTTAAAGCTTCACCTGTGGCAAGGCACCCTCGGGAGGAGACTTAGCTGTTGCAGACAAGCAAGCAACCCCAGGAAAGCACAGCTTCCTCAGAGAACCCTATCTTCTGATCTGTGCTTTCTGCAAATAAGAGCTGGGACATAACCTCCTGAGGTGCAGACAGGACTCCTAAACTCTATGTCTTCCTTGAGCTTTTCAAGACCCGCCTGGGGCCACTGGAGTGGATCTAGAAAAATGACCAGAGGTGAGGAAACAGTCTGCAAACTGGCATGTATGAACTGAGGGCAGGAGAAAGTGGACCCGAGGGGGCTAAAGATGCTGTCTAAACCTCTGGAGAGTCACCACAGAGGGAAAAGAGATCCTTTGGGGGCTCCAGAAGGTAAAGATACTGGGAATGGGGTTGGGCTTGTTTCCTTGTCCATCTATGCATGTGTCCAACACTTAGGGAGTTTGCTTGGTATAAAGGACCAACGGCATGACCACACATCTTGAGAGGGGGAATCATACATATCATCAGAGTGTGAATGCAGAGGATTCACTGTTACCATGGGGATAACGTGGGTGGGTAGGAAAGCCTGGAGGAGGGTCACGGAACTAGGAGATCAGGCATGTAACTAGGATTTGAAGGGGTCAGGAAGTAAGAGTGTGGCGAGGATTTAGCCAGGGTGATAGATTTTGGCTCATTTAAGGAAAAAATACCCAGATAGAATGGGTTCTCTTGGGCAGGTCTGGCCTGAGCAAGCCATGCACTCAGCCAATGCTAGCTACTTGAATCAGTCTCCTTCCAGATGCTTCCCCAGCCACGGAAGAGCCAAGATAGGATGGGTGGCCGGTGCTCCACTTAAGCCTCCAGATGACGTGGCAGAACATGGGCATTGTATGTGTGTGTGTCCTGGCTGTTCCTGTTAAGGAAGCCCTAGGTTAACAGCCTTACTCACACCTCTTCTGCATACAGCCTCTAACGTTTGGTAGGGAACCTGCTGAGCCTTAACAGGCATCACCATTCAGAACACAGTTCCCTCTGGGGAGAGCAATCAAGATAGTGAAGTAGTACAATGTGAAGCTCACCTCCTCCCACTAATACATCAGAAATACATCCACATGTGGGATGGTTCTCGCCAAACATCTATTGAGCCCTGGCAGAAGACCTCAGACCCCTGAAAGAGCAAGAAAATCTCCACGTAACTGGGTAGGATGAAAGAAAAAGGGGGGAGGGGAAGGAATCCAGATTGTACCTGTGCTCTTGGAAGGAAGCTGTGAAAGAGGAAAGGTTCCCGCACCCTGAAGTCCCTTCCCCTTCAGCAGCAGAGATCAGCCAGAATATAAGGGAGCTTCAGAGCCTCAGAGGAGAGCACAGCCATCAGTCTGCAGCTGCTAGAACAGATAAGAGACCCGTATAGACGGTCAGTGCCATGGGTGTGCACTCCCCAGCCTGATAGGTGTCCACTGGAGTTCATGTCCACAGTCTGGGCGGGGGCTGGATGCAGAAGAGATTAGACTCCATAAGAGGACTGAGGTGAACTTCGTGGAAACAGCCTGAAGGGGTTGGGGTCTGGTGGCACCACACCTGAGGGTGTACTCAGAGGACGCCTGGGTCGCCTTAGAGGGCAGGCACCTTTGTGTGGGCAGTGAGTGAGGGGAGGCGTGAAACCCACCGCTAGAGCCTTTATCACTGCATCAGCTCTCAGGCAGCAAGACACCATACCACCTAAAAGAACAGGATCTGTCACAGACTTAGAAAGCTGCTACCCCTGATGGAGGAGTCGTCTCTAGCGGCTGACTCGGCCCTTCTGGGCTCCAGGAGACATTTCTCCAAGGAAGAACTACAAATGGCCAATAGACATGTGAAGAGATGCCCAACATTGCTAATTACTAGGGAAATGCAGATTAAAGCTATGAGGTAGCACCTCACACTGGTCAGTATTCCATTCCTCATAAAACTAAAAACAATTACCGTATGACCCAGCAATCCCATTCCTGGGCATATATCCAGACAAAACTAATCCAAAAAGATAACGTGCACCCCTTTGTTCATAGCAGCACTATTCACAATAGCCAAGACATGGAAGCAACCTAAATGTCCAGTGACAGATGAATGGACAAAGATGTGCATATATACCATGGAATACTATTCAGCCATAAAAGAACAAAATTATGGCATTTGCCGCAACATGAATGGACCTTGAGATTATCAAGTGAAGTCAGAGAAAGACACATACCCTAAGCTATCACTTATATGTGGGATTTAAAATATGACGAAGGCTGTAGGTCCCTCAGTCGTATCCAACTCTTTTCAACCCCCTGGACTGTAGCCCACCAGGTTCCTGTGTCCATGAATTCTCCAGACGAGACATTCCCTTCTCCAGGGGATCTTCCTGACCCAGGGATTGAACCTGGGTCTCCTGCATTGCAGGAGATTCTTTATTGTCTGAGCCGTAAGGGAAACACCTTATGACAAAACAGAAACAGACTCATGGACATAAACTCTTAGCCATAAAAATAATGAAAATTTGCCATTTGTAACAAGGATGAATTTGGAGGGTATCATGCTTAGTGAAATAAGTCAGAGAAAGACATGTATAATAGCACTTATATGTAGAACCTAAAAAATAGTGAATATAACAACAAACATACTCTTAGATCTAGAGAACAAATTATAGTGTTTACCAGTGGGACATGGTGAAGGACAGGGAAGCCTGGCGTGCTGTAGTCCGTGGGGTCGCAAAGAGTCTGACGTGACTGAGTGACTGAACAAGTGGGAGAGGGAAAGGGGAGAAAGGTAAAGGTAGGAGACTAAGAGGTACAAACTACTATTAATAAACCAAGGAGAATAAACTACCAGATATTGTACAGCACAGGGAATATAGCTAATATTCTGTAAATGAGGTATAACCTTTAAAAAGGATGAACAACTATGCTGTACACCCGAAACACATCCACTATACCTCAGTTAATATTTAGGAGAAAAACTCTAAAACTATCCTAAAAAAAGTCTTAATTAAAAGAGCACTTAAATACTAAGTACTGGCTTTCTACTCAAGTGACGTGTAGATGCTAAATGAGTAAACCGGGGAAAACGTGGTCATGGATCTGAAATCCCTTTGCAGACCATCAGGTCATCCACACCAGGAACTTCACTGTTGCTCTTCAGAAAGCCCATGGGGCAGGGAGGTAGGCCTACACCATGGTCCCTGACCTGTGAGGACACATGTTAAAACCTGGAATCCTGCGGGAACAGCTGAATGGACAAGATAGCCCTGGGTCTCCCGCCTCCTTCAGTGGAAGCTGTGGTACCTCTGGGAGGCAGAAAGGTGATGGGTCTGCATCCAGTGCTCAGGACCCCCAGTAGAAACCCAGACCAAGGAGAGTACCCCCCAAAGTGCCTCTTAAAATATAGAACTTTATTTCGGTTGCTGAGATTTTCATAAGCACTTGGTTCACAGAAAAGTCATTTGTTACAAAATGATAAAAGGCAGCATTTTGTACAGCGACTCACACGGGTCACAGATAAGGGCAAAGAACAGTGCTGGGGAGTGGAGGGACCCACACTCTTGTGCCCCAAGACCTCAGGGAGGAGGCTGAGCCCCTGGCTCCCTCTAGCCACACCCTGCCCCACCTGGGAGAACAGCACCAGGGGCCTGGCAGAACCTGCCTGGGATGCCAGCTGTGGGCATACAACCATGACCTTACCAGGCTGCTGAGGCGCCACATGAAAGGCTAGGTTGGTGGGGGACTGTTCAGGCTGAGCCGAGCCTGCGTCAGGCCCCCTTCCTTGAATAGTGGGTCTGAGACTGCCTGGCTCTGGAACCTTCACACATTCATAGGTGAGCTTAGCAGAGCCTTCCTGTCCCTCTCCTCAAGCTATTAACCCTCCCCGTACCCTGGGCTGGGGACACAGGCGGTGACCTTCATGGAGCTTACAGGTGAGTCAGTGGACAGGGATGGACCTGGGTAATTTCTAAGCAAGACAGAGTATACCCTGTGGGGGCAGAGACAGGGCAGAAGAGGCTCAGAGGGCAGAGCGCTGCCATCCGCATGGTGTGTTGAGCCTGGAAGGATGGGTGGGACCTGGGCGTGCATAGCTGGCGAGAAGGGCACACCCGAAGGTGAGGAGAGCGTGAGCCAAGGCACAGAGTGGGAAACCACGGTAGGGTCTGTAAAGGCAGGTGGCTGGTCATCCATGAGAATGTGGACAGAGACAGGGGCCCCAAGCACCTCCATCTCCACCTGTCCGGCGCCCAGCAGGGGCGGCTGGTCTGGGTGTGCTTGTGGGATTCGAATCCTCCCTATGCTGCAGGCACTGAGTCAACTATGTCCTCCTGAGTCTGGGGGCAACTAGAGGTGGAGCAGTCAGGTGAGTCCTTGCACTGCCCAGCCCTCACCTGCACACCTAACCACTCGAGGGAAGCCTTCTCCACACGCCCCTCCTGCTTTCCCAGTTGTCCCTGGGGCAGTCTGCCAAGAGAGGCTCCTTATCTCAAGCCCCTCCTCCCTCAGAGGTCCACATCCAAGAGAACTGAGTCTTTAAGAAAACCAAACCTCCAGCCTCCCCGACAGCAGGGTGGGTGTGGCAGTGTCCCTGGAGAGTCAAGGTGAGGGCTAGGAAAGGGGATGACTCGGGGGCTCTTTCCATCTCACTGGAATCACTTCTGTCCCATAAAAGTAAATTCGTTCTTCCCTGAGAAGATTCTGGGTTTGGTGTATATAGTTCCCTGTAACTCAAACAGAAAACCCTGGCCAAGGTTTCAGAATCAACTTCGCCAACTCTTCATCATCTCTACAAGAGCTTGAGGGACTAGGAACCTACCAACTTCTGTTTCCTTTTTCTCCTTGAAAAATAATTCCATGGTTGGGGATCTGAGATCCTACAAGCAGCATGCATGGCACAGCCAAAAATACCAACCAACCAAACCAACACAAAATCCAAGCTCCTTCCTGCTGAGGGCTGTGGAGCCAAAGGGCTTTAGAGGTACCTTGCTCTCCATCCCCAGAAGACTTGAGAGCCTGCTTCTCAGGGAGGAGATAAGATGAGCAGGAGCCTTCACAAGCGCTACTTCTTCCATCCTTGAAGGCTGCAACCTCTTAGCTCGGCCCGGCAGGGCCCGAGCCTGACAGCAGGGTACGTGCCTGCTTCCTGGGGTCTTCAGACTCCCCCCAGCTGCCTCCTTCTGCAGCTCTCCATTCTTACAGGATGGTGCAGAAGATGCTGCGTTTGCTGTGGTAACTACCTTCCACATGGGCTGTGATCCTGGTCGCCATGGCTGTCACCTTCTGCCCACCATGGGCAGTGGAGGGGCCTCGGAGAGAGTTTTCAAGGTGAGGCCGTGCTGGTGGGTTTGCCAGGCGCCACGTATCAGACCTGAAGGGGCAAAATGAGAACGCACTCTTTGAGGGTCTAGAGCATTTGCTGAATGCCCCGTACAACCTTATCTTTGATTCAAGATCCAAGTGTTTAAATTGGGATATAGGTTGTATCTCCCTAGTTAAGTGATAGCAAAAGGGGGTGGGACATGCATGAAGCTAAATCTGGTTCTAGCTCTGCCTTCAGTTCTGATGCAACCCTGGACAGGTTCCCTCTCATCCTCTATTCCTCCATCTTTAAACAAGGATCTAGATAAGACCAGTGACTTTCTCTTTTTTTCTTTCATTCCCCCAGGCCTAATTTTTTCCCCCATTATATATGACCATGAATGTTACGCAAGCTTTATTCATTCATTCACTTTTAGTTTTTGGCTGTACCCTGTGGCATGTGGGGATCTTAGTTCCCTGATGAGGGACTGAATCCACACCCCCTGCGTTGGAAGGCGGACTCTTAACCACTGAACTGCCAGAGAAGTCCCATACAAGCTTTATTAATCATCATCAAAAATTAGAAGCTACCTAAATATTCTTCAGCTGATGAACAGATAAACCAAGTGGTGTGTCCATTCAGCGACAAAAAGAATGAATGACAGATGCGACACCACAGGGGAATCCGGGATACACTGGGCTAAGTCTAAGAAGCTAGGCTCGAAGGCTACACACTATATTATTTCTTTAGATGACATTCTGGAAAATGCAAATCTATGGAGGGCAGAAACGGATGGGTTTCCAATCTCTTAAGCTTTTGTGGAGGTTAAGAAGGGTTGAGGAAAATCAAATGATAGTGATGGTTTGATCAGGACTTTCTGACCTAAGTTACAAGGAATCACCTCTAATACATATCAAATCCTAAACTGCTTAAACCAGCAAGATTGTCTTTGTATTTTAATATTACAAGTAGGGCTGGCAAGGTGTGGGCAGTGTCAGAGGCTGGCTACTGTGGGGTGAGTAAAAGCCTGGGGGACAACAGTGGCCACAGCAATACACACTCATGTGAGACCTCAGATATGCTACTAGGTTACAGGACCTTATTTTATCTTAAGTTGGTGCTACGGACATTATTAAGTGGATTTTACTAAGGATTAGAGATGCTGAGTAAATTGCCCAAGGTCACATAGCCTAACTGGCAGAAGTGAGATTTGAAACCATATACCCAGACTCTTTGAAAGCTTATTCCCTCCCTGACTTCCCTAGAGAGTCAGGCTCAGGCCCTCTGCCCAGGCCCAACACAAAGGCCAAGCACAGGCCTTTATCTGACCAGAGCTGAAAGCTGGCATGACCAGAGAGCGCGGGTTGCCACAGTCACTAGGCCTGGCTTCCCCAGTGACCTCGCCGTGGTTCTAGAAGATTGGTTTAGGCACACCCATGCACTTACTTCTTGAAGACCAAGAGCCTGTTGTTCTGTATAATGCATTCTTGGTTGGCTGAGCTCTGCTGGAAGATGGTCCTGCTGGTCCTGCCCTGGAAGATGGTGTTCTCCTGCACCAGGGCCTTCGCGTGGCCCTGCACTGCAATGCCGGGGGCCCGGAATGAGTGGATTCGGTTCTTTATGACCTGGGAGAGGCAGCCAGAGCTTGTCACACCTCAGGGACTGGTGGGGAGCCAGGTGAATGAATCACCAGTGATAAAACTGAGGGGTACAAGCACACTAGGTAGGTCAGCACTGAGCCAAGCGAGCGCATGGAAAGGCTGTCGAGGCCAGCCAGAGACCCAGAGAAGGGTTCCTGGAAAAGGTGATGGATAAGCTATAGGAGTTTCTCAGGCACAGAGCAGGGAGAGATGTTCCAGGAAAAAGGAACAATGTGAAAAGGGCCCTCAGACTGAGGAGGTGGTGCCGGAAGCAAGGGCCACTGATGACCCAGCTGAGGCAACAGTGAGCCCTCCTCTGCCTTCGCACAGTGCTTGGATGCACAGCCAAGGAGTTCTTTACTCCTTGCCGAAGTCAGGGACTCACGAAGCCACAAAGCCAAAAAGAGGCTCTGGGACTGTAATTTCACAAGGGCAGGGACTGGGTCTGCTTGGCTCAACAGTGAAACCCTAGCACCCAACTCCATGTTTTGCTTAAAAGTGGGGCTCGGAGCTCAAGGGCCTGTGGGGAAGACAGCCAGGTGAAGGAACAGACACAGCACTGAGGGAAGTGCCCTGCGAGGCAGGGGTGAGCACAGACCCCTCAGAAGTCAAGAAAAGGGGCACCTCCCACAGCCTGGGGGGCCAGGGAGGCTTCCAGAAGACAGTGGCAGCCAGTGGGGAGAAGGCCACTCTGGGTAACGGGACGGTGTTGCAAGGCCCCAGGGCAAGACGGGTCCTGAGTGAGATTCCTCTAGGAGGAGAAAGCTGAAATAGCCCTGATCTTGACCTGAAGACCATGAAGATACCTCAGGGGGCACCCCCACCCCGTTTCCTGCCAGTACCCCTCCTGTATGAAGTGCCCCCTGTATCTTGCAGGCAGGGTTTAGGTGGCACCCTTGCAGAGTGCTGAGGGTTTATGGTTTTGTTTCTCATTAGGGCACAAGAGCTCCCCTAGGACAGGTGTAGGCATGCACATCACACACACACACACACACACACACACACACCTTTGTGTCAGACATGGGCAGCAGCTGCAGCCCACTGCCCCGGTTGCCAATGATGTCATTTTCCATGACGGTGCTGTCACCCTTGGTGATGATGCCATGGCCTCTGTTGTCATAGATACCATTGCCCCGGAGCTCCACCTTGCACTGGGCCTCGATCTTGACCCCACTCTGGCGGTTGCAGGAGATGCTGTTGTTGGCCACACGGGTGAGCTGACTGCTTTGGGCCACAGTGATGCCCCTGACTCTGTTGGCGTGGATCACGTTGGTTACAACGTGCAGTGCCTCACTGCTCTGGATGTAGAGTCCTGAGGCTGTGGGGGGAGAGGAAGCACAGGGTGGCCCCAGGGTCACTGCTAACCAGACCAGGAGGAAAAGCCTTCCCAGAACTGCGCACCCAGGAGAGGAGGTGGGGAGGAGAGGGAGAAGCAGCCCTGGGGCCTTGCATCTTCCAAGCTGGATGACAGAGCAGGAGGAAACCCAGGACCAGCAAGGAAACTCCGTGCCTTCTGAGCCAAGTGCTCAGTGAGAGGGAGGGAGTCTGTGAAAAGGCACCTGAGACTCAGCTGGTCCCCGGCCCAGGCGCTCATCCTGCGCTGGAATGCCTCCTATAGTTGCCTCCCCCAACTGCCCTCTGTACCTTCTGGGACGGGGCGCTCCCTACCTGATCAAGGCTGCCCATCCCACCTCTGGACAGACAGACTCACCTGAGCCAAAGTCCTGTTGCTTTTGTTCTGCTTCCCATTCTGAGCTAGAATCTGCCTCCCTGTTGTCTGGGGAAATTTTCTTATTTCTTAAGAAATTTCTTACAGATACCATAGGGGGAAAAAAGCACAAGATCCGCAGGCTGAAAACCGCAGAACGTGGTCAGGAAGAGGCAGCGTGTCAGGCGGACCTGGGGTGAGGAGGACTCCCAGGGGTGACGCCTGCTGCACCCCCCAGGAGCAGGAGGCTCGGGCAGCAGGGGAGGAGGCCGAGGGAGGGTGATGACCACGGGCTCTTGCGGGAGCAGTCTGGGTTGGAAGCCCTGCAGGTCTGAATTTTTTGGTGCCACTTGCCTGTTGCTTCTCTTGGCTTGGTTGAGAACCGCAAAAATAAATCAAGTGTTTTGAACTCTGAACTTAACGTGACTTTGCTTGTTGAACTGGACAGCATGGCCACGGGAAGGAAACCCTGAACTGGGAGGGAACAGAACTCATTTTCCAGGTAAGTAAGTGGGTTGGGGCCACTGGCCCCCCACCTCCCTGCCTCGGCCACTCCCAGGGTGATGAGCTTCCTCAGGGCCCAGGGGCCTCTCTTTAACAAGCCTTCCTCCACCATTCCCCAGAGTGATTCTCATCATCAGCCAGGTGTGGGAGCTGTATAGTTGGATGAATTCCACAATAATTTTTTTTCCCATTCAGTAACATCAAACATCCATTTTTATCAATTTTAAGATAACATGGAATTTAAATATTCTTATTTTCTGTATCTCTAAGAAAGAAAAAAGAAAGTGAAGTCGCTCAGTCGTGTCCAACTCTTTGCGACCCCATGGACTGTAGCCTACCAGGCGCTTCTGTCTATGGGATTTTCCAGGCAAGAATACTGGAGTGGGGTGCCATTTCCTTCTCCAGGAGATCTTCCCGACCCAGGGACTGAACCTGGGTCTTCCACATTATAGGCAGACGCTTTACTGTCTGAGCCACCGGGGAAATCTAAAAAAAAAAAAATCCCTGCCAATTAAACCATGAAATGCCATCAACTATAAGATGTATCTCATCAGAGATGTGAAAAAAAATATGAAAAATGTGTCTCAGAATTGACTGAAATGTATATGCCAGGTGTGGAACTGGTGCCAAGGGGCAGGCGGCACCAACAAGAGTGGGATTCAGTTCCTCGCCTCAAGTGCACTGCCTGTCAGAATTGATGAAACAGCCACAGAAACGAATACAGTCTCAGCCCCCGTGCTGGTGGGGCTGGGTGAGGACCCAGATGGAAGGAGGGAAGGATGGCGGGTAGGGGCTCTGAGGTCTGGGTTGGTTGGGACGTGTGGGTGGGAGAAAGGGAATTTCGGGCAAGAGAAAGGCGAGGGTGGTGCTGGGAGAAGCAGGGAATGGATTGAAGTAAAGGGGGGCGGGTACCAGGTGAGTGGCTAAAGTGGCTGATGAGGCTGAAGGGTCTCAGGGCAGGCCGAGCATGGGAGGCCTTGCAGCAGGGCTGCCAGGAGGGGTGCTCACCTCCGTTGTGGTTAACACTGTTGGACTCGACCAGAGCTATGGTGATGGGCCGGCGCAGCGGGTCGTCGTCCTTCTCCAGCTCTGTCTCCCACAGGATGGCATCCCCGTCCTCGCTGAAGTTCTCCTGGCCCCCATGGCCTCCAGGGAATTCTCCGGAGCCATCCTTCTGGCTGAACACTGCCACTCCGTACAAGCCATTGTAGCTGACATGGTTGCTGGTGACGTGGGGCAGGCTGGACGCCATCATCCACACACCACAGCCCTTATTAGCTGTAGCAGTGAAAGGAGCTGGTCATTAATACTGCCAACAGGTGAGGCAGCACCCAGTATCTCCCCAGGCGGGGAAGCGAAAAAGCACTAGCCTGGGAAACTAGGCCACTGATTGGTAAATGGCCTCGAACGAGTCATTTTAGGGCTTGACTGCTGCAGGCTCCTCCTTCATACAAGGATGCTCCTTCATACAAGGGGTAGTAACAGTCAGGTTAATCTCAGAACTACTGTCACCCCATGGGGTGTAAAAGTGCTCTGAGAAATGCCAAGGCCCCACTTCCAGATCGGAAACACACAAGCCCATGGTGACAGTGCCCAAGGGGCCCTCAGAACTCATCCAGCCCAACCACACCCTGCACAGAAATGCAGGGTCTGAGTCCCAGCCCTACCACTCCCTACCTGTGTGATCCTGAGCAGGCCACTAAACTTCTCTGTGCCTCAGTTCCCTCATCTTACTAACTGTACCAACCCCAGAAGGGGTCCTGAGGACTAAATATGATAATGCACAGAAAGGGCCTAGAAAGAGTCCAGGACCTGAATGTAGGTCAGCTCTTGTTATTACTAAAGATGCAGTCCAGAAAGACTGAGGGGTGTGGCCCAAGGTCACAAAATGAATGAGAGCAGTTTTCTTTCTGTGACTACCCTATTTCTCCATTATATTTTTAGTGCTCTGGATCAGGAGGAAGAGGGCTTAGATGTTCATGTATCAGAAATCAGATGGTCCTGTCCTTACATAAGATCCACTCCTGCCCTTGGTTGTTTTAAGTGGGGATTAAAGCTCTCTGCTTTGCTGACCCCAGGGGGTCAACCTGGATTAGAAGGTGATTTATGAAAGGCTCATGCCTTCTGAGCAGGGCTGTGACCTGAGATAGAGGCTGGTTTTTAAGATGAGGTACTGGGGGCCAAGGGAAAGGCAATGACTCTCTCAGGACCTACAAGTTAGAGATGGAACCTGGGCTTCCTGCCTCCAGGCCCCCAAACCTGTTCCCAAGGAGAGCAGCTCTCACCGTAGATGGTGTTTCCTTCTAGCAGGCCTCTGCCTTCATCCCCCACAACCACACCATCTGAGTAGCCAAAGCAGATGAGGTTGCTCCTGAGGATGGGGACCCCTCCTCGGCGGATGTCCACACCTCCCCACTGATTCTCTCGGATGACATTTTCTATGGAAAGAGGTGGAAAAGAGGGTCACAGGCCACCTACAGTGCTGGCATGAGGACTTAAACAGCTGACAGAAAGCAAGTCCAGACAAGGACGCTGAGGCCTGCCCCGTCAGGAGTCAGCACCCAGAATCTTGTCTGCTGGGTGGCTGCCCAAGGACGTGTCTGCTGTCTGCTTTCCCCAAGGGCAAGGTCTGTGTCTGCCTTGTGGTGTCCTGTATCCCCAGAACCCACTGTATCTAGCAGCCTGGAGGACTGATAACTAAGAACAGGCTGGCTTTAGAGTCCCCGGACCAAGGCCAGGCAGGGCTGTCTGTCCTGGGGGACTGTCCTCGGGAGCACTGGCGCAGAATCCAGCCACTCCTCACAGGCCTGGGGAGGTGCGAGCCTGTCTGTCTCAGCCTCAGTTTTGGACTGACCACAGCCCTCCTCTCCTCTCCACCATGTCTCTGGGAGGGGGCAGGCTGAAGGGCCGCCAGTGAGAAAGGGTGTCCTGGGACACTGCTGCCGCAGCACCTGGATGGAACAGACCCTCAGCCTCTTGTGACAGGACTGTAATGGTTCAGGAGACTTTCCTTGCTTTCTGCATGATCCAGTAAATGTTGATAATTTGACTGCTGGTTCCTCTTCCTTTTCTAAATCCAGCTTGTACATCTGGAAGTTCTCAGTTCACATGCTGCTGAAGCCTAACTTGAAGGGTTTTGAGCATTACTTTGCTAGCATGTGACATTGTACGGTAACTGGAACATTCTTTGGCATTGCCCTTCTTTGGTATTAGAATGAAAACTGACCTTTTCCAGTCCTCTAGCCTCTGCTGACTTTTCCAAATTTGCTGGCATATTCAGTGTAGCGCTTTAATATGTTTGAAGGTGAAAGTCACTCAGTCGTGTCTGACTCTTTGTGACCCCATGGACTATGCAGTCCATGGAATTCTCTAGGCCAGAATACTGGAGTGGGTGGCCTTTCCCTTCCAGGGGATCGTCCCAACCCAGGGATCAAACCTAGGTCTCCTGCACTGCAGGCAGATTCTTTACCAGCTGAGCTATCAGGGAAACCCCAAATATGTTTATTACTAAGTAATGATTGGTACTTTGCAGATGGGTTTGGGTTTTGGAAACCAGACATCATTTGGTGCCCACACTGGGGAATAAGATTAGCTGGATAGTTTATCAGGTTGGTCAGAAACAAGGAGTTCTGGAAGCATTCTCCAAAGACGAACTCTGAGCTGTTTTGCTCACTGGCTCAAGTCTGATCATTTGGGTATAAAAATCCTAATGTGCTTGTTAAGAATCATTATGGTTACCCATCCCAGTTGTCCCCTGCCTCCTCCTGAAGGTGATAGAGAAAGAAGACAGACTTCCATTGTGTCTGAATTCCACACTTGGAGTGGGCAGAGGAGGTGTGTTGCTGTGACAACCCCAACACCCCCAGCTCCTCACATCAGGCCAGGAGATGAGAGGGAAACGGACTGACTGAGAAATTCCCAATCCCGTTAGTGTGCGTCGACATACAAAGTCTGGTTCAGGAGACTGCCCGATTCTCAGCTCAGATTCTGAGACCTTTTTTCTCCCCCCCCACCCACATGGCCCGAGTTTCATCCCTGATTGGGGAACTAAGACCCTGAAGCTGTGTGGTGTGGCCAGAAATCAAAAATATGTATTACCCTCAGAGATGACTCTTCTTGAAAAAAAAAATACATGCTTTTATTATTTTCCCCTCCTAAAATGTCAGTTCCTGATAGCAGAAATCATCTGTTTTCTTCACTGCTGTATCCCTAGCTCCTGCATACACTGTGTGCTCAAAAAGTGTCTAATGAAGAAAGGCAGGACTCAGTCAAGAGGCGTTACTGGCCCAATATTTACTGGATCTCTTTAATGTCGTAGGTATTGGCTATGCTCTATGCTGAGGCTACACTGACGTACCAGATTGACATGATCCTTGCCTTACAGAACACAGCAAAGGAGGCTGTCATTAAATGGATCATAAGAAATTAAGTACAATGTCCTACAGAGTAGGCTTACTTGGTGGACTATGTGAGTGGATGTATAATGGGAGGTCAGGGCAGGCTTCCCCCAGGAAGAGACAATTGGGCTGAGGCTCGGAGATTGACAGGAGTTGGCCAGGCAGAGGGGGAATGGGGATGGATTGCCAGAGCAGGAACAAGCCCGTAGAGTCCAGAGAAGGGGATCAGTTCGTGTGGTGTGAATATTTCTGACAGTGTTCTGTGAACCACCCACTCAGATCCTGTAAGCACCAGGCCTGGCAAAGAATGGACACAACCTCCCTGCCTGGTGAGCACGGCTAGGGCATGGAACCTGTGTCCCCGGGCGCTGGTCACCATCAGGAGGCCAGTCTGTCCAGGAGAAGGACTGGGTGGGTGGCAAGCTTGGGATGTTGGCTGGGCTGTGGTTGCCTGGCTGGCTACAGCTACAGGCATCTCATGCCTACCTGTGATGAGGCCTCTGCCATTCTCGTTCACAGCAATGCCGGCTGCGTGGCCCTTGAAAATGTGGTTCCGGCTAGAATGAAAGGAGAAGACAAAGGTGAGACCAGACCAACATCATGCATCAAAGACAATGCCCATCCAAGGTGACTACCCTTCTTCCCAGATGACTCAGATCCATGGGAATATGAAGCACCTCTTTGAGGCCCAGAAGCCAGGCAGAAAGCAATCATCAGTTACCACTGCCTCCAAACCACCTGCAACTATGCCACAGAAACAGATATCCCTGTCTCTGCAGCCTCTCTGGACTGTTAGCCACACTCAAGCACCATTTTATTCATATTATCGTTGTTGTACAGTATTATATGATTGGAAGGTGTACAACACAGTAATTCACAATTTTTAAAGGTTATACTCCATTTGCAGATATTATAAAATAGTGACTATATTCCTGATGTTGTACAATATATCCTTGTAGCTTATTCTATACGTAATACTTTATACCTTTTATACCTCCTAATCACCTACCCCTATATTGCCCCTCTCTGCTTCCCTCTCCCTACTGGTGACTAGTTTGTTCTCTATATCTGGCTCTGCTTTTTTATTATACTCACTAGTTTGTTGTACTTTTTAGGCTCCAAGCGATATCATACAGTATTTCTTTCACTGACTTATCTCACTTGGCATAACGGAAGATCTAAGAAAGCATGCTCCTGACTCAAGAGACACACATGGCCCTACTGCCATGGAAAGTCCTCAAGAATGAGTTCCCTAGAATAAGACACCTAGTGTGTTAAAGGACCTGCATTGCTCTAGTCTCTCAACTCTGGTTTCCTGCCTGTAAACACAGAGACACTCAGACACTGGCAGAACTGGGTTATTTCTGGAGGATACACATTTGCTGTTTGGTATTTTTACTAACAGGAATACTGTGATCTCCTGTACTGGAGGAGCACCTGGCCCCTCTCTTAGGAGGTGCCCTCCTACTTCCTACCATGCAGCCAAGGGATTTAGATCCAAATATACAACTAGCTGTTCAGAGCCTGACACAGGGCCTGGCTCCTTTCACAGAACCTCACTGACCGTAAGTTGGCTGATAAGTCTTCCCAGCTGGAGGGCAGGGTCCAAAGCATTTACCACGTTATTACTGTTTAGTTGCTGGGCCATGTCTGACTCTTTTGTGACCCCATAAACTGTGGCCTTCCAGGCTCCTTTGTCCAGGGGTTTCCCAGGCAAGAATACTGGACTGGGTTGACAGTTCCTTCTCCAGGGTAATCTTCCTGACCCACAGATCGAACCCACATCTCCTGCTTGGCAGACAGACTCTTTACCACTGACCCACCACCAGGGAAGCCCTTACTTCCTTGTGGGAGAGCCAAATGCCAACTGTACCTACATTATGCATTTCGACTTGAATGAGTGAAATTGTTTGTTAAAAAACATTCTTACGTTTTTACTCAGATACGAAGCAACTGCTTTGATGTGATTATAATTCAATCAACTGATGGTTACTCTGGGCTTCTAGATTCAGGGTCAGATGCAGTCCCTGGGCTCAGGCAGACCTCATTCATATTTCTGAGAGCTGCGCCATGGAAGCAAATGCATGAGTGTTATACTTTTAACACAAATCTCACTGATTTTCAGAAAGAATCCATGGCCACTTGGAGAAACATATATGTGTACATAGGGTAGGCAGAACAAAGATAAAAGAGACATCAGAAAACATGAGGAAAAGGGGACAGAGCATTGTTCCAAGAACCAAGGGTGGGATATTAACATGGTTTGAGTCCTGTGCTTCCTTGCAGCCAAGGCAAAAAAACAAACAAAAAACCATAGGTTATGTAACTCTTACCAGCAAAAAAATATGCTCAATGGTTTGCCTTATTGAGGTCACATCAGGGACCTTGAAATTCAGGGACCTCCCACAAATCCCTGTCCTCCATCACGAAGAAACATAAATGAAAAAGGCACAACCTAATTCTCTCAAAGCGACTTGTTTTATTCAAAAAATACTTTTTATTGAAGTATATTTGATTTATAATGTCGTGCCAATCTCTGCTGTATAGCAAAGTGATTGACTTAAACACATATAGACATTCTTTTCCATAATAGTTTATCACAGGTTAGGATATTGAATATAGCTCCCTGTGCTATACAGTAGGACCTTGTTGTTTATTCATTCTGCATATAGTAGTTTACATCTAAACCCAGAATTTTCTTTAGGAGAGGGAGGCTTTTGGCTTGTGGGATCTTTGTTCCCCAACCAGGGGGAAACAAAGGCCTTCAGCAGTAAGAGCATGGAGTCCTAACCACTGGATCACCAGAGAATTCCCTCAAAGTGACTGTTTTAAAAAGCCAAAAATAAAATAAAATAACAATAATGAAAAAGCCAAGACACTGATCTGGTTGTACTATTCCTTGCTCGAAACCCTTCGACAGCTCCCCGGCACCCACAAGGTTTGGGTATATGGCTGCAGTAAGTAATGACCACAAACTTGGTGGTTTAGAACAACTCGAATTTATTATCTTCCAGTTTAGGAGGTCAGAAGTCCAAAATGGGTCTGACGGGACTAAATCCAGGTGCCAGCAGACCTGCCTTTTTTCTGGAGACTCGGAAAGGATCTGTTTCTGGCCTTCCCAGCTCCTGGAGGCGGCCCGGCTGCCTGGTCTGCGGCCTCATTCTTCTGGCCTGGCCTCTGTTGACACGTTTGCTTCTCTGACTCTCCTGCCTCCCTCTTCTAAGGACCCTGTGATTACACTGGGCCCACCTGGATCACCCAGGGCACTCTCCCATCTCAGCACCCTCAACTGAATCACATCTGCAAAGTCGCTTCTGCCTTGCAGACAGCCTATGCACAGCTTCCAAGGATTAGAAAATGGATAGATTTGGGGGGCCATTATTCTACCTACCACACGCGGTATTCGAGTTCCTCTATGCTCCAGCATCAACCCCACTTTGTAGGCTGACCTTATGCCCAGACATACCACGCTTTTCCCACCACTTTCCCAGGTCGTACTCCAAATTTCACTGTCCCAGGCCTGTAATGCCTTTCTGAGGCCATAAAATCCTACTTGTCCTTCAGTAAAAGTAAAGCGTTAGTCACTTAGTCACATCAGCTCTTTGCAACCCCACGGACTGTAGCCTGCCAGGCTCCTCTGTCCATGGAATTTTCCAGGCAGGAATACTGGAGTGGGGTGTCATTCCCAGGGCATCTTCCTGACCCAGGGATTGAACCTGGGTCTCCTGCATTGTAGGCAGATTCTTTACCATCTGAGCACTGCTCATATGTCAGCGCCCCACGTGCCCTGTCCTGACTCACTCAGCTGCAGTCATGACTGGTTTCCTTCTGCACCTGCACTCACTTTAGTGAGTCCTTCCTTACAGCTCCCATCTGCAGAGTGACAGTGAACACTTCACAGAGCAGAGCCTGTTCATACACCCTCTATACTGCTAACCCCCTTATATGGAGTAAACACCTAAATGTGTGTGACCCATACTCTTAAGGCAATAATGTAAAAGATGGGAAAACAGCTCCATAATCATGTGATCACTAATTGTTTTTAGTAAGCTGCCTATTGGAGAAGGAAATGGCACCCCACTCCAGTATTTTTGCCTGGGAAATCCCATGGACAGAGGAGTCTGGTGGGCTAGAGTCCACGGGGTCACAAGTCGGACACAACTTAGTGACTAAACGGCAAACAAAAACAAGCTGCCTACAATAGTGAACAAACAGAAGCCTAACAGTAACAGGGCTGGTTCAAAACTGAGGGAGAGTCAGAATAGTGGAATGCTCTGAAGCTGACCAGAGTCATGCAACAGCATGGATAATGCAGGGACAAACTCTCAGAATGTATCTGCTGCACAGTAATTCCAGTTATTTTTGTAAAGCACAGACATAACGTGTGAGTCTTCCACTCAAAACCTTTAATGATCCCCCCTTATCTAGACAGAATAAACTCCACCTTTCCCACCGGACTACATAAGGCCTTCTTCATCTGGCCCAA
This sequence comes from Oreotragus oreotragus, assembly GCA_006410675.1. Taxonomy (NCBI): domain Eukaryota; kingdom Metazoa; phylum Chordata; class Mammalia; order Artiodactyla; family Bovidae; genus Oreotragus; species Oreotragus oreotragus. The sequence goes on from SJYX01018662.1 coordinate 41,430, forward strand.
GGCTTTCTAGCGCACTGCCTGGCAGAGATGGACTGCCACGGGGATATAAACACTCAGGCTGCAGTGACCACAGGACCCAAGATGATCTGGGACAGTCCCGACTTGAGATGTTTTATAGCGATGTTACAACTTGTGTGAGACTTTTTCTCCAGCCCCAGAGGACTGTGTGCTCCCTGACTCTGCTGTGTTCGGCTGCCTCTGCTCACACCACTTCCTTCTCTAGGAGCGTCTACTCCCCAGCTCCACGAGAGGCCAAGCCCTACCCGTATTTCAAAGTCTTAACCCCAATGCCAGCTCCCAAATGAGGCCCCCCAGAGCCCCCTCATCAGAATAACTCCCCTTCTCGGTACCACTTTGACAACATTTATCACAGCCTGCACCACATGATGGGTGGGAGGGCAGATCCACAGCCCCACTACCTACAGCTTACACCAGTGATGGATCACGGCATGCTTCCATGCTGAGGTCAGATGTAGCCTCCAATCTTAATACAGCATCCCACGTAGCCACTAGCAACTGATCAGAGTCGTCAAGTGAGTTGAAATCTCTATGCCGTTCCTATCTTAGCATTATTTCTGGACACACATGTCCTTCTCCAGACTAGAGTAAGCTCCGAGGGAGCAGAGTCTGCCTTCGGACACAACTTAGTGACTAAACGGCAAACAAAAACAAGCTGCCTACAATAGTGAACAAACAGAAGCCTAACAGTAACAGGGCTGGTTCAAAACTGAGGGAGAGTCAGAATAGTGGAATGCTCTGAAGCTGACCAGAGTCATGCAACAGCATGGATAATGCAGGGACAAACTCTCAGAATGTATCTGCTGCACAGTAATTCCAGTTATTTTTGTAAAGCACAGACATAACGTGTGAGTCTTCCACTCAAAACCTTTAATGATCCCCCCTTATCTAGACAGAATAAACTCCACCTTTCCCACCAGACTACATAAGGCCTTCCTCATCTGGCCCAAGGCTTTCTAGCGCACTGCCTGGCAGAGATGGACTGCCACGGGGATATAAACACTCAGGCTGCAGTGACCACAGGACCCAAGATGATCTGGGACAGTCCCGACTTGAGATGTTTTATAGCGATGTTACAACTTGTGTGAGACTTTTTCTCCAGCCCCAGAGGACTGTGTGCTCCCTGACTCTGCTGTGTTCGGCTGCCTCTGCTCACACCACTTCCTTCTCTAGGAGCGTCTACTCCCCAGCTCCACGAGAGGCCAAGCCCTACCCGTATTTCAAAGTCTTAACCCCAATGCCAGCTCCCAAATGAGGCCCCCCAGAGCCCCCTCATCAGAATAACTCCCCTTCTCGGTACCACTTTGACAACATTTATCACAGCCTGCACCACATGATGGGTGGGAGGGCAGATCCACAGCCCCACTACCTACAGCTTACACCAGTGATGGATCACGGCATGCTTCCATGCTGAGGTCAGATGTAGCCTCCAATCTTAATACAGCATCCCACGTAGCCACTAGCAACTGATCAGAGTCGTCAAGTGAGTTGAAATCTCTATGCCGTTCCTATCTTAGCATTATTTCTGGACACACATGTCCTTCTCCAGACTAGAGTAAGCTCCGAGGGAGCAGAGTCTGCCTAGTTTACCTTTGTTATCATTATTAGAAGTGCCCAATAATTCTTGCTGAATAGAATGGCCCCACACAATTAACTGGAAGGGAACACAGACACAAAAGCACAGAACACAGATAATATAACACAGAAGGCTGTGTTACTGAGGTGGGGTTGTGGGTGAAGTCTGTCTCTTCTCTGCTTGCATGTATACAGTTGCTTTAGTAAACAAAAATGGTTTCAAATGAAGCAAAGACAGGAAGCAGGGAACCAGAGATGAAAGAAGAAGAAAGGGACCATGGGTGAGCAGGATGGTCTGAGTACAGAGGCACATACATACCTCACAACTGGATTTCCATGGTACAGGATGTAAATGCCAGCCTCCTTGTTTGAAAAGATTTGATTGTTCCGGATGATGCCTTTCCCATTGCCAAGGACAACAATGCCAGAGCGAAGGCCGTGGTGGATCTGGTTACACTGCAGGTGAACAGGAGACACCACAGAAGGCAGATCAGACATGCCGGTGAGCAGCAGAGGGCTCAGTGCTGCCCCACGGCAGGGCCAGGATGCCACAGTAGAAGAAAACATGTCACTGCGGGATCCCAAGCACAAAACAAAGGGAATGGACTGGGGGTGGCCTTGCCCTCTCTGCACAGGTGCACACATGGATACCTGTCAGAGAGACTCCCAAGAGAGGAGTCTACCCTGCCCAGACTCTTGGGATGTATTAACAGTTACATCCTGACACTTAATGCTGAGGGCTCTTGCCTTCATCTACAATGCACAGTACCAAAAATTTCTGAGCCTCCAAAGAGCATGATCATCATCAAGGCCACATTACCCCAGGGCCCCGGGGGCAGAGCCCCAATACGTGGGAACACTGACTAAGCCCAGGCCTCAGGGACCACCCAGGGAAGGGAGGGGAACTATGGAAGGTGTAGCACCAGGGAGCTTAGGTTTCCCATGAGCCAGGAGGCCACCAGAAGGTATACGAGCTACAAGGACCCCTGGAGGTATTTCTGCCAAACCCCTCTGTGCAAATGGGGAAAGAGGCCCAGGGTCATATAGTACATTTGTGGCAGAGCCGGATCTGAAATCTAGCTTTTCTGTTTCCCAGTTAGTTGCCTTTTGCATACTGATGAAAATCTTAGGTTATAATAAATTATAATTGTTTCACTCTGCTAATTTACAGCCTAAATATGATCATATATTTAAACCAAGAAGCTAGCTGTTTCTTTTCCAAAACTATTTCACAAAAACAAAGTTGAAGTTTGCTTTGAAATGTTTCCTGCTGCAGGAGCTCCTATTCTTATTGGTTTCCAGATTTCCCCTGAAGGATTTGGCAGACTCACCAGGGTAACCAAGTGTTTTTCAGGGCAGACATCATATCTTTATTCTTACTGAACTCAAAACCCACAAGAGCATATCAGGGCTGCAGGAAGGAAGGCCCTGTGAACTTCCCTGTCTGCTGGGTCCTCATCCTTGCTGGGGGAGACTTCAGGGATGTGAGTTATCCAAAGTCACCTTCAACACATGGAGGAAGAGACCAGAGTCACAAGGACACACAGAGGAAAGGACAGGAATGACTCGCAAGCAGGAAGCAACAGGAATTTAAAATGGTAGCATTTGCTTAGACAGCCTCGAAAAGGTTTCTGAGAACTATGAGCCACCCATGGAGCAAGTACCAGAATGAGAGGGTTGGACTTCTTCCGGATGTCCACACCAGCCTCCGCGTTATGGCAGATGTCGTTACCAGCGATCAGGCCTCCACCCTCCAAACGAAGAAAGATGCCCGATGCTCTGCAGTGGTGAATGTGGTTCCTGAGCATGATGATCTAGGCAGAGAAGAAAGAGCCATTCATCTTCTGGTCACAAAGGTTATTTTTAAAAACCTGCTCAGGGAGCACCTGAGTTTCCTCCTTCCTGTCTGGTCTGTGCAGATCTGCCCGACGCCAGCTCAGTTGCTCTCGCCATGCGTTCACAAGGAGGGAGCATCTCGATGCCCTTCCCGGTTTGGTTCTGCAGCCTCTGTACCAACCTCATACCTGTTCTTCACTCAACCCTGGATGGAAGCTTAGCCCTTTTACTTTAACCAAGTGCCAATTCTATAGGCACTTCTGCTGGACTTCATCTGCCTAAGGAAGTGCTAGAGGGTAAGGTAACTCACAGGCGCTCCTTGCCCACCTTCCCTTTGGCTTTTCACTTGTAAGACAAATATCCATTCTTGCCCACTCTGCATCTCTCTTAATGTATTATCTTGGGGTGGAAAACCCACTGGAATTCCAAACTAAGAGACAGTTAGAAATATTGGTATAGGGATAAGGAAGCCTCTTTAAAACAAGATATCATAACCCGGCACACAGCTTATTAAGAGGATGTACTGCCACTTACACTTTCTTTTTATATTTAATAATTATAAAAAACTTAAAATGTATGTTTTTTTTAAAAATGTGTATTAATAATAAAATATATTATGTGAAGGTAAATTGTATACTAACAATAAACAATATATTACATTAAAGTTAAATCCTGGGATGGGTAAAGTATAATGCAAGTACAATTTCAAGGAGATGCTTTCTGCTTATGATGGAGAAAGTTAGAAAGAGTATTGCTCCCACAATACTCCCACAAATTCAAGAAGAATCTGTGAATCCATGAGAGCTGAGGTTGCAGGACCACCAAAGAGCCTGGAATCTAAGGGAAAAAGGCACCTCCAAGGACACGACACAGGAGTACCTGCTTGTTTGAAAAGACACAGGTGCCATGCTAGCCAGAAAGAAGAGTTTGGCTAACTGTTTTCACAACTTGTTAAAAGCCAAGTGTGAATCAGTGAGAGCACAGAAGCCCCGGGAGTAGTTGCATCTATTCATTTCTCCACAGATCATCCCAGGTGCTCATGGAGTAAGGCTGAGGGCCGGACAAGAGGCCAGAGATGCCTCCCTCCTGCTGGGCATTTGGTGGGAAAGAATAGTCATTTTGGAAAAAGCACTAAGGCCCTCTTGGATTTCCCCCCTAATTTTCCCAGAGAACAAGCTTTAAGCAGCTGGGTGAAGAGCTGCAAACCCTCTGGCTCTCATGGAGGGTGGCGGAAGACAGAAAAACAATAAACCCTTTATCCCTCAGGGATGTGGGAGGAAAATGTTTTGGTCTTGAGGGCTAGAATTCCCCTCCTAGTGCAGGAGGTGAGGCAGGACCACTGCCAAGGGCCCACTGCCAAGGTCCTAACCCATGGACACACCTACCCAAGACTAAGGACGAATGGGGACACCAGAAACTCCTTACCAGCACAGCTCTGCCGCATTCAGGTCAGATGATGGACCGGGGGCAAGTATGCATTATAAGCTTAAGAGACAATGACTTCTTAAAAAGTACAGACTAGCTCCATCCAAGCCCTCCTGCATACAACCACTGCAGCCCTCCCTCCCACCACTCAAAAATCATGTTCCTGGTGACCTAGTGAGGCCTCATGGGTCTGCACAGTAAGCCTATGACAGCACCTTGCTATTATGTATGCACCGCACCGCGTAAGTCAGGTTCCGGAAGATGTTTCCTTCCATTTTGGCTCGGCCGTAAGAGCAAACAAAGACACCTCCCTTGCCGTCCCGGAAGAGGCACTTGCGGATGAGGCAGCCCTGCACAGAGCTGGCCAGTGCCATGGCCTCCCTGTCCTTCTGCAGCTCCTGCTGCAGGGAGTTCAGCACCAGGCAGCTGGGCAGCTGGATGGAGGCTCCGGGCAGCGGTGGGCCCAAAAAAGAGCCCCCCAGGACCGGCCGTGGGCCCTGCACTTGGTAGGACAGTCTGTATGTGAGCTGGTCCTCATCCTCGTCCTCACCGCTGGGACTCAGGCCTCCATCGCTGCTGTCTGGGGTCCGGGCCACTCTCTCCCCATTGCTGCCCACCTCTGCCTCCTGTGAGCCAGCCGTTGGGGAGCCAGTGGCTGGGCTGGTGGGGCTCTGGCTGCCCTCAATGACAATGCCACAGGTCCTTGGGCTCCAGGCCTGGTCCCTGCTCTCCAGGTCAAGGGACATTAAAGAGTCTGAGTCCTCAGTGGGGAGCACACCAGGAGAGGACCTGATGAGCCCTAAGAGGTGCGTGTAGGCCCAGTTGTTCTCTGAGGATGGGTGGCCCTCGACAGTCACTGAGTTGTTTTCACTGCCCACGAATTCACAGTTTTCCAGGACACACAGGGGCACGTTGTGCAGAAAGACATGAGTGTTCTTGAAGGAGCAAAACTTCACTTGGCAGGTGCCCGGGCCGTGGACTTGGATGTGCCCATTCTCGAAGTTGCAGTTGTCAAACTGGACGTGACCTGAAGTTGTCTGGGGGATGAGAGAGAGACAGTGGGTGTAACAGGGATAAGATCTGTTTTGCTTGTCAGAGCTCTGACTGCTCCAGAGGGGGTGGTGCCTCGAGAGGCCTTCTGTTCTGCTGATGACGTTCCCTTCCCCACAGGGTGCATGTCTGCCAGCCCCAGAGGAACCGGGAGCTGCTCTGCATGATGGAAGCTGCCTGCCCTTCTCTCCTTCGAGTCCCAAAGTGGGGGAAAAGAGTGGAAATGGAGAACGGCAGAAAAGTTCACTCTGCAGCAGGGCCCTTCCCCAACCCCTCAGATCTCAAGTAAATCCTACCAATGATCATGAAGCACTTAGGATAAGGAGTGTTGGGGGTGACTTGCAGAAGGGGGAAGATGCAGAATGCTCAGAGGGATGACAGGGGAAACAGAATCGACACATGTTAATACTGGAGGTGAACCAAGAAACTATCACTCTAGGGATGATTAGAAATGATGGGGAAGCTTCCAGTTTCCACAGACCTAGGAGGTGGTTGGGATGCAAGCCCAACTTTACCAAGCCCTCTGATGGGTAAGGGTCCCACGTGGTGCCTCAGTTTCACAGAGACTGTGTCCCATCACGTGGCACTTCTCTGGGTCTCACCCTCCAAAGCACTCTCCCTTCACTGTCATCCTCCCTTGGTCCTGCAAGCCAGCCTCCACCTGAGCCTGCGGACTGCAGCTCGCCAGAAGTCAGCCTAGTGTCTGGACTCAGGACGGAGCTGGCGAAGTGGGAGGGCTGACAGAGGCCAAGGTGGCCAGGAGGGGCTGTACCAGCAGTGGGAGGGCCCGACACAGGTGCTGGGAGTCTGCGTGGGAACTAAAGCTGGTGCACAGCCAGAGCAGGAGACAGCAGGCTTGCCACAGCCGGCAGCACAGAGGCTAAAGAGCGTGGCCGCAGGGCCCAGCTCCCAACTCTGCCTCTCCCAAGGGTGTAACCTCAGGCCGACATGTCACTGCTCCAAGCCTCGGTTTCTCTGTTTACAATACAGGGCTCACAAGCTAACAAAGCACCAGGCATGGAGCCAGCCACAAAGATGGCATGTGATAAAAGCCAGCTATTATCACCGTGGAGAGCAGAGTCCTCTAGGCTAGGGGAGTGCTGAGCCCCATGGCACAACTTATTCAAGCCCTCAGCTCTGCAGGCCTCACAGTGAGGCCTGGCTGCTCTGTATTTCTGAAGAACTGTTTCTGGATTTCACACCACGTTCCATGAGATGTATTTGAACCATAAAAGGAGGGAATGTCCCATGATCCCGTTCAGTAATCCTTGGACAATTTTACATTCTCCAGCAGTGATCTCCCTTGAGAGCTTGTCCCAGAACTTAACTCCCTTCAACCTGTCTAGTTCTTCCCTAGGGCTAACCTAACTTTTTCCTGATGCAATTTAAGTCTATTTTTTCTTACTTGGTCCCCTCTGTAGAAAAACACTGGGTCTCTAGATATGCAAAGCCACTGCCGGGGTTCTCCTCAAAAGTCATATAAACAGCTGTGAAATCACCCTGGTCTTGGCGTTTTTTCAGGCAGGGTGATTCTGGCCCCTTGTCCTGTTGTTGGTTAAAAGACAGTCATGGACTGAGCACTAATATATGCCAAGCACTGAGGCAGGAAGTGCACTGAGCTACAAAGACTTCTACAGCCAAGACCTACCCCTTGAAGATCTGTGGCTACATTGATGAGGGGGAAGCAGAGGCTGAAATGAACATCTTACTCCAAGAATAAATGTCTATGAAATGTGAAGGGTGTGGAAATGAACAATTCTTTTGGGTCTGTAGATCAGCAGTGGAAGACCTCATCAGTCCTTCTGAAATGTTCTAGGTCTAATTAGCAAGCAGCCTTTTAAGCTTCAAGGAAGACAGTACAATGTAATTTCAAAAGTGCTTAGGCTCAAAGGCCGATTTGAGGTCTAACCTAATTATCCACTTGAGAAGGTTACTCAGTGTCTCTGAGCCTCAGTGTCCCTCATCTGCAAAATGGGGACACATCTCCTCTGTCTACCACAAGTTTGTTGTGAGACCACTGATGCCAAGTCACCTATATTATGATTACAGGTTTTGAATCCTAGTTCTGTCCCTTACAAAGTCTGAGACCCTTGCTGAGGCTCCGTTTGCTTGTCTATACAGCCAGCTGACACTACCCATCTTAATCATGCTGTAAGGACATGCCTGGCACCCAGTAAGTGCATCATCAATAAAGATCATTATGAACCTGATAGATAATCTGGTTGTTACTGGTAGAACAGAGGTGGTGTAATTTTTGTTGACAAAGTACAAAATCCATGCACTGTAATCCATTTCTGAGCAATGTAAAAGCTGCAGACTGTTCTGNTGTAAGGACATGCCTGGCACCCAGTAAGTGCATCATCAATAAAGATCATTATGAACCTGATAGATAATCTGGTTGTTACTGGTAGAACAGAGGTGGTGTAATTTTTGTTGACAAAGTACAAAATCCATGCACTGTAATCCATTTCTGAGCAATGTAAAAGCTGCAGACTGTTCTGCCAGGAGCTACCAAAAAGCTACCATGCTTGTCTCTGAAAACAACTGCTCTGTTCCTAGAAGGAATATGTTGTTCTGATATTTTCCTACTCTCCCTCCAGTCACTCTTGGCAAAACCCAGACCTTCCTTGACCCTCCCCAGAGTGGGGCTAACTTTCTGAAGGTCACTGGCCTGCAGAGCATCCCCTCTGTGGCCATCTCTCTGGGAATGCTGCCTGTCACCATGCAGCATGCTCCTAGAACCTGGCTTTCCCACCTGGCTGCTGTACCTACGGCCCCAGTTGGTCCAGTTTGGAAGGGAAGAAGTACAAGGCAATTTCGACCTCCAGTGAGGGAACAAAGCAGATTGTTGATCTTTACTGATCCCCGTGCCTCCTTCTCAACTGGTATAGAACTCAGAGGACTGTCTTATAGGAATAATGACTGAACTCTCAATTCCAACAAAAAAGGGGTTACAACCCACCGAGAAGAGGCCAAGGCTCAGGGCCAGGCTGGGAGAGGCCATCCATCGGAGATGGACACCCACCTTAAACATGAAGGGTGAGAACCAGGCCGGCATGAAGACAAGGTTGCACAGGCGTGTGGTCGAGCACTGCTGGTCAATGCTGGCCAGCAGGGCCACTTCGCCTAGCTTCCCGTGGCCTACAATCTCCACAGGCACCTTCAGGATGATTTCACCTTGCTCTTCATGCAGACCTGGGAACAGCAGGATTCGGTCAAACAGGCTGGACATGGCCAGGGCACTGCCTAGGCTGTGAAACTCATGGCCTGGCCCGACACTCAGGGTCCGGCGTGTCCTCCTCCGGCGAAATAGAGAAAAGCAGACAGAGGTCTCCAAGATGGCAGCATTCTTGGTCCAGGTCTTAGAGGCAAGGTAATGCTGCTTGAAGGCCTCCCTCCAAGACTCAGGCTCCACATCAGGCTGGTTGGGCCAGTTGGGGTGGCGGCACTCAGCACAGCCCAGATACAGCTGCCGCCAGCGAGTCCTGTCGAGACTAAGGATCAGTTCACGCCAGGCCCTGCACACCAGGCTGCAGCGGCCCAGGTCAGGAAGGGGCAGGTAGGCCAAGATCATGCGCCACAGCTCCAGGGGGAGGCCGCCAGCCTCCATGGTCACCTGGGACACAGACACAGAACAAAAGAGGTTGTTGTCTACCCTGCTTATGGTCCCCTTTCTTAAAATATCCCGACACCATAGAAATACAAAGGATCATAAGAGGCTACTACAAGCAACTATGTCAATTACATGGAAAACCTAGAAGAAATGGACAAATTCATAGATAGGAACAATCTTCCAAGACTGAACCAGGAAGAAATAGAAAAATATAAAAACAGACCAATCGCAAGTACTGAAATCGAAACCATGATTAAGAAACTTCCAACAAACAAAAGTCCAGGACCAGATGGCTTCACAGGCTCCAGGAGCTACCAAAAAGCTACCGTGCTTGTCTCTGAAAACAACTGCTCTGTTCCTAGAAGGAATATGTTGTTCTGATATTTTCCTACTCTCCCTCCAGTCACTCTTGGCAAAACCCAGACCTTCCTTGACCCTCCCCAGAGTGGGGCTAACTTTCTGAAGGTCACTGGCCTGCAGAGCATCCCCTCTGTGGCCATCTCTCTGGGAATGCTGCCTGTCACCATGCAGCATGCTCCTAGAACCTGGCTTTCCCACCTGGCTGCTGTACCTACGGCCCCAGTTGGTCCAGTTTGGAAGGGAAGAAGTACAAGGCAATTTCGACCTCCAGTGAGGGAACAAAGCAGATTGTTGATCTTTACTGATCCCCGTGCCTCCTTCTCAACTGGTATAGAACTCAGAGGACTGTCTTATAGGAATAATGACTGAACTCTCAATTCCAACAAAAAAGGGGTTACAACCCACCGAGAAGAGGCCAAGGCTCAGGGCCAGGCTGGGAGAGGCCATCCATCGGAGATGGACACCCACCTTAAACATGAAGGGTGAGAACCAGGCCGGCATGAAGACAAGGTTGCACAGGCGTGTGGTCGAGCACTGCTGGTCAATGCTGGCCAGCAGGGCCACTTCGCCTAGCTTCCCGTGGCCTACAATCTCCACAGGCACCTTCAGGATGATTTCACCTTGCTCTTCATGCAGACCTGGGAACAGCAGGATTCGGTCAAACAGGCTGGACATGGCCAGGGCACTGCCTAGGCTGTGAAACTCATGGCCTGGCCCGACACTCAGGGTCCGGCGTGTCCTCCTCCGGCGAAATAGAGAAAAGCAGACAGAGGTCTCCAAGATGGCAGCATTCTTGGTCCAGGTCTTAGAGGCAAGGTAATGCTGCTTGAAGGCCTCCCTCCAAGACTCAGGCTCCACATCAGGCTGGTTGGGCCAGTTGGGGTGGCGGCACTCAGCACAGCCCAGATACAGCTGCCGCCAGCGAGTCCTGTCGAGACTAAGGATCAGTTCACGCCAGGCCCTGCACACCAGGCTGCAGCGGCCCAGGTCAGGAAGGGGCAGGTAGGCCAAGATCATGCGCCACAGCTCCAGGGGGAGGCCGCCAGCCTCCATGGTCACCTGGGACACAGACACAGAACAAAAGAGGTTGTTGTCTACCCTGCTTATGGTCCCCTTTCTTAAAATATCCCGACACCATAGAAATACAAAGGATCATAAGAGGCTACTACAAGCAACTATGTCAATTACATGGAAAACCTAGAAGAAATGGACAAATTCATAGATAGGAACAATCTTCCAAGACTGAACCAGGAAGAAATAGAAAAATATAAAAACAGACCAATCGCAAGTACTGAAATCGAAACCATGATTAAGAAACTTCCAACAAACAAAAGTCCAGGACCAGATGGCTTCACAGGCGAATACTAGCAAACATCTAGAGAAGAGTTAACACTTGTCCTTCTGAAACGATTCCAAAAAATGGCAGAGGAAGGAATACTTCCAAAATCACTCTATGGGGCTACCATCACTCTGATATCGAAACCAGACAGAGACACCAAACAAAAAAAGAAAAGAAAACTACAGGGCAATATTGCTGATGAACACAGATGCAGAGATCTTTAACAAAATACTAGCAAACTGAGTCCAACAACATATCAAAAGGACCATACACCACGACCAAGTGGGATTTATCCCAGGGATGCAAAAACTTTTCAATAAATGCAAAACAATCAGTGTAATACACCACATGAAAAAACTGAAGGATAAAAACCATATGATCATCTCAAAAGATGCAGAAAAAGCTTTTGACAAAATTCAACACCCATCTGTGATTTTAAAAAAACCCTCTTCAAAAAGTGGGCACAGAGGGAACTTACCTCTTCATAACAAAGGCCATATATGACAAACCCAAAGCTAACTTTGTTCTCAACGGTGGAAAGGTGAAAGCATTTCCTCTAAGATCAAAAACAAGACAAGGATGTCCACTCTTGCCACTTTTATTCAACACAGTCCTAACCACAGCAATCACAGAAGAAAAAGAAAAAAAAGGAATCCAAATTGGAAAGGAAGTAAAACTATCATTGTTTGCAGATGACATGATACTATACTTACAAAATCCTAAAGATGCTACCAGAAAAATATTAGAGCTAATCAACTAATTCGGCAAAGTTGCAGGACACAGAAATCTCTTGCATTTCTATACACTAACAACAAAAGAGCAGAGAGGAAATTAAGGAAACAATTTGATTTACCATTGCATCAGAAAGAATAAAATACCTATTAATAAACTTACCAAAGGAGGCAAAGGGGCTTCCCTGGTGGCTCAGACAGTAAAGAATCTGCCTGCAGTGCACAAGACTTGGGTTTGATCTATGGGTTGGGAAGACCCCCTGGAGAAGGAAATGGCAACCCACTCCAGTATTCCTGCCTAGAGAATCCCATGGACAGAGGAGCCTGGTGGGCTACAAGTGCATGGGACTGCCAGAGTTGAACCTGACTAAGCAACTAACTTTTAATTTTATATGCAGAGTACATCATGAGAAATGCTGGGCTGGATGAAGCACAAGCTGTAATCAAGACTGCCAGGAGAAATATCAATAACTTCAGATAAGCAGATGACACCACCCTTATGGCAGAAAGTGAAGAAGAACTAAAGAGCCTCTTGATGAAAGTGAAAGAGGAGAGTGAAAAAGTTGGCTTAAAGCTCAACATTCAGAAAACTGAGATCATGGCATCTGTTTCCACTGTTGAGGACAATGTTAGCTTTGGGTTTGTCATATATGGCCTTTGTTACATAGAGGTAGGTTCCCTATGTGCCTTCTTTTTTTTTTTTTTTTTTTTTTTTTTGTGCCCATTTTCTGAAGAGGGTTTTTTTAAAATCACAGATGGGTGTTGAATTTTGTCAAAAGCTTTTTCTGCATCTTTTGAGATGATCATATGGTTTTTATCCTTCAATTTTTTCATGTGGTGTATTACACTGATTGTAATACACTCCCATCACTTCATGGCAAATAGATGGGGAAACAATGGAAACAGTGAGAGACTTTATTTTTTCCGGGCTCCAAAATCACTGTAAATGGTGACTCCAGCCATGAAATTAAAAGACGCTTACTCCTTGGAAGGAAAGTTATGACCAACCTAGATAGCATATTAAAAAGTAGAGACATTACTTTGCCAACAAAGGTCCGTCTAGTCAAGGCTATGGTTTTTCCAGTAGTCATGTATGGATGTGAAAGTTGGACTATAAAGAAAGCTGAGCACTGAACAATTGATGCTTTTGAACTGTGGTGTTGGAGAAGACGCTTGAGAGTCCCTTGCACTGCAAGGAGATCCAACCAGTCAATCGTAAAGGAAATCAGTCCCGAATATTCATTGGAAGGACTGATGTTAAAGCTGAAACTCTAATATTTTGGCCACCTGATGCGAAGAGCTGACTCATTTGAAAAGACCCTGATGCTGGGAAAGATTGAAGGCAGGAGGAGAAAGGGATGACAGAGGATGAGATGTTGGGTGGCATCACTGACTCAATAGACATGAGTTTGAGTAAACTCAGGGAATTGGTGATGGACAGGGAGGCTTGGCATGCTGCAGTCCATGGGGTAGCAAAGAGTCGGACATGACTGAGTGACTGAACTAAACTGAAGTGAGCAACTAACATATACAGACCTACACACAAGGAAGCAAAAGTCCCTGTGCTCTGAAAACTATGGGATCCTGATGAAAGAAATTGAAGATGACACAGATGGAAAGATATACCATGTTCTTGAATCAGAAGAATCAATACTGTCAAAATGACTATATTACCTAAGGCAATCTACAGATTCAATGCAATACCTGTCAAATTACCAATGGCATTTTCCACAGAACTAGAACAAGGATTTTTAAAATTTTCATGGAAACATAAAAGACTCCAAATAGCCAAAGCAATCTTATGAAAGCAAAGTGGGGCTGGAGGAATCAGGTGCCTTGATTTCAGACTATACTACAAAGCTACACTAATCAAAATAGTACGGTAGTGGCACTCACAAAAAAAAGAAGTATAAACCAATAAATCAAACAGGAAAGAAAGCCCAGAAATGAACCTAGCATCTATGGGTCAATTAATCTATGTCAAAGGAGGCAAGTATATATAAGGGAGAAAAGACAATCTCTTCAAGAAGTGATGCTAGGAAAACTAGGCAGCTATATGTAAAAGAATGAAACTAAACCTTCTCTAACACCATACACAAACTCAAAATAGATTAGAAATCTAAATGGAAGACCAGCTACTACAAAATTGTTAAGAGGAAAACATAGAACACTCTTCAATGTAAATCACAGCAGTATCTTTTTGGATCCACCACCTAGAGTCATGAAAATAAAAACAAAAATAGACAAATGGGACCTAATTAAACATAAAAGCTTTTGCACAGCAAAGGAAACCATAAACAAAATGAAAAAAACACTCAAATAATAGAAGAAAAGATTTGCCAGTGAGGTGACCAACATGGGATTAATCTCCAAAATATACAAACAGCTCATGCGTCTCAGTATAAAAAAAAAACAACCACCCAGTCAAAAACGGCCAGAAGACATTTCTCCAAAGAGCACATACAGATAGCCAAGAGGCACAGGAAAATATGCTCAACAGCGCTAATTATTAGAGAACTGCAAATCAAAACCACTGTGAAGTATTACCTCACACCAGTCAGAATGGCCAATGGCCATCATCAAAAAGTCAACAAACAATAAATGCTAGAGAGGGTGTGGAGAAAAGGAACCTCTCCTACACTGTTGGTGGGAACATAAATTGGTACAACCACTAAGGAGAACAGTATAGAAGTTCCTAAAAGAAAACGAAAAATAGAGCTACCGTATGATCCAGCAATCCCACTCCTGAGTGTATATCCACAGCAAAATGTAATTAGAAGAATACATGTACCCCAGTGTTCATTGTAGCTGATAAGTCTCCCTTGAGGAACTTTCTGAGCTCAGAGAGGATTTCCTTTCACGCAAATGTCATATTCTCTGTTGTTCCATTTGGCATTATTTATTATATCTTCACAACATTAATCCATGGGGATCCATGCAGCAACAGGGATTTCTATAACCAGGTAACTCTTAAAAATATATATATATTCCCACAAGATCATCTCAATATACACAGAAAAAGCATTTGATAAAATCCAACATCTATTCATAATAAAAAATCTCATTAAGGTAGGTATAGAAGAACTATATCTCAACGTAATAAAAGCTAATATTTATGGTAAACCCACAGCCAACATAATAAACAGTAAAAAGCTGAAAGCCTTCCCACTAAATTCAGGAATAAGACAAGGATACCCACTCTCGCCACTTCTATTCAACACTGTATTGGAAGCTCTAGCCACAGAAATCAGACAACAAAGAAATTAAAAGGTATCCAAATTGGAAAAAAAGGTAACACTGTCACTATTTGCAGGTGACAAGATACTCTCTCTATACAAAGTCTCCACATAAAAACTATTAGAATAAATGAATTTAGCAAGATAGCAGGATATAAGATTAACATAGGGAAATCTGATGCATTTCTTTACACTAACAATAAAATATCAGAAACAGAAAGTAACAACCCTGTTTAAAACCATGTCAAAGCAAACAAAAAGCAACTTAGGAATAAATTTATCCAAGGAAGTGAAAGACTGATATGTTGAAAGCTATAATACACTGCGGAGAAGGCAATGGCACCCCACTCCAATACTCTTGCCTGGAAAATCCCATGGGCAGAGGAGCCTGGTAGGCTGTAGTCCATGGGGTCACTATGAGTTGGACACAACTGAGCGACGTCACTTTCACCTTTCACTTTCATGCATTGGAGAAGGACATGGCAACCCACTCCAGTGTTCTTGCCTGGAGAATCCCAGGGACGGGGGAGCCTGGTGGGCTGCCGTCTATGGGGTCACACAGAGTCGGACATGACTGAAGCGACTTAGCAGCAGCAGCATAATACACTGATAAAGGAAACTGAATATGATTCAAAGAAATGGAAAACTATCCAGTGCTCTTGGACTGGAAGAATGAAAACTATTAAAATGGCCATACAACTCAAAGCAATCTACAGGTTCAATGCAATCCTTATCAAAATGCCTATGAAAAATTATATTTTTCACAGAACTAGAACAAATAATCCTAAAATTTATATGGAGCCACAAAAGATCCAGAATTGTCAAAGCAATTCTAAGTGAGTGCCAATTCTGAGAAAAAAAAGAACAAAGCTGAAAGTATAACCCTTCCAGACTTCAGACTATATTACAAAGATATAGCAATAAAACAGTATAGCATTGGCACAAAAACAGCCATATAGACCAATGGAACAGACTTGA
>SJYX01018662.1:57816-99312 GCA_006410675.1 Oreotragus oreotragus
GAGTAGCCTGGTGGGCTGCAGTCCATGGGGTCGCTAACAGTCGGACAGACTGCGCGACTTCACTTTCACTTTTCTCTTTCATGCATTGGAGAAGGAAATGGCAACCCACTCCAGTGTTCTTGCCTGGAGAATCCCAGGGACGGGGGAGCCTGGTGGGCTGCCGTCTATGGGGTCACACAGAGTCGGACACGACTGAAGTGACTCAGCAGCAGCAGCAGCAACAGACTTGACAGCCCAGAAACAAACCCACACACCTACAGTCAAATTAATGTATGACAAAGAAGCCAAGAATATACAATGGGGAAAGGACAGTCTCTTCAACAAGTGGTGTGAGGAAAGATGGACAGCAACATGTCAATCAATGAAACTAGAGCACTCCCTCATACTACATACAAAAATAAACTCAAAATGGTTTAAAGACCTAAAGGTAAGACAGGACACCATAAAACTCCCACAAGAGAACACAGGCAAAACATTCTCTGACATAAATTGTAGCGATGTTTTCTTACATCAGTCTCGCAAGGCAAAAGAAATAAAAGCAACATTTAACTTTCGCACAACAAAGGAAACCATCAACAAAATGAAAAGACAATCTACAAAAGGAGAAAATATGTGCAATGTGGCTGATAAGGGGTTAATGCCCCACATACACAAACAACTCATACAACTCAATATTAAAATGAAACGAAAACCAAAACTACCCAATCAGAAAATGGACAAAAGACCTAAATAGACATCTCTCCAAAGAAGACATATAGATAGTCAACAGGCACATGATAAGATGCTCAACACTGCTAATTATTAGAGAAATGCAAATCCAAACCACAATGATGAGTCATGTCGCACAGTCAGAACGGCCATCATCAAAAACTCTACGAATAAAAAATGCTGGAGAGGGTGTGGGGAAAACAGACTCTTCCTGCACCGTTGGTCGGAGTGTTAATTGGTGCAGCCACTATGGAAAACAGCATGGGGGTTCCTTAAAAAAACAAAAATAGAGCTACCAAATGATCCTGTAATCCCACTCCTGGGTATATACCTAGAGAAACTTCAATTTGAAAAGATGTATGCACCCCAATGTTCACAGCAGCATTATTTACATTAGCCAAGATAAGGAAGCATTCCAAGTGCCCATCAACACATGACTGGCTTAAGACATGGTGTATATGGAAAATTCTTGGCCATTACGACTTCCCTGGTGGCTCAGACCATAAGGAATCTGCCTGCAATGCGGAGACCTAGGTTCAGACCCTGGGTTGGGAAGATCCCCTGGAGAAGGGAATGGCTACCCTCTCCAGTATTCTTGCCTGAAAAATTTCACGGACAGAGGAGCCTGACAAGCTACAGTCCATGGGGTTGCAAAGAGTTGGATACAATTGAGCAACTATGCAATATTACTCAGCCATCTGCAACATGGATGGACCTAGAGAATATCATACTTAGTGACGTGAGTCACACAAAGACAAATATATGATACCACTTACGTGTGGAATCTACAAAATAATACAAATAAATATATACACAAAACAGAAATGGACTCACATAGAAAACAAATTTATGGTTACCAAAGGGCAGGGTTGGGGGAGTAATNACATGGATGGACCTAGAGAATATCATACTTAGTGACGTGAGTCACACAAAGACAAATATATGATACCACTTACGTGTGGAATCTACAAAATAATACAAATAAATATATACACAAAACAGAAATGGACTCACATAGAAAACAAATTTATGGTTACCAAAGGGCAGGGTTGGGGGAGTAATTTATGAGTATGGGATTAACAAACTAGCGTACTATACATAAAGTGGGCTTCCCAGGTGGCACTAGTGGTGAAGAACCGACCTGCCAACGCAGAAGACTAAGTGACATGGGTTTGATCCCTGGGTTGGGAAGACCCCCTGAGGAGGGCATGGCAACCCACTCCAGTATTCTTGCCTGGAGAATCCCCATGGACAGAGGAGCCTGGCACGCAAGGTCCATAGGGTCACAAACAGTCGGACACAACTGAAGCGACTTAGCACTCAGCACTCATACATAAAGTAGACGGGCAACAGAAATTTACCATAGAGCATAGAGAAATATATTCAGTATCTTACAGCAACATAATGGAAAATAATCTAAAAAATAAATAACTAAATCACTCTGTATACCTGAAACTAACACAATATTTTAAACTGACTATATTTCAATTTTAAGAAAAGTATAGAAGTTTTGCCCTCTCCCCCTTTTCTTTGTCACTGGGGCTTCTGAGCCATGGAATTAAAAGTAACAAATGTTCCCCAGGGCGTGTGCCTGTAAATAACTGATAACAATGGGAATCTGTTTGGATGGGAGGGAGCAGGTCCTGAGGCAGGGCTCAAACTGTTCCTTTTAAAATGTGTTCCCAAGAGTGTGAGAACTCAAGGTTTCTGCAAGGTCCCTACCTAACCGGAGGGATCCACATGCCTCTGGGCCCTGGCTCTCAACAAGCAGACTCTCTCCCTTCCTAGTCCCGTGACTTGAGGCAAATCCTTTAACATCTGTGAGCTTGTTTCCTTATCTGTAAACAGGCTCACGATGGCTATCTTGCTATCCTTCATGGGGATTTTGAGAACTTCCAAAGGACTTCCCTGGTGGCTCAGAGGTTAAAGCGTCTGCCTCCAATCGACCTGGGTTCGATCCCTGGGTCGGGAAGATCCCCTAAGATCCCCTGGAGAAGGAAATGGCAATCCACTCCAGTATTCTTGCTTGGAGAATCCCATGGACTGAGGANTATACACATCTAGATGTGTATAAGAGACAGGCTTGTGCTTCATCCAGCCTAGCATTTCACATGATGGCTTCCCTGGTGGCTCAGAGGTTTAAGTGTCTGCCTGCAATGCAGGAGACCTGGGTTCGATTCCCGGGTTGGGAAGATCCCCTGGAGAAGGAAATGGCAACCCACTCCAGTATTCTTGCCTGGAGAATCCCATGGACAGAGGAACCATGTGGGCTACAGTCCACGGGGTCGCAAAGAGTCAGACACGACTGAGCGACTTCACTTCACTCACTCTGCATATAAGTTAAATAAACAGGATGACAGTATACAGCCTTCTACTCCTTTCCCAGTTTTGAACCAGTCAGTTGTTCAGTGTAAGGTTCTAACTGTTGCTTCTTGACCTGCATACAGGTTTCTCAGGAGACAAGTAAGATGGTCTGGTATTCCATCTCTTTAAGAATTTACCACAGTTTGTTGTGATCCACACAGTCAAAGGCTTTAGCATAATCAATGACGCAGAAGTAGATGTTTTTCTGGAATTCCCTTGCCTTCTCTGTGATCTAGAAATTGAAAGTGAAAGTCGTTGCTCAGTCGCGTCAAACTCTTTGTGACCCATGGACTATACAGTCCATGGAATTCTCCAGGCTAGAATACTGGAGTGGGTAGCCTATCCCTTCTCCTGAAGGTGACCAACGCCTCGCCAGCCTAACATCTAAATGGCATGAAGTGGAAAAGGACTTGATAAAGGAGAGACTGGGAGCGAACACCCTGAGAAAACCACACAGAATTCTGGTCAGCCTAAGACGCCGGAACCGAAGCACTGCTGTGCTGTCCAGGCTGCCACTGCTTCCAGGAGGGTGGCGGCTGTGCCATTTAGATCACTGCATATCATGGCGGGTCAGGAATAAAACCTCTAGTGGCATCTCTGCAGCTCACTGATGCTCTTGGGAGAGTGGAGTGTGGGGTGGGTACAGGGGATGGGAGGAACTACCGAGTTACAGCATAGGGACTACCCGTGTGAGGAGCGAGGCAGCATACGCAGACGCAGGGTGGCCAGGTGACACAGCACCTGAACACCTGCTGTAGGGAAATTCACTGCAACCAACTAGACATTCTCCGCCCTCAAGGAGCTTATCGTTTTATTTAAGGCTTCAACTTACTGTCTGTCTCCCCTGAGTAAAATGTAAGCTGCTTTGTAAGATGCCTAGAACCATGCTTGGCCCATAGTAGGTGCTTAATAAACACTTGCTGAATGAATGAATGATCACCATCATCAGCTATCTGGTGTACATTATTAGAACAGCCTCAGCTATAGAATCCACACTTCGAGACAGATCCTTGTGGAATTAAAAAAAAAAAGAAAGTAAATAAAACCCAAGTATGTGGTCAACATTTGCTATGTATAAGACTCATGGTAAGCACTGTGAGAGAGTCAGAAATAATATAAAGACCTCACCCTCAAGTCTGGCAGGAGACGAAGCTATCACTACCACCACCACCACCCCCCACACCCCCCTAAAACCACAGTACAAGGAAAAAGTGATCCGTGCCATAAAAGAGGGAAAGTCTGTGTGTAAAGAATAAAACTGTGGCCCCCTAGCTAGGGGAATCAGCCAGTCATAAGAGAAGGCAACAAAAACAGCAGGAGCTACTGTTTACTTAGCATGACTATCTGAAGGGCACACCATTAAGCATGTTTCATCCGTTATTTCCTTCTATTCGCTCAGCATCTCTTCAAAAGCCTTACAACTCAGAATGTTGTTTCTAGGACCTATAAGAACTGGTTAGAAATGCCAGCACTTGGGCACCATTCGGTAACTATTGAATCAGAATTGGCATTTTAACAATTTTACAGGGAATTCGTACGTACTATATGTTTAAGAAGCACTGATTTAAAATTATTATTGTCTTTATCTTACATGTAAAGAAACTAAGTGAGAGAACTTAGGTGACAAATGGCTTACTCCAAATCTCTCTGCTAGACAGCCGCTGCTGCTGCTAAGTCACTTCAGTCGTGTCCGATGCTGTGCGATCCCATAGATGGCAGCCCACCAGGCTCCCCTGTCCCTGGGATTCTCCAGGCAAGAACACTGGAGTGGGTTGACATTTCCTTCTCCAATGCATGAAAGTGAAAAGTGAAAGTGAAGCCGCTCAGTCATGTCCAACTCACAGCGACCCCAGGGACTGCAGCACCAGGCTCCTCCATCCATGGGATTTTCTAGGCAAGAGTACTAGAGTGGGGTAGAGAGTTGCAGAGCCCCCTTTTGAAGCCAGACCGTACCCTAGTGTCTGGGTTTTTAATCATTAAGTTAAGCTTCATGGAAGAGCTGATGTCAGAGATATGGGGTGATGTTGGGGCATCCAGAGAAAAGATGAATGGGAACTGTGGACAGAGGAGAGGGTCAGCCAAGCCCCCAGGCAGGAAATTTCGGCTGGACTTCCCTGGTGGCTCAGACAGTAAAGAAACTGCCTGCAATGTGGGAGACTTGGGTTTGATCCTTGGGTTGGGAAGATCATCTGGAGGAGGGCATGGCAACCCACTCCAGGTTTCTTGCCTGGAGAACCCCATGGACAGAGGAGCCTGGTGGGCTGTATAGTCCATAAGGTCACAAAGAATCAGACATGACTGAGTGACTAATCACAGCACAGAGGAAACAGGAAGAAACTCAGTCTGGCTGAAGCTCTGGGAGTCTAAAGGGGTCAGGGAGAAAGATCAGTTGGTCCAGTTCACGCGGAGTTTTTGTTAACTTGAGGGCAGTAAGGAGCTGCCGTGAGTCCCGGCACAGATGGCCCTACCCATCCTGAGAAGAGTCCGACAAAAAGGGCCGAACTAGCTTCCAGTCAGGGTCTGCCTCTCCCTCACTGGATAGCCCTGAAGGTGGGGCTCAACAACCCTGCGATCCTGGCCCACGTTTGTATAATGAAGAAAATGCACCTACTTCCTACCTAGGGGAGGCCCCAGCAGTAGATCAAAGCGGCGGAATTCTGCTTTTAACAAAGAAGCAGGGTAAAAGAGCCAGACAGTTCAGGAGTCTAGTATTTTCAAAGGAAAAACGAAGAGATTTTCCTCCCCTGCTCTGAAGTGTACTAAATACAAACTGTATTAGTTGACGAACCATAATAGGTTAATAATTTTAGAATTTTTCTTCAAATCAAGTACATTTCCTAGAACTTTGTTGATCTTAGTTTGGAAGTACATAGAGATTAAAATACAGTGAACCATGAAAGAGCTCCCTACACATACCTATACTTACACACATACACACTCTACTGGAAAATGAAACAAAGCTTAAAACTTTGAAAATGACAGATCTCATTTGGGGTTTTTATCATTTCTTCAAACCTCAGTACTCTTCAGCCTGAGAAACAACCAACTGTTTCTCACTTTCTGCTTTGAAATTTGATGACACAGACAAGGACTCTGTGTTCTGGCGCATTTACAGGGCTGAGTGTGGCTGGGAGCTATAAGGACCTGCTTTTTCTCCTTCAAGGCACTGCCATTTACTCTCACCGAGGAGAATGCACCGGGTCAGGGAAACCCAAAATCTGCATTTCAATCAGATTCTAGTTCACTGGGTGACCTTGAGGGGGCAGGGAAAGGTTGAGAGCTTACTAAATGCCAGGTGCTTTTTATATGTCATCTCAGTAAGCACGTCTAACCACCTGAGAGGTGGTAGTCTTCTCATACGTGATTCCAGGAATAAAGGTTATCCCATCTTTTATTCAGCAAGCAGTACAGCTGCCATTCCCAGCCTGGACTGAGTCCAAAGCCCCTGCCTCCTAGTTTTCTTCCTGAGGTTCTGGGGTTCCTCACTAGTGCCATGATGGTAAAGGACCTTCTAACCTCACTGTTACACAAAACTCACAGATCATCAAATAAGCATGAATTTACTCCTGCAATTATTATGCATTAGAGTATCACACAGTGTCTGAGCTGGGTGTGACACAGCAAGACTCAGTTAGGAAGCCTGGGCCAAAGATTTAGGACCTCAAGCCCGTATTTGTGACAATCGAGGCACCTGTGCCCAGCAGCAGCCCTCTGGCCAGCAGGCAGCAAGTGCAGCAGCAGGAGGAGGAATGAACAGAGACCTTCAACTGACCCCAACCAACCCAGATGTTCTGGCCGCCTCCCTCTGGCCTCCTCCCAGGCGGCTTGGGGATTGCACTAGTTGATTTCTGAGGGCCCTTCAACTTTGACATTTTCTGCAGTGTCTTGTTCCACAATCCTGTCACCTGCCTTAATGTTGAAATACCACCAACATATATTTAGATATATTTTTTGCTGTTGATTTGCAGTCTTCGGGATTCCTCTGCCTTGTTTATTGCTTCCTGAGAGCTGCCTTGTATAATTTGTCTGCTCACGATCTTGCTATTTCCTACAGATGGTGTCATGTTTGAAAGGTGAAGGAAGAGTATTCAGTGTAGGAGCCCAGCCACAATAAAGCTGTGTGCTTCTCTCTTTTCTTGTCCTCTGCCCCCTTCCAGTTTGTTCCATTGCTCAATTTGGGTTTTATGATTACATCTGCAATAGCAGGCACAGATGTTTTTCTCACTCAATTGTATAGTTAATGGTGAAATGGATTTTTTGAGCAGATGCTCGCATGTGGGTGCTATTCGTTTCTCTCCTGACATGTTCTCTATACAAACAGCAGATTGTCTGTCTGGTGTGCTTCGAGCCTCGCAAGAGAAGAATTCAAGCTGAAAAACATGGCGCTGATTTTCAAGTTCCTAAAAAAATAATGTAGGCACTAAACTTGACAAACTCTTTATAGCACCCCTGCACCCCAGATTCATACCTGCATTTTCAGCCTTTGCCAGTTTTACCTGAGGAGGCTGAGAGTAAACATTTGTCCTTTGAAAGGCTGCCTTATGAAGGAAAATTATACCAGATTCAATTTCAAAAGAGCTGGACTCAGTTGCTCTGTCACTGTGACTTCTGAGACTCGGTATGTTATCTGACATCTGTTTCTTCATCTATAAGGTGGAACTGACAATACAAAGCTGGTATGGATCACTGAAAGAACTGCCAAGGAGAAAAGGTCCCCGCTTAAGTCTAATCCATGTCCACTCCTGGGTATGTATGGCTAATTGGAGCTGACTGACCAGAAATCTATCTGCTCAAAGGACTAAGAAGCCTCAAGGGAGACAGACAAGTCTGTGGAAGGGTCAAGAGTTGGAGGTCAACCCAAATTTCAATAGTGCTAGGGTTTCTTATCTTTGGCACTATTAAAATTTGGGGCCAGATAATTGTTTATTATGATTGCTGTCCTGTGCATTGTAGGATATGTTGCATCATCTCCACATCAACCCAGTAGTTTACCCACCCATCCTCAAAGTAGTGACAACTAAAATTGTTTCCAGATATTTCCAAATGTGCTCTGGGATGGGAGAAATCAGAATGAGAGTCACTGCCTTAGAGATACTCAATACTGGCTTTAAACTCACTTACTCCAGGTTGTGAGGCTAGTAACCCTTTATGCTTCCATAGTCTCAATGCTAAAATGGGGGCTTAGCTACTTTGCAGAAAGGATTGTTGAAAGAATTAAAACAACAGATGTGTACAAACCTTGGCACATAATAACACACTAACTCCCTACCATCATAAAACCTTTGTTTTTTTCTTTTCCTTTGTCTAAGATACACTCTTTTTCTCACTCCTTGTCTTTGTCTTGTTTTCTCCAAATCATCCTTCAGATCACAACTAGAGAGGCATTTTCACAGGGAAGCTTTCCTTGATTCCTCAGACTATATCAGAGTTCAGGGAACTCATAGCACTTATTTTGTTGATAGTATACATTATAAAACTTGGGTGATCCTTTCATTAATGTCTGTTGGACTGCTAGACTGTAAGCATCATGAGGGCAAGTGCTATGTCTCTTGTTCACTGTTGCATTGGCAGAGCTCAGGACAGAGCCTGAAACAAAACAGGCATTTAATAAAATAATGAAGGAAAGGAGGAAATGAAGAGCTCAACAAGCCTTGCAAATATTAAACTTTAATTCTGCTAAGCAGCTGATCAGTCCAGTAAATACAAAGCAGTGACAAGAGATGAGCAGTAGATTTTTCTTTTTTTTTTTTAATTGAAGTATAGTTGATTTACAATGTCATGTTAGTTTTAGGTGTACAGCAAAGCGATTCGGTTGTACTGCATACAGACGCACACACACACACACACAAAGTCCCCCTACATATGAACTTTCAAGGCACAGACTTTCAAAGATGCCAACATGCATTCCATCAACATCAGGCATGAGTGAAATTGCAACTTGCCCTCTGTATTAGTTGGGTACCAAGGCTAACTTTGTCGGACTTAAGAACAGATTGAACTTGCCAGTGTGCTCTCAGAACAGAACTCATTCTTTTACATACATACAGTAAAGTCCCCTACCTAATAAGGTTTACTTTCTCCATTGTATATTCCTGGCTCTTTTGTTCTAAATTAATTGACCATATATGTATATGTTTACTTCTGGGCTGTCTATTCTGTCCCATTGATCTCTATGTGTCTGTTTTTATGCCAGTACCATACTGTTTTAATTATTATGCTCTTACTTAAGGTTCACACTCCACTTGAATTTTGTGTCTTATTCCCGCTCCCCTTTTTGCAAGAACCTATACACATTTCCTTCTTTATTGAATATTTACTAGGTCATTTCCATCAGCATGTAAATATGCTGTAGTATTATGCCAGTACCATACTGTTTTAATTATTATGCTCTTACTTAAGGTTCACACTCCACTTGAATTTTGTGTCTTATTCCCGCTCCCCTTTTTGCAAGAACCTATACACATTTCCTTCTTTATTGAATATTTACTAGGTCATTTCCATCAGCATGTAAATATGCTGTAGTATCTTCAAACTTAAGACTCAAAAACTTCCTTGACATCTGACATATTCCAGAAAACTCCTCATTTTTTTTTCGTTCCCCTGCACAGCAAAATGCCTTAAAAGGTTTGTATGTACTCACTTTAATTCCTCACCTTTCATCATCCTGTCAACCCTGTTATATCAAACTTTTATTTCTATTATTCAAGGTTACTGTGACCACCACTTGCAAAAACCAAGAATAACTGTTATTGTGTTCAGTGACTTGACCTCTTAGCAACATTTGTCTAAGATGATCACTTATTTCCAGAATAATACATTTTTTCTTTGCTTCTCTTTTCTTTTTTCCCTCTTATCTTGTGGGATCTCCTTTTCAGTCTTTCCTGGGTTCTCTTTCACTGCTGACTGCATTCTGGATAACTATCTCCATCTGTACACTCTCCCTAGGTAATGTCACTGAGAACCATGGTTTTGATAACTATTATATAGTTTTTCTGAATGTTGAGCTTTAAGCCAACTTTTTCACACATCACACATTCCCATTCCTTAGGAAATCTTGGTTCTGTATGTGCAAAGAATTAACATAGCATATCTGGTTGCTTACATCTTGTATGTCCAAGGAACCTGGAACCACAATTTATCCTTGGTCAACTTTTGTAAATGTGACCTCGAGAATGTTATTTATGTCAGTGAGTAATCATTTTATTGTGTTTGTGTTCACTTGGAGCAATGGACTCTGCTGTGCCAGCAGGCCAGTTTGCTTTGCATAAACATGAAGTTCAATGCTGTGCACCTGGTTGCATTGTTGGGATCCTGAAGTTTCCATTGCTACAGCTAGTTTTGTACTATGATGTGCCTGTGTGACCACCTCTTAATTATAGCCTCAGGCCCAAAGACTCAAATGTGCTTTCGTAGACTGAAACATTCCACACCTGTCCACATAGTTTGGTGTTAGACACAAAGCTTGCCCTATGTGGCCCCAGATGGGTAAGGACATGAAGCCTATATTTAGCCTCCTAGACTTTGCCCACTGAACATCTTTTCCTGTTCCTTTTGCTATGTATCCTTTGCTGTAATAAACCTTATCATTCAGATTAAGCTATTAGTTTTGGGAGTTCTTATTGTGAATTAGCAAACTTGAAAGTTGTGTTTGGGTCCCTGAAACAAGCTATCTTCAAAATATATCCAGAATTTAACCATCTTTACTGCTCCCACTCCAGTCTAAACTACCATTGTGTCTAGTTTGGGATAATGCAATATTGATTCCACCCTTACTTCCATATCACCAGTTTTCTAAAGAGTAGCCAGAGTGATCTTAAAAAATATGAATCTTATCCCACTACTCCCTTATTCAACACCTTTCAATGACTTTCTACCATATAATAGAGTAAAAATCACACTCTTTTTCTTTTATCCTACAAGGTCCAACATGATCCAGCCTCCTGACATCTCTCTGAAATCATCACTTACCACTCCCTCCATTGATCATTTTGTTCCTCTCTTTCCTAAAACACCTCAAGTTCATTCATTCTGATGGAAGCTATTCTCTCTGGAGATCTAGCTCTAACTCTTCATCTCTATCTTTCCATGATTGACTCCTTCTGGTCATCTAGGTCTCAGCTCAGAATTCACCTCTACAAACCACCCCGGCTTTAAACCACCCTCTCTTTATTTTATTCATGTTACTTATTTTTTCCAGCCACTTATTAATAGTTGAAATTATCTTGTCTGTGTTTAGAGCACAGTCCTCTTGAAGGCAAAGACTTGGTCTTTTTCATTTACTCATGTTTTCACATTACTTGGAACATGTCTCATAGATGCAAGTGAAGTGAAGTCGCTCAGTCGTGCCCGACTATTTATGACCCCATGGACTGTAGCCCACCAGGCTCCTCTGTCCATGCGATTCTCCAGGCAAGAATACTGGAGTGGGTTGCCATTTCCTTCTCCAGGGGATCTTCCTGACCCAGGGATTGAACCTGGGTTTCCCGCATTGGAGGCAGACGCTTTAACCTCTGAGCCACCAGATAGGCAGGCTCTCATAGAGGCAAGCATTCAGTAAATATGTGTTGATTGAATGAATGAATGAAAGAAATACAGTACAGTTTGCAGCTTTAGGATAGTCCCTATTGGAAGGCTTTTGTATTTTTTTTTTTTTTTCTGAAACATGCTGGAAAGATGTTTAGGTAGGCAGTGTGTGTATAAGGGCTAGAAAATTTTCTGATACAGTGCAAACTCCATCCTCTATATTATTCATTGTTATGTCCTCAGTTCCTGGAACAGTGTTGACTTATAATAGGTACTCATTTTTAAAGATTTAATAGATGAATGATGTCTAACGTAAAATGTGTGTCATAAATATTTGGGAAAAATAAGAATTTAGGACTTACAACAAATACTTGCATGAATGGTTTATGTCTTTCTCCTTCTCGTGTTCCACATTTTCCTCTCAATAAAAGATATTTTTCATTCTTTCAAACAATATTTATTGAGGGTCTAATTTATACTAGTGACATGATGTGCTGTGCTTAGTCACTCAGTTGTGTCCAACTCTTTGCGACCCCATGGACTATAGCCTGCCAGGCTCCTCTGTCCATGGGGATTCTCCAGGCAAGAATACTGGAGTGGGTTGCCATGCTCTTCCTCAGAGGATCTTCCCAACCCAGGGGTCAAACCCAGGTCTTCTGCATTGCAGGTGATTCTTTATCATCTGAGCCACCAGGGAAGCCCACGAATACTGGAGTGGGTTGCCTATCTGTCTCCAGGGGATCTTCCTGACCAAGGGATCAAACCAGGGTCTCCTGCATTGCAGGCAGATTGTTTACCAGCTGAGCTATCAAGGAAGCCCCATACTAGTGATATTGTGATATAAATAATCATCCAAACTAACTTATTAGAAACATTATGAAACAAAACTTCTTTAATAGTTGAGCTCATCTTATAGCTTTGTTAACTGGGCAGTAAGAAAAGTGGTGGAAGACCAGAATTACACTATATCATGCAGTATAATAGAATTTGACTCCACATCTAAAGATTTATATATAAGGAGAGAATTAAAATGATGAAGCTGGATAAAAGATCTAACAACAGTGCAGATCAAAATGAACAATTTACATTTTTTTTTTGTCTACCACTAAAACCCATGTGTGCTGCTGGGATTTTACAAAAGTATTTTTATGAAGTTCAATGTACTTCAGTAAATTTTACAGAATAATTAATTGCCTTGGTCAAATAAGTTGAATATGAAAGCCAGATAGCATTATTTAGATGTCTCTTTTTTGGGTAAAACATTAAAGGTCAATTATCTTGGCTCAGAAAAGCAAATTATTTCAAGGGCTTTTGGACAATGAAGTATCCTTGCAACACCCAGGAAGCTCAGGGGTGCCACAGTGAGCATCCATGTACATACATCCATTTATAGTGGCAGGGTAGATTTCTACAAATAAAGTAGCCGAATCTAAAGGTGTGTGCTTCAAAAGTGAAGTCGTTCAGTGGTGTCTGAGTCTTTGAAACCCTGAGGACTGTAGCCTACCAGGCTTCTCCGTCCAGGGGATTTTCCAGGCAAGAATACTGGAGTGGGTTGCCGTTGTGCTCCAAAAACAAACTCAAAATGGATTAAAGATCTAAATGTAAGACCCAAAACTATAAAACTCCTAGAGGAAAACATAGACAAAAAACTCTATGAAATAAACCACAGCAGGATCCTCTATGACCCACCTCCCAAAATAATGGAAATAAAAGCAAAAATAAACAAATGGGACCTAATTAAACTTAAAGCTTTCATACAATGAAGGAAACTATAAGCAAGGTGAAAAGACAGCCTTCAGAATGGGAGAAAATAAGAAAAAACAAAGCAATTGATAAAGAATTAATCTCAAAAATATTCAAGCAGCTCCTGCAGCTCAATTCCAGAAAAATAAACAACCCAATCAAAAAATGGGCCAAAGAACTAAAGAGACATTTCTCCAAAGAATACATACAAATGGTTAACAAACACATGAAAAGATGCTCAACATCACTCATTATCAGAGAAATGCAAATAAAAACCACAATGAGGTACCATCTCACGCTGGTCAGAATGGCAGCTATCCAAAAGCCTATAAACAATAAATGCTGGAGAAAGTGTGGAGAAAAGGGAACCCTCTTATACTGTTGGTGGGAATGCAAACTAGTATATTCACTATGGAGAACATTGTGGTGATTTTTTAAAAAACTGGAAATAGAAGTGCCATATGACCCAGCAATCCCACTGCTGGGCATACACACTGAGGAAACCAAAATTGAAAGAGACACATGTACTCCAGTGCTCATCACAGCACAGTTTATAATAGCCAGGACATGGAAGCAACCTAGATGTCCATTGGCAGATGAATGGATCAGAAAGCTGTGGTACATATACACAATGGAATATTACTCAGCTATTAAAAAGAATGAATTTGAATAAATTCTAATGAGGTGGATGAAACTGGAGCTTATTATACAGAGAAGTAAGCTAGAAAGAAAAATACCAATACAGTATATTAATGCATATATATGGAATTTGGAAAGATGGCAATGATGATCCTATATGCAAGACAGCACAAGAGACAGAGATGTATAGAACAGTGTTTTGGACTCTGTGGGAAAAGGTGAGGGTGGGATGATTTGAGAGAATAGCAATGAAACATGTATATTATCATATGTGAAATAGATCGTGAGTCCAGGTTCAATGCATGAGACTTGGTGCTTAGGGCTGGTGCACTAGGATGACCCTGAGGGATGCAATGGGGAGGTGGGAGGGGGTTCAGGATGGGGAACACATGTACATTCATAGCTGATTCATGTCAATGTATGACAAAAGACAAAAACCACTACAATACTGTAAAGTAATTAGCCTCCAATTCAAATAAATAAATTTAAAAAAAAGGTGTGTGCTCTTAAACATTCATAGTTACCTGCCAAATTACTTTCCAAAATAGTAAGAGCAAATTTATACTCCTGCCAACATCTTTGAGCTATTGTCCCTTATCTGTACCCTCTCTAACAGTAATTATCATTAGGTCTTCTAATTTTTCTACTCTGATTTTCAAAAAACTCACATCCCTTTGATATTTCTATTTTCATTTCTTTGACAACTACTGAGGTTTCACATATTTTTTACATTTATTATTTTTTGATTCTGTGAACATTGTATTCACAAGCTTTGCCTGTTTTGTATTGCATTAGTTATAGTTTCTGTAATAAATCATTAATTATTGATTTGCAAGATTTTTGTGTACTAGAGGTGTATGTTTTGTCTGTTATATTTTTAAAAGCTTTATCCTTATTGTTGTCATTGGAGTTTATAATCTTTTGCTGCATAGAAGATTTTAATATTTATATGGTTAAAGTGATCACATTTTAATTTTATCCCTTCTAGATTTTTTACCTTGCTAGGAAATCCTTACCCATACTGAATTTATAAAATATTATTCCCTTACTACTTCTATTTTTTTCATTTAATTATTCCAAAATATATGTAAGAATCTAAATTTTCTTCCAAATATATGGATACAAATGGACTTAATTGGATTTACTGAATAATCCTTTGTTTCCTCATTCTGTGATTGTCCCCATTTTAATATGCTTCATTCCCATATATAGTGAAGGACAGGGAAGCTTGCTGTGCTGCAGTTCATGGGGTAAGAAAGAGTTGGACACGATTTAGTGACTGAAAAACAACAATATTTATTTGGATCTCTTTCTTGACTCTTTTTTCTGTTCCACTTTTCCATTTGTTTATTCTTCTGTCAGTACCATAGTCCTTTAATTACATTGGCTTTGCAGTATGTTTTGAGATCTGATAAGTCAATTACTCCGATGTTATTCTTCAAAAATTTATTGGCACTTGTACATTTTTGTCATAAGAACTGTGAATTTGTTATAACTATAAAAAATCCACTTACATTTTGATTAAAAATAATTAATATCATAACTAACTCTATTGCCCAGTATTGCTATTATCAACTATCATTAAATAAATAAATCTTAGCTCTTTAATCACAGAGACTGCTATTCAGGTGATGAAATCATCTTGATTGCAAATCAAGCAAAAAGTGCTGCACTCGGTATGCCAGCAAATTTGAAAAACTCAGCAGTGGCCACAGGACTGGAAAAGGTCAGTTTTCATTTCAATCCCAAAGAAGGGCAATGCCAAAAAATGTTTAAACTACTGCACAATTGCACTCATCTCACATGCTAGCAAAGTAATGCTCAAAATTCTCTAAGCCAGGCTTCACCAGTACATGAACTGTGAACTTCCAGATGTTCAAGCTGGATTTAGAAAAGGCGAGGAACCAGAGATCAAATTACCAACATCTGCTGGATCATCAAAAAAGCAAGAGCATTCCAGAAAAATATCTACTTCTGCTTTATTAACTATGCAAAATTCATTGACTGTGTGGATCACAACAAACTGTGGAAAATTCTTCAAGAGATGGGAATACCAGACCACTTGACCTGCCTCTTGAGAAATCTGCATGCAGGTCAAGAAGCAACAGTTAGAACTGGGCATGGAACAACAGACTGGTTCCAAATTGGGAAAGGAGTATATCAAGACTGTATATTGTCACCCTGCTTATTTAATTTATATGCAGAGTACATTATGCAAAATGCCAGGGTGGATGAAGCACCAGCTGGAATCAAGATTGCCAGGAAAGAATATTAATAACCTCAGATATGCAGATGACACCACCCTTACGGCAGAAGTGAAAAACTGAAGAGCCTCTTAGTGAAAATGAAAGAGGAGAGCGAAAAAGTTGGCTTAAAACTTAACACTCAGAAAACAAAGATCATGGCATCTGGTCCAATCACTTCATGGCAAATAGATGAAGAAACAATGAAAGCAGTGAGAGATTTTCTTTTCTTGAGCTCCAAAATCACTGCAGATGGTGACTGCAGCCATGAAAGTAAAAGAAGCTTGCTCCTTGGAAGAAAAGTTGTGACCAAACTAGACAGCATATTAAAAGGCAGAGACATTACTTTGCCAACAAATGTCCATCTTGTCAAAGTTTTTCCAGTGGTCATGTATGGATGTGAGAGTTGGACTATAAAGAAAGCTGAGGCTGAAGAATTGATGTTTTTGAACTGTGGTGTTGGAGAAGACTCTTGAGAGTCCCTTGGACTGCAAAGAGATCCAACTAGCCCATCCTAAAGGAAATCAGACCTGAATATTCATTGGAAGGAAGGACTGATGCTGAAGCTGAAATTCCAATACTGCCGCCAACTGATGTGAAGAACTTGCTCACTGGAAAAGACCCTGATACTGGGAAAGATTGAAGGTGGGAGGAGGAGGGGACAACAGAGGATAAGATGGTTGGATGGCATCACCGACTCAATGGACATGAGTTTGAGCAAGTTCTGAGAGTTGGTGATGGACAGGGAAGCCTGGCGTGCTGCAGTCCGTGGGGTTGCAAAGAGTCGGAGACGACTGAGCAACTGAACTGACTGAACTGATACTGTGATTTGCTGCTTGTATGTTTTCCGTATCTGTAGCCTCCTACATGTCATAACTGATGAGTGATCAAAGATTATCTTGTGCTTGTTTCCACTGCTCTGGAGGGCAATTGCTTTACTCCTGGTGGTAAATCCCAGCACCCTCCAAAATATGTTTCATGTAAGCCATACGGCCTATATTTTATCTCATGCCATATTAAATGTACTCTTTGTTATTTTTGAGAATCCAATACAAACAACAGGAACTTTAGATTTATAAATCTACTGCAGGTTTAAAGTTTGGTCTTCATTTCCAAGGATCATTGTATATCCATCCATATATTCAGGTACTTTTGTATGGATTCAATATATTTTCATATTTTTTCATTATAACATTTATTCCTTAGTATTTTACAGAATTTGTGTCAATTGTGAATAGGTTTTCTTTTTCTTTCTTGAATTTCAATTTCTAATTATTCTTTGTTAGCATAAAACAAAACTTATTTCTAGCCAACTTCCTAAATTTTCTTAACCTAATAGCTGATTTACCCAAGTAATATTTTGGATTTTCAAGGTACACAGTTATGACATCTGTAAATATTATTATTTTTGTTCTAAAATGTATACCACATATTTAATTTTGCTATCTTACTTCATTAACTATGACTCCAAACAGATAAAAGAAAATATTGTTTATACTAATGTCTGTCTCTTATACACATCTGTTAAAGTGATCACATTTTAATTTTATCCCTTCTAGATTTTTTACCTTGCTAGGAAATCCTTACCCATACTGAATTTATAAAATATTATTCAGATGTGTATAAGAGACAGTTGCGACCCCATGGACTATAGCTGGGTTTCCCAGGGTCTAGAATGGTCTGGATCAACGGCAGCCCCAAGGCCCTCAGCAGCTGGAGTGTGGGTCTTCACTCACCACATGACTCAGCCACCCTCCAAGGATCTCCTCTATTCTCCTCTTGTTTGGAGCCTACATAACATTTCTCTCCTTCATGGCTTCTGCTTCCTCCTAAGACCAGTTAGCCAGGGCTCCTCAAAGGCTTGACTCTACCTCATGGCTTCTCTCTCTATACCATTTCAGCTTCAATTTCTGTAGCTAAGTGTCCTTCTGTATCCCCAGTTTAAATGTCTAAGAGAACATGCATCTTCTTTTACACTGGGTCACATCACAGGTCCCCGGTGAGGCCAGCAATTGGCTATTCTTGGGTCTGATGTCCATCTCTGGTTTTGACCAGTGTGTAGGGGTAGAGCAAGATTTTATGGTAGAAACACAGCTGTCTGGGGCTGCCACTCCATGAACAGCAGCTATGGATGTAGAAGTTTCTCTTAGAAAGGGCTGTGGGAATGGCAAGCACCACGGCTGACATGTTGAAAACATCTATACATACTAGAGCCCCATGCGTCTGCTGCTGTCAACCACTGAGATGTCCTCAGCCAACAATGCCAAGATGCCCAGAGTGAANCAGGCCAAGCGGCGGGTGCAGAGGATTCTTATTGCAGCTGAGCTACCTGATGCCATTTGATGGCAAAGAGAATGAGGTTTCTTTTCAGAACAGCATCACTGAAAGAGCACTGGCAGCAACAGAAATCCACCCATGTAGGCACTCACTCTAAGTTCTGAGCATCTGTTCTGGTGAGTCTCTTGACTCCAAGAGCTAACAACAGAGAGCTTATCATAAGGGTTTATGTGGCATTTAAGGGAATGGATTTTTAAAGGAAACACAAGAATAGAAGGACTTCCCCGGTGGCTCAGATGGTAAAGCATCTGTCTACAATGAGGGAGATCTGGGTTCGATCCCTGGGTCGGGAAGATCCCCTAGAGAAGGAAATGGCAATCCACTCCAGTACTATTGTCTGGAAAATCCCATGGACAGAGGAGCCTGATAGGTTACAGTCCATGGGGTCGCAAAGAGTCGGACACGACTGAAAGATTTCACTTCACAAGAATAGAAACATAGTAGGTCTGGGTTTCCCAGGGTCTAGAATGGTCTGGATCAACGGCAGCCCCAAGGCCCTCAGCAGCTGGAGTGTGGGTCTTCACTCACCACATGACTCAGCCACCCTCCAAGGATCTCCTCTATTCTCCTCTTGTTTGGAGCCTACATAACATTTCTCTCCTTCATGGCTTCTGCTTCCTCCTAAGACCAGTTAGCCAGGGCTCCTCAAAGGCTTGACTCTACCTCATGGCTTCTCTCTCTATACCATTTCAGCTTCAATTTCTGTAGCTAAGTGTCCTTCTGTATCCCCAGTTTAAATGTCTAAGAGAACATGCATCTTCTTTTACACTGGGTCACATCACAGGTCCCCGGTGAGGCCAGCAATTGGCTATTCTTGGGTCTGATGTCCATCTCTGGTTTTGACCAGTGTGTAGGGGTAGAGCAAGATTTTATGGTAGAAACACAGCTGTCTGGGGCTGCCACTCCATGAACAGCAGCTATGGATGTAGAAGTTTCTCTTAGAAAGGGCTGTGGGAATGGCAAGCACCACGGCTGACATGTTGAAAACATCTATACATACTAGAGCCCCATGCGTCTGCTGCTGTCAACCACTGAGATGTCCTCAGCCAACAATGCCAAGATGCCCAGAGTGAATAAAGGAATTGTTTGACCAGCCTCCTCCTTCCCTGTCAGTGGGCTCATAAATAGGTGATGCCCTCCCACGTTTTTCTTGTAAAGATTAACTGAGTTAATTCCAGTGGCAACCTCTCTAACCCTCTTCTTTCTTTGTATCTGAAAGCCATTACTCAGTGCAGCGGACTGTGGGAGCTGTAACTTTCGTCTGCCCGGCACACTTTCCCTCTTCACGATTTTTGTTCACTGTTGGCTGTACTGGGTCTTTGTTGCTGCACACGGGCGCTGTGGCGGGTCTCTGCGGGGCGTGCGGGCTTCTTTGTCACTGCACACGGGCGGTGTGGCGGGTCTCTGTGGGGTGTGCGGGCTTCTCACTGTGGTGCCTTCTCTCGTTGCAGACCATAGGCTCTGAGCGCACACACTTCAGTAATTGTGGTACGTGGGCTTAGTGGGCCCTCAGGATGTGGGATCTTCCTGGACCAGGGATGGAACCTGTGTCCCTTCCACAGGCAGGCGGATTCTTAACCACTGGACTACCAGGAAAGTCTGCACCTTCCTTCTTTCGGTTTTTTTTTTTTAGAAGA
Source organism: Oreotragus oreotragus (assembly GCA_006410675.1). Taxonomy (NCBI): domain Eukaryota; kingdom Metazoa; phylum Chordata; class Mammalia; order Artiodactyla; family Bovidae; genus Oreotragus; species Oreotragus oreotragus. Next base: position 78,011 of record SJYX01018662.1, read on the forward strand.
ACCCCACTCCCACTTCATTTAGTCCTGAGGCTAGAGGCTGTCGTGCAAAGTGCTTCAGCCCTTCATCACAGAGGATGGATCCCTGGCCCAAAATAGATGATCAGAATAAACCATTCCCCCTTGCCGGGCACGGGGACAACTCAGACGAGTCCATCTGAGGAACGAAGCCAAACTAAGACAAACAAGGTTAAGTGACTATGAGAGATAGAGAAAGCACCCTAAGAATATTTTTGGGCCCCTGGATCCAGCTATGCAGTTTTATAAGCCAATAGAGTTTCTTTTTAAAGTTAAGAGTGCCTAAGCTGGTCACTTGCAACCAAGAGAGTCCTGACAGGTATACACACAGAGTTTTCTCAAGGAAATTCTTTGCTCTCTCACTTTTTTTCCTCCCTTATCTCACTTGTTCCTTCTCCCGGTCCTTAAATGACTCTAATCGAAGCTGACACACTGTATAACAAGTTTACCATTAAGCAGCAAAGGAAAAGACAGTTCAAGTGGCCTAAGGTTTTGTACCATCCAGAAGAAGAGTAGAGATATTTATCATCTCCATAACTTATCAACTTTGGTTAAATTAAAATTTCATGGGTAACCATTAAAAGAAGAGCAAGAAGAGCATAATGTCCATTTGAAACTAGAAGAAGGTGGGGGGCGGGGGAAGCGGTGATTAAAAACAACCTCCCCGAAAGGAAAAAGAGCTAAAGCAAAGGGAGAATAACCAGGAGAGACGCACTGAAACATAAGACATGACGGCAAACCTAACCCTGCACACACCCACGGCTGTGCTAAATGAATGCGGACAAAGACTATAAAAACCAAAACCCAGCTATACGCCATCTATAACAGACACAGGACAGACACACTGAAACATAAACCACGACGGCAAACCTAACCCTGCACACACCCACGGTTGTGCTAAATGAATACAGACTAAACGCTCCAGTTAAGAGACAAAGACTACAAAAACCAAAACCCAACTAGATGCTACCTGTAACAGACACTCTTAAAACACACAGAAACAGAAAGGGTGAAACAAAAAGGAGAGAAAAAGACATACCTTGCATGAATTAACCAAAAAAGACGGGATGGCTCTACTGGTATCAGATAAAATAGAGTTTAAGGCTAAAAAAAATTTCTTTACTAGAAACAAAAAAGAGCAAAATCATAAATGATAAAAGCTTAGGACACCAAGAAGTATAACAACTTCATATTTGTATGCACTTGATAATTGGGCTCAAAGATATAAAAGCAAAAAATTAAAAGGTAAAACAGACAGTTTCATTATCATAGTTGTATATTTTAACACATTTCTCTATAATATCTAAGATAAGCAAAAAAAATCAGTTAAGGATCAGGATTTGAAAATAATAAACTTGATCTAATGGCATTATACAGAACTATTATAGAGAATCCAGTAATTAAAGAATAAAAATTACTTTTAAGCACACATATAACACTTACAAAAACTCAAAACAGAGCCCTAACAGAAATTTCAACAAATTTAAAAGATTAAGATTATACAGAACAAGCTCACTGACTACAATCAATTAATAAAAGATAACTAGAAAATACTCATATCCTTGGAAATGAAGAAAACATTTCTAAGAAACCTATGAGTCAAAAGGGCAATCACACTGGGAACTAGAAAGTGTTTAGAAATGAATGATTAAAATACTACATATCAAAATCATGCGCTCTGGCTAAACAGTACTTGGAGAAAAATGCTTAACTTTAAATGTAAAGAATAAAAATAAAAAGTATAGAATTTAATGAACTAAGGATCCATTTCAAAAAGTTAGAGGAAAAAATTTAAAAAAATACAAGGAAAGTAAAATTCTTTTTTTAAAAAGCAGAATTTAATGAAATAGAAAACCCAACCATGGAGAAAACCAATGAAGACAAAAGTTGGTTCTTCAAAAGGAACTTCTCCTGAAGCTCAAGAAGAAAAAAGAGAAGGCATAAAAATGAATTCAGATGGAAAGAGGATATTGCTACAGATGTTGCAGACATGAAAAGGGAAAGGAAATATTACAAACTTTATATAAATAAATTTGAAACTTTAAAAGGGACAAATTCCTGAAAAATATTACTTAAGAAAACTAACTTAAGAAGAAATTGAAAAACTTGTCCTGCTGCTGCTGCTAAGTCGCTTCAGTCATGTCCAACGCTGTGCGATNGCAGACATGAAAAGGGAAAGGAAATATTACAAACTTTATATAAATAAATTTGAAACTTTAAAAGGGACAAATTCCTGAAAAATATTACTTAAGAAAACTAACTTAAGAAGAAATTGAAAAACTTGTCCTGCTGCTGCTGCTAAGTCGCTTCAGTCATGTCCAACGCTGTGCGATCCCATAGATGGCAGCCCACCAGGCTCCCCCATCCCTGGGATTCTCCAGGCAAGAACACTGGAGTGGGTTGCCATTTCCTTCTCCAATGCATGAAAGTGAAAAGTGAAAGTGAAGTCGCTCAGTCGTGTCCGACTCTTAGCGACCTCATGGACTGCAGCCTACCAGGCTCCTCCGTCCATGGGATTTTCCAGGCAAGAGTACTGGAGTGGGGTGCCACTGCCTTAAACTTGTCCTAGAAGCATTAAAAACATTGAATCTGTGGTTAAAAATAACATAGCAAAATAAACTTCCAGATCCAGGTCGCTTTGTCACAGAGTTCTCTCTTACATTCAAGGGACAAAGGAGGGAAACTAATACAGATGGTGGAAGTGGCAGTTGATGGGCATGATTTGATCTTTGGACCAATGGTAGTGGCAGGGATTGTAGCTTGTCCCACTAACCTTATACTTGTGAGTTTCCCCAGAATCTGTGACTAACCAGAATCCTGGAGAGGATGTCCCCGGATGGAGAAGGGAAAGGTTTGATCACAGGGAATACCACTGGTGCCCCACTCAGATCCTTTACTGCCTAGCACACCCATCCCCCAGACAGAAGTGTCAGCTGCTAATGACACACTGATGTCTCTTCTCCAGAAAACTGCCACCTCACCTAGTTATTCTTCTCTTCCTCTCCTCCCTCCACCCTGCTTCCCTCATTCTCCTTTTCCTGACCACGTCTTCCAATGCATCATTTGAGTGTTAATCCCCACTAAGGTCCTGCTTCAACAGAACAGGGTCTAAGATAAACAGCTAGGAGGATGAAGAGAGTCACAGAGCAGGAGAAGGTACTTTTAAAACATATAACTGACAAGGAACCACTACCCAAAATTTATACAGAACTCCGATAAATCAATAAGAAAAGCTGAAAAATAGGCAAAAGACTGAATAGGCAGCAAACGACAGATGCCATCTGATTAACCAATAAAAAAGTGCTCGTCAGTAGTAACCAAGGAAAGGAAATTAAAACCACAGAGATATCAACAGAAACCACCTACAAGAAGAGTTTAAAATTTTTAAATTGACAATACCAAGTCATTGCAAGGATGTGAAAAAACAGCAACTGTTATATATTGCTGGCAGCAAAGTAAATTGGTACAATCACTTGGAAAACCACTTGGCATCATCTAGCAAAATTCTACTTCAACATATATAACCTAAAGAAACTCATTCACAGGACTTCCCTGGCTATCCAGTGGTTGGCACTCTGTGCTTTCACTGTAGCATGCACGGGTTTGATCCCTGCTCAGGGAACTATGATGCCACATACTACGCAGCATGGTCAAAAAATTTTAAATAAAATAAAATGGTTAAATGGTGAATTTAAAAAATAAATACATAAAAAATTAAGAAACCCATTCACATACACAATAGAAAATGTCTAAGGATGTTCATGGCGGCACTGCTCCTGGCATTTAAAAACTACATCATAAGATACTTGTAAATACAAGGATGAATAACACTACTGTGACATATTCATATCATGAAACACTGCTAGCAATGAAAATAAGTGCAGTCATCACGTGGATTCAGCTCACAAACAAGCTGAGCAAAAGAAGCAAACACAAAAAGCAGACAATATGATTCTACACTTACAAAGTTAGAAACCTAGTAAAAAAGTAACTATTGCTGAGAATGCAAACACAGTTGACAGAACTACAAAGAAAAGCAAAGGAACGATTATCACAAAGTTAAGATAGTTTCTTCCCAGGAGGCGGTTTTGATTTGGAAGGGGTGCTATGGACTACTGGCAACGTTCTACTTCTTGACAGAGGCGGTAGTTACATGTGTATTTTCCTTAGAACGGTTAAACGGTACATTTATGGATTTTACCCACATGCATTTTTGTTGTATTTCTCTCTTTTTTTAGGCTCTGCCTGAGACATGCAGGATCTTAGTCCCCCGGCCAGGGATTGAACCCGTGCCCCCTGCAGTGTAAGCATGGAGTCTTGACCACTGGACTTCCTGTGTCACATACTTTTAAAAGTTTAAAACAAAGACAATAAAATAAACATATTGATTACTGTTTGACACTTACCTATGAAAAGCGAGGTGAGTTGGCAGCCAAAGTCCTGGTGGAACTATCTGGTTGAAGGTTGGCATTCCTGAGTATTCTTGGTAGGCAAAATCCTGGAGAAGAGTAAAAGCGATTTGCCAAAAAGCCATGGGTAAGGGTTAGGATGAGAAAGGATTCAGCTCCCAAACCCTGAAAAAGCTTTGAAAATACATAACTCTACTGCATGGTCTGAGGTGACCCCAATCAAGGCTGCCTCTATGTGCTTCCCAAATAGCGGAGACTGGGGGAACCAGCTTAGTGTCAAGCTCCACACATGCCCTTTGGGAGAATGGCTAAGCACAGTGGCATAAATTTAAAAGGCTCCAACCTTGGAATCCAAGCATAGGATCAACTCGCAGGGCCGTGGTCCAATAAGGGCACTGAGCAGCTGTGGACACACTTCCTTAGACGATGCAGGACAGCTGTTCAATAGTAATGTGATACAGCTGTGTCAGAAACAATGTGAGCAGACTGCTCAGACTACTGTTCTCTCCCCTCTGGAGAGTAAGACTGACTTCTTCGGACTTTCTGAGTCCCCAGGGACTTGGAGACTTCATAATTCTCACTAATGGGGGCATTAAGAGACTTGGGAGATTATTTGGAAAAATAAAGAAATATGGGGCTGCTTAGAACCCAACTGGTTTTGAAATGAGATATATGGTTAAACATCCAAAATGAAAGACAAAATCTTAACCAAATGAGTCTGCTTATCTACCTTTATGAACATATTAGCATGTAGGTAGGAACATCTCTAGGGCAAAAGAAAGACTAACAAGAGAAATAAGGAAACATTTCAAAGCAAGCCCATGATAGGTGACTTAAGAGAAGGTTCATTCATTAAGGTAAACTGAAAGGACAAAATGCTTCTTGTACTATTATTATTATGTGCCTGACACACGCAGAAGGAACTTGTTTCTTTTACATCTTCCTTGAAAAGCGTCTCAGTATATGGTATCTTCTCGGTTGCCCAGGACACCATCTTTATTACCTCTGAAAGCTCTCACTTGCTCCCAATCTACATCTTTATCAGAGCCCCCCTGATCTGCCCCTTTGGATTATCCCTCTAGAGATTCTGAGATACCTAAACCAGGGTGTATACATGTTGTTGTTCTGGGTGTTTTTTTTTCTGTTTCTCCTCATTACCACTCCCCTCGACCCTGCCACCGACGGATGTTTGTTAAGGAAAGAAGGAAAGAGGCTGGGAGGAAGCAAAGGCTATTATGGCTGCACTGCAACTGAAAAAAATAGAGAACCATCATCAGAAAACAAACCGCAGGGAACTGGGGACTACCTGGCCCTGTATTGCTTAACAGCTACTTTTGCTATCATAAAAATACAATTCATCCGATAACCATGGAAACCAAAATGAAGGCACCGAGGTGAAGGTGGCTCTTTTCAGAAATCTAAAAACAATAAGAGGGCTGCCTGAAACCAGAAAAAGAAATCCAAGCACTGTACGCCTGAGGAAATCCTTTACTAAAAGGCCTGACAAAGCGGCGTTTTCTCCAGTCTCTAAAATCTCACCAGGCTTCAACAAGGGCCCTGGGAACGCTGGGGCTGATCATGAAACTATTCAGGCCTGTGTGTGCATCGGTCCCTTGGGGCCAGATGCTATGAGGAAGGCTCACTGGGACCTATTGTTATTTTAAAATGTACTAAGAACTGGCAGAGGAATATGTATGTGTGTATTTCTTCTCCAGATCCTATTAGGTACACAAGCACACAGTAAGTGCTCCATATATACTTGTTGAATAAATGAAGAAATCAGGTTAAAATTCAGGGAAAGTACAGAATCTGGTAAACAGTGTGTGTTCTTTCCACCACCCAGTGCCAACATCCTGTCGGGTTCCGAGAAAATCAAAGTCCTGTCCTCAGTTCTGGGTCCAGTTTCTCCATTTGCCCAAAGAGACAAGGGGAGTAGATGGTTTCCCAGGCATCTTCCAGCTCTGACAGTCAATCACTGTATTGTGCTTTTTTTGGTGGCAGCACATGCCTGGCACTTCTCTTTCCCCTCAGAGGGAATCTGATACCCATCTGCTCCAATACATTAATGTTCCCATCCTGACTGACTCACTTGGTAGAAACAACAGGTTTACATGCCAACTGTAAATGAGAAGGCAAAGGGGCCCAGACAGAAATGGGGAAGAACTCCACTTAGCCCCATTCTTAGGAAATCAGTACAGCACTCCTTTTAGGACTAAATATACAGAAACGGAAGTGTGATGATTCTAAACATCCCTCACCTGAATGACTTTCTAGCTTACTAATACCTGTACTAATAGCAAATTATTGAGCACTTCTGTGCCCGACACGGTGCTAAGCCCTATTACACTTAATCCTCACAACAATCTCATGAGCTAATTACTGTTATCTTTTTCTAACAGATAGGGTTCTATCCGGCTCGAGGTTGCACAGAAAGTGGCAGAGCTAGGCTATGACTCCAGGTGTAACTGACACCCTGAGTTCTGGCTCTTCAGATGGCTTTTCCACCTGTTCTTCACTGTAGTCCTGTGAGGGAGGCATGGCAGGAGTGATCACCTTTACTTTAAAGATGGAGAAACCAGTCTCGGGAGAGGCTTTGCGATTTGCACAAAACACAGAAGACATAAAAGGTGCCTGGCTTCAAACACTCGCTCCTGCGTTCCGAGATGAGGGTCCTTCCCATCTTCCTCTTCGACTCGCACAACCTCCAGGCTGAAGGCAACCGCAGAGATCCACCTTCCTGGCCCGTTTCACAAGAGGGGAAACCAAGGCACAGATGTTCTCCTGTGCAGCCGAGCCTCCAGGTGCCAGCAGAGCGCGGGGCCGCGGGCGGCCTGAGGGCAGCCCTCCCGGTGCAGGTGCTCGGACTCCTCGGCCGGCAGCCTCGCGAAGCGCCCAAGGTCCCCGGGAGGCAGCCCCAGGGCGCCCGAGCCCCCTCCCCCGGGCCGCCCCCCGCTCCGGGGCCAGGGCATCCCGGGGTCGCGGGCTGTCTCCCCCTTACCTCGCCGGGAGCCGTCCGGGGCGCTAGCCCACAGCACCGCGGGCGTCGGGCGCCGGGGCCGCCGCCACCTGAGCGGCGAGGACCGCGGCGCGGGGCCAGGGGCGGGCACGCCTCGAGCCCCGCCTAGGGGCGGCATTCGCGGCGCTGCTGCGGGGCGGCAGCCGTCACGTGACGCGCGGGGAGGGGATGCCGGGAGCGGCGGGCGCGCGGCCCGGCTGGGCTTCCGGACCACCGCGGCGGAAAGGAACCCGGAGTCTCCTCAGGGAGGGTAGGGAAAGCGAGACGTGAGCGGGGCGGACGAGGCTTCAGACGCCACGAAGTCGAGCTCGCGGACGGACGATTAAGGCTGGTACTGCATGGCCCCCTGGAGCAGAAATAGAATCGGTGGGTGGAAATTGCAGGCAGGCGACTGCGGTCACTATGAAGAAGATTCTTCCAGTCACCAGTTATCTATCGGTGTAATGGGCTGTTCCAGGAGGTAATGAGCAACTTGGTAGGTGTGCACGGAGGGCCTGGTTCATTCATTCAACGAACTGACCGCTGGCTATGGTCCAAACAATATGCTGGGAGTATATGTTAAATAATCTTAGATATACACACTACCTGTCACAGACTGTTAGTTGCTGCTGCTGCTGCAGCTGTTACTGTGGGCACAGACGTGAACAAAGCTGATGTGGCTTCTATCCTCCTTAAGTTAACTTCTGAGTGGAGAAGGTAGACATTAATCAGATATCATTTAAATAATTTGTAGTAAGTGCATGGGAAGGACCCAGATTTAAAACTAGGGGGCAGGGAGGGTGGTCAGGAGTTAGCCAGACAGAAAAGAGGCCGGTAAAACCTGTATGAAAGCTCTTGAGTGGGCTGGGGCAGAGAAGAGAAGATTGCTCTTTGGGTAAATGGAAGATGTCCAGTTTGTCTAAAGTTTATTGTGTGGACAGAGAACACTGTAAGTGAAATTAAAGCCAGGTAGGGATCAGATCATGCAACATTTAGTAAGGCACAATAAGGAGTTAAAAATGTTATGTAAAAGGAAGGCAAAGAAGAGGGGAAGGATACGGGTGATTTGAGACCCCCCCCCCTCCCTTTTTTAGTGTGATAGGAGTCGTGGGGAAGATCCCTTGAAAAAAGAAATGGCAACCCACTCCCATTTTCTTGCCTGGAAAATTCTGTGGACATAGGAGCCTGGCAGGCTACAGTCCATGGGTTCACAAAGAGTCAGACCAAACCTTAATTAAAAAAAGAAGTATGCCAGCTTCTATGTGGAGAATAGACAAAATAAGAGTGGAAGCATGGAGACTGGTTAAAACCTGCCTGGAAAATTCTGTGGACATAGGAGCCTGGCAGGCTACAGTCCATGGGTTCACAAAGAGTCAGACCAAACCTGAATTAAAAAAAGAAGTATGCCAGCTTCTATGTGGAGAATAGACAAAATAAGAGTGGAAGCATGGAGACTGGTTAAAACCTGGACTGGAGTGATGGTAGTGAAGATGGAAATAGATTCAAGGAACTTTTTTGAGGTAGTCAGCCTCAAGGCTTGATAGGGGAAAGTAGGGGGATTCCCGAGTCTTTTAGCTTAACGTGACTGGACCCATGAAAATGCTATTTTGTGAACTATCATCAGTATCAGTTCAATCGTTCAGTCATGTCCGACTCTGCGACCCCATGAACTGTAGCACGCCAGGCCTCCCTGTCCATCACCAACTCCTGGAGTCCACCAAAACCCATGTCCATTGAGTCGGTTATGCCATCCAACCATCTCATCCTCTTTGTCATCCCTTTCTCCTCCTCCTCTCAGTCTTTCCCAGCATCAGGGCCTTTTCAAATGAGTCAGCTCTTTGCATCAGGTGGCCAAAGTATTGCAGTTTCAGCTTCAACATCAGTCCTTCCAGTGAATATTCAGGACTGATCTCCTTTAGGATGGACTGGTTGGATCTCCCTGTAGTCCAAGGGACTCTCAAGCATCTTCTCCAATATCACAGTTCAAAAGCATCAATTCTTCAGCACTCAGCTTTCTTTATAGTCCAACTCTCATATCCATACATGACTACTGGAAAAACCATAGCCTTGACTAGACGGACCTTTGTTGACAAAGTAATCTCTGCTTTTTAATATGCTATCTAGGTTGGTCATAACTTTCCTTCCAAGGAGTAAGCATCTTTGAATTTCATGGCTGCAGTCACCATCTGCAGTGATTTTGGAGCCCCCCCCAAATAAAGTCAGCCATTGTTTCCACTGTTTCCCCACCTATTTCCCATGAAGTAATGGGACCATATGCCTGATCTTAGTTTTCAGCATCTTGAGCTTTAAGCCAACTTTTTCACTCTCCTCTTTCACTTTCATCAAGAGGCTATTTAGTTCTTCNATGCTGCGATTCATGGGGTCGCAAAGAGTCGGACACGACTGAGCGACTGAACTGAAATGAACTGAGACCTTTGTACAACCCCCTACTCCAAGTATATACCATCGTCTTAGGTGCAGACAGCCGCAAAAGTGAAGGAGCATTCCTGTGGCTCAGATGGTAAACAATTCACTTGCAAAGCAGGAGACCTGGGTTCAATTCCTGAGTAAGGAAGATCCTCTAGAGAAGGGAATGGCTCCCCACTCCAGTATTCTTGCCTGGAGAATTCCATAAACAGGGGAGTCTGGTGGGTTTAAGTTCATGGAGTCATCATCATCTTAGGTCCAGACAGTCACAACAGTCTCGAAATTGGTTTTCCACACACACATCGGTTCCCTTCTAATCTAGGAGTCATCTCATCAGATATATACTTTTAAAAATGCAAATCTGATTATACCATTCCTCAGAGTATAACCGTTTACTGACTGACCCCATTGACTTTCAATTACGTGTAGGATAAAGACCAGGTTTCTAGTATAAACACAAAGGTGAAGCAGACTGAAGGTGAAGGTGAAGTCGCTCAGTCGTGTCCGACTCTTTGCGACCCCGTGGACTGTAACCTAGTAGGCTTCTCCGTCCATGGAATTCTCCAGGCAAGAATACTGGAGTGGGTTGCCATTTCCTTCATAATCTGGTCTCCTGCTTTGTCTCCAGCTTCATTTTACACATTAGTCTTTCTCACTTAATTTCCTTATTCCAGATGTACTAACTTTTGCTTCCTGGGAATTTTTAGACCCACCTCCCTTACCTGTTACCTGAGCTTAGTATACAGTCTTCACGTCTCACCCCTCTTCTATATCTAGTTCACCCTAACCCTTTCTTCAGATCTTGAATCATCAGTGTCACTCCTTCAGAGATGGAATCCTTGGCCCTCCCAAATGAGCCAAATCTTGCAATTAAGTGGTCTTTGTCTTAATACTGCATACCTCTCACTGTAGCAAAAGTGCTACTGTAATTTTTACTCTTATTGGTAAAAATGCAAGATTCACGTTTGTACTGTCTACTAGATCATAAGCCCTATGAGGTTAGGAGCACTTTTTGTTCATTATTATTCACCCAGGCAACTGTTCCAACGTGTGACACAATAGAATGCCACCTACGTTTGATGATTACATGTTTTTAAATAACTGACAGTCCCGCTGGAGGAAAGAAATGCTCTATCCTTAATGTTTTATTTAACCTTTCATATAGTTTCTAGTTACTCAAATGCGGCTACTTTTAAAGTGATGAATCTGTCACATTTCTTAAGGTCCAAATGGATTTGTGGTCCTACAGACATCTAATGGAATACTCACCTGAAATAATAACTGGAATCATGAATTCCATTTATTTACAAGAACAAGTAAGTGATGACCTTATTTTTATTCTACACTCTATTATACTGTAGTAAAGAATATAACAATTCTGGGCTTGTTGAATTATTAATAACCATTATACAGAGCTGAAGAACAGAGGTTAAAAGTATATGACCCTCTCCTTTGTCTCTGCCCATTTATTTTGCTTGAGAACAGCACCTCAAATTAATATAATTTCTTTAAATTGTAGAATCACTTTCATTTCAGCTGATCCTCATTATAACTCTGGCTGAGTTAGGGCATGGAATATGTCTCCACTGAGTAAAAGAAAAACTATGGCACAGAGATTAGGTGATTCCAGTAGTTCAAAAGTCTAAGTAGAGTCAATATGTAGCCCATTTTTCCATGCTCCCCACCCTCAGATTCTTTGATGAACCTGTGGCTATTGGTTGGAGGAGAAATTTATGGTTGACAAAATAGGGATAAAAGGGGAAACTGGAAATGAAGTAATGAAATCCCTGGACTTTACATTATTTCCCATTTACTAAAACAAATCTATAACAATACTATGTTAAAGTGAAATGACATCATAGTTCAATGGATATGCATTTATCCATGAAATATTTCCATCTAATAAACATTCAAGTATTTGCTTAGTTACTAGTATTATCATTGTTTATCAAAACTTAATTCTAAGATACACAAGATTATCTCTGCTGCTGTTCCAATCATTGTCTCGTATGATAATTTCTACATTGACTATTTGAAAGAAGAGTGCAAAATAATCATAAAAGATCTCTGGTGGTTAGCTGTATCCAAGTAAACTGGACAACTCCTGTTGCTTTGTAGATGAGAAAGGCCTTGAGTTTACTTTCTCTTAGGGGGCAACCAGTCAACTGAGAAAGTTGCCTTCTAAATGAAATTTTAGGGTGGTTTGTGACATGCACAAATAATGTTGAGTTCCAGTGTGGGGAAAAGTTAACTGAAATTAAACCAGTGTGGCAGAATTCTACTAAGGGACTCTTGGTGCTGAGACTGGGTGACTAGACTGTATTAATTTTCCCATGGAGAACACAGCCTAATAGAATAGAGCAGAAGTTTTGAACCATAGTGACCTGAATTTGACATCTGCTGCTGCCATTAATGCTATATTCAGAAAAATCGCCTGAGTTCTCTAAACTTTAGAGATCTCATCTGTAAATAGAACAACACTGGGGTTAAGTATGATGGAAATGATGCAACGCCTGGCACATATTAACTATAACTTTTATTATTACCAACCCGTGTGGTTGCATTATCCTTGGCAGCTACTCTGAGTGAAACAGGTTGGCAACTAAAGCATCTTTTATCTTCTGTAACATTGGTCACCCCTGTGCTTCATCAATGCCTATGCTGAAGCAATGGTCAAAGACCTACTTCATTCTCTGTGTAAGAGACACCTGATGGCCTTGACTGGACATCATATGAAGCACAGGTCTGAACTAAGGGCAGACAGGACTGTGCAGGCTTGGTGTCTAGACTTCCCTTTTGTGGTTGTTTCCTGTGGTGTATAAATATTTATTTTTCCCCTTTGTTCAACCATTTATGTTTTATAACCTACTCATTTCTGCCCAAACAACTCTCTCTCTCTTAGAGGGGTCTCAATGGACTTCCAACTATGTGAGCTACATGAAAACTGGCAAATATATTTACATTTGAATATATGTAGGATAAGTGTAGAAGGTATTTCTATCAAACAATAACTAACATTTTCAGGACATATTTTGTACAAGAAGAGTTCAAATCTCTGAGGAGACATCATCTGTGCATAGGAGGAACACCATTCCAACACAGGCCAGATGGATGAACTGAATTACAGAAATAACTTACCTATTAACTGAGGTCATAAAAAATCCACATCCCAAGAAAGCAATCAAGGAAGGGAAAGGAAACAGTAATTTTAATTGTGCTCTTTCCTTGCACCTGACCCTTTGTCAGAATCTTTGTATATTTTATGCTTAGTCGTTCAGTCGTGTCAGACTCTGTGCGACCCCATGGATGATTTATCCCACTCAGTAAGCATCTCAACAGTGTCACATAGGCTTCAGCTTATTTTTTCTTTTACAGTAAACTGAGGATCCAACTAAGAATGTGGTTTAAAGCAGCTTCAGCTTAGTGAGTATTTTTATTTTAATTTAGTTGTTATTATATGTTACTTGGGCTTCCCTGGTAGCTCAGTGGTAAAGAATCCACCTGCAATGTAGGAGACCCTGGTTCAGTTTCTGGGTTGGGAAGATCCCCTGGAGAAGGGAACGCTACCCACTCTAGTATTCTGGCCTGTAGAATTCCATGGACTGTACAGTCCTTTGGGTTTTAAAGAGTGGGACATGGCTGAGCAACTTTCAGTTTTACATTATTCAAGTCAATCATTTAATAAAAGGTGAAGTTTGGTCCTAATTCCAACTTGTGTGCTGTGCTGTGCTTAGTTGCTCAGTAGTGTTAGACACTTTGTGACCCCACGGACAGTAATCTGCCAGGCCCCTCTGTTCATGGGGATTCTCTAGGCAGGAATACTGGAGTGGGTTGCCATACCCTCCTCCAGGGGATATTTCCAACCCAGGGTCTCCAGGTCTCCCTCATTGAAGGTAGATTCGTTACCATCCGAGCCACCAGGGATGCCCAAGAACCCTGGAGTGGGTAGAGTATCCTCTGTCCAGGGGAATTTCCTGACCCAGGAATCAAACCAGGGCTTCCTACATTGCAGGATGATCCTTTAACTCAAAATGGACCATAAATCTAAATGGAAAACTATAAAACTTCAGAAGAAAACATCAGTGGGAAGTTTTGCAACCTGGTATTAGGCAGAGTTTTTAGATATGACACCAAAACATGATACATGAAAGAAAATTCTATAAACTGAATTTCATCAAAATTTAAATTTTTTTCTGAAAGACTATTGATATTTAGTTTATCTACAATGTGTGTGTTTAACACTGNTCTAAATGGAAAACTATAAAACTTCAGAAGAAAACATCAGTGGGAAGTTTTGCAACCTGGTATTAGGCAGAGTTTTTAGATATGACACCAAAACATGATACATGAAAGAAAATTCTATAAACTGAATTTCATCAAAATTTAAATTTTTTTTCTGAAAGACTATTGATATTTAGTTTATCTACAATGTGTGTGTTTAACACTGAATATTTAAAATAATTGAATAAAACATACATATTAAGGTTTCATTGTAGTTCAGCAAATTGGAGCATTTAAATTTCTATTTCATATTTATATTTGATTTCAAGACACCTTGAAAAATAAAAGAATATGTGTGCATTATAATAGACCATACCTGTCATCTAGTGAAGACTTCCACCCATGGAAACTCCCTCCGCAGTATTTCTGACAAGCAGTGCTCAGGTTCTGCCTGATCCCTTCTGGTGACTGGGAGAGTCTCATTGTAAAGATGGCCCAGAGCATTTGCGCATTAATCTACTGGTTGGTCTGATTTCTGTCTTCTGAACAGATGCAGAGACTTCCTCTTTCAACACACAACATAGCTGAGAGTGAGAATTCCCTCCTTTATCTCAGTGAATGTGTTAGCTGAAAAGTTGGCAGTATTGTAACATATCTCACAACATCACCTGTTTCATCTGAGAGTGATATTCAAGGGAGGTCTTGGGTGGGAATAGGGGAGAGTTTAAAGATAAAGGCTTAGAAAATCAATGGAGAGGTGGACCATGATCCAAGAATCTAGGCTGAATCTGTCTTTTTGTTACTGTTTTTATTGATTTCAGAATGATCCTCTTATTTCCTTCTGTTTTGTTTAATTTCCCTGCACTCTTCTTTTCATGATTTTACTGAATTTGAATTTTCAGTGGAAAATAGCCTTTTGTGCACAGTGGAGTTGGATGCCTAGGGCAGGAAGTGGTGGTAAACCTAGAAGGCAATCAGCAAGGCCACCTCCTTAGGGAGAATGAGATGTAGACATTCCCCAAATTCCTGTTATTCTTAAGAAAGAAAATAATCAGAAAAATAAAGGTCAAATCTCTAAACTGGCTCCAGAAACTGATCCTTAGAGAAATTCTGACCAATATAGCAAGAATTAAAACTCAGACTGAGAAAACTAGCAAAAGCAGCAGCAATCTTCAGAGAGAAGGCAGAGCAGGGCTGCAAATCAAAGAGTAATATTAGGAAAAGCTACAACAATAAGAAAGAAACAAAGCAAGACAGTGGAAAAGAGCTGGGGGACTGTAGAATTTTCCTTTTGTTGGACACACAAGCCAAGAGTTCCTGCTTTGTAAACTCCCCAAAAGATGGAACAAGAAATGATAGCCTGAGGAGGGAGTAGCTGGGATGCAGGGAGGGCTGAGATGAGCAACAGGGTCTCTTTGAGACCTGGGTCTCAGCTGGAATCTCATCCTATCCTGAACTGAAGAGCATTACCCTTCTCCTGAAGTGTCAGGGCAACTAATACACTTGCCTGCATCTCTTGAGAGGGCACCCTCCCTTGCCCTAAGATATGCTACTTTTGTGCCTTTTGGAGGGTGATGCTGGCAACAACAACAACAAAAAGGAGGAGCCCCATCAAGCCAGAAGCCCAGCACTGCAGGCAATGAACACTCTTCAAAGGAAANTCATGGCAAATAGATGGGGAAACAATGGAAACAGTGACAGACTTTTATTTTGGGGGGCTCCAAAATCACTGCAGATCTTTACCACAGCCATGAAATTAAAAGAGGCTTGCTCCTTGAAGAAAAGCTACGACCAACCTAGACAGCATGTTAAAAAGCAGAGACGTTACTTTGCCAACAAAGATCCATCTAGTCAAAGCTATGGTTTTTCCAGTAGTCATATATGGATGTGAGTGTTGGACCATAAAGAAAGCTGAGCGCCATAGAATTGATGCTTTTGAGCTGTGGTGTTGGAGAACTCTTGAGAGTCTGTTGGACTGCAAGGAGATCAAACCAGTCTATCCTATACGAAATCAGTCCTGAATATTCACTGGAAGGACTCATGCTGAAGCTCCAATACTTTGGCCACCTGATGCTTAGAACAGAGTCATTGCAAAAGACCCTGATCCTGGGAAAGATTGAAGACATGCGGAAAAGGGATGACAGAGGATGAGATGGCTGGATGGCATCACCAACTTGATGGACATGAGTTTCAGCAAACTCTGAGAGTTGGTGATGGACAGGGAAGCTGGGGATGCTGCAGTCCATGGGGTCACAAAGAGTTGGACACAACTGAGCAGCTGATCTGAACTGAATGTAAGAATGCTGTGAAAAACAAATCATTGCACCATACTGAGGTTTGAAATAGCTGACTTCAGTGATACCACTGACATACTCAGTCCTTAGTTCTATACAATGTATTCTCTAAAAATATATTCCATCTATTAATACCATATGATGAATTGTTATTATTACAGATTCTAGGTGAGGCCTGAGTTACCATGCAGCTCTTCTTTTATAAATGAAAACAAACAAACAAACAAAAAAAAACACCACAAAATACACGCACCCTAAGCCTAAGGCCAACAATTTATTTTAAGCAAAGTCAAAGTTGTACACCCTAGCTAGATACAAATAGCAGACCACTCTGACTTAGGTCAGATCAGAACAGGGGAAGTTCAGACTGCGTCACACTACAATGGGCGTGATGATTTAACTCATTATCTTTGGGCAAAGCTCTAACATGTTTAATCCTTTGAAGGGTGTCCCATTGTATGAAACTGGCACTCTTGATGTCTGTCAAAAAGCAGTCAAAAGCCTGAGTTTCTGGATTTGTGCCAGCCAACATTATTGTTTTGGCATTTCTATGAAACAGTTAAGCCTTTCAAAGGAGTGCAACAGCTTTCTACAAGAGCATGCTGTCTCTCTCATTGGTAGAAACATCACTTGCCACATGGAAATTTTGTTTTTAAATATGTGCTTAAATACAAGAACATCATTTGTAAACTGCAGTTGAATCCCCTCTTCTTTCTGCTCTCACCTCATCTATGCCTGCCTCTATCCTACCACTTGATGTGTACTGATTTTTCTCCTACATTAGATTAGAAAGGACCTGTGCATCTTTGCATTCTGGCACATAGTTGGTATTTGTTGTAAAATGAGTAAGTACACCTACATCANAGTTGAATCCCCTCTTCTTTCTGCTCTCACCTCATCTATGCCTGCCTCTATCCTACCACTTGATGTGTACTGATTTTTCTCCTACATTAGATTAGAAAGGACCTGTGCATCTTTGCATTCTGGCACATAGTTGGTATTTGTTGTAAAATGAGTAAGTACACCTACATCATCTCCTTAACCATGTGAACGTTATTCCCCTTGTGTTATAGAAAAGTGAGGCTCAGGTGATTTGTCCAGGGTCAATACAGTAGACATTTGTTATTCCTTTTTGGCTGTCCAGTATCTGAACTTGTGCCTACATTTGGGAATTCCTCATCCTATGAAATTGCCAGCAATCAGAGCATGCCTTTCACTACAGAAGCTGAACCTGATTTTTTCTTTACTTTTCCACGTGACCCTGATGCTATAAATATTCCTTGGACTTGGAATCAGAGATAAAACAAAGTTGTATCTTGTTGGGAATTCCTCATCCTATGAAATTGCCAGCAATCAGAGCATGCCTTTCACTACAGAAGCTGAACCTGATTTTTTCTTTACTTTTCCACGTGACCCTGATGCTATAAATATTCCTTGGACTTGGAATCAGAGATAAAACAAAGTTGTATCTTGGAGTAATTCTCTATGGCAACCGTAGCAAATGCAGCATGGTGTTTTCTGAGCAATACTGGCTGCCATGATAGTCCAGGGAGCTGTGGCTTGGTAGTAAGTGGTGGCATCTAATCCTCAGCAAAGGTGGCATCCTCACTGCACCAGTTGCGTGGAGTGACAAAGGGAGATGTTCCAGTTGCCTAGTCTCCAGGCTTCCTGGTGATGCTACCTATAATCCTTTATAATGAATTACTTTTCTCCTTACATCTACCAAAACTGGATTTTGGTGTTTGCAAGTTAAAAAATCTGACTCATAGAGTCACATAATAGAGCTGAGGACTTTGAACTGATTCTAGTGTTCCTTCCAAACATAAACCTGTACTCTTCAACAGCCCACATTTTCTGCATTACATTTGGACATCTTGAATCACTCCTTATTCACCAAATTTATCTTTTAATGTCANTTGGGATTGGAATGAAAACTGACCTTTTCCAGTCCTGTGGCCACTGCTGAGTTTTCCAAATTTGCTGGCATATTGAGTGTAGCACTTTCACAGCATCATCTTTCAGGATTTGAAATAGCTCAACTGGAATTCCATCACCTCCACTAGCTTTACTTGTAGTGATGCTTCCTAAGGCCCACCTGACTTAACATTCCAGGATCCAGGAACTGTTATTATAAGGGGAACATATTTGCGGGGGTGGGGGGTGGTCAAGAACTCAGTGTTGGACTTACTAAATTTTAAATGCTTGTGTGTCAGCCAAATGGAGATCAAAAGATATTTTGATACAGACGTCTGGATTTTGGAAGAAAATGTAAACTACAGAAATCTAACCTAAGAACCTTGAAGACCTACAAGACTTTCTAGAACTAACACTAAAAAAGATGCCCTTTTCATCATAGAGGACTGGAAAGCCAAAGCAGAAAGTCAAGAGATACCTGGAATAACAGGCAGATTTGGCCTTGGAGTACAAAATGAGACATGGAAAAGGCTAATAGAGTTTTGCCAAGAGAATGCACTGGTCATAGAAAACACCCTCTTCCAACAACACAAGAGACCACCCTACACATGGACATCACCAGATGGTCAATACCGAAATCAGATTGATTATATTCCTTGCAGCCAAAGATGGAGAAGCTCTATATAGTCAACAATAAAAAGATCAGGAGCTGACTGTGGCTCAGGTCATGAACTCCTTATTGCCAAATTCAGACTTAAATTGAAGAAAGTAGGGAAAACCACTAGACCATTCAGGTATGACCTAAATCAAATCCGTTATGATTATATAGTGGAAGTGACAAATAGATTCAAGGTTTTAGGTCTGGTAGAGTGCCTGAAGAACTATGGATGGAGGTTTGTAACACTGTACAGGAGGCTGTGATCAAAACCATCCCCAAGAAAAAAAAATGCAAAAAGGCAAAATGGTTGTCTGAGGAGGCTTTACAAATAGCTGAGAAAAAAAAAAAAAAGGCAGAGGAGAAAAGGAAAGATATATCCATCTGAATGCAGAGTTCCAAAGAATAGCAAGGAGAGATAAGACAGCTTTCCTAAGTGATCAATGCAAAGAAACAGAGGAAAACAAATGGGAAAGACAAGAGATCTCTTCAAGAAAATTAGAGATACCAAGGAACATTTCATGCAAAGATGGGCACAATAAAGGACAGAAATGATATAATTCTAACAAAAGCAGGAGATCTTAAGAAGAGGTGGCAAGAATACACAGAAGAACCATACAAAAAAGATCTTCATGACCCAGATAACCACGATGGTATGATCACTCACCTAGAGCCAGACATTCTGGAGTTTTGAGGTTAAGTGGGCTTTAGGAAGCACGGCTACAACCAAAGCTAGTGGAGGTGATGAAATTCCAGTTGATCTATTTAAAATCCTAAAAGATCATGCTGTGCAATTGCTGCACTCAATATGCCAGCAAATTTGGAAAACTCGGCAGTGGGCACAGGACTGCAAAAGGTCAGTTTTCATTCCAATCCCAAAGAAAGACAATGCCAGAGAATGTTCAAACTACTGTACAATTGCATTCATCTCACACGCTAGCAAAGTAATGCTCAAAATTCTCCAAGGCAGGCTTCAACAGTCGTGAACCAAGAACTTCCAGATGTTCAAGCTGGATTTAGAAAAGGCAGAGGAACCAGAGATCAAATTGCCAAGATCTGTCGGATCATGGAAAAAGCAAGAGAATTCCAGGAAAACATCATCTATTTCTGCTTCATTGACTACGCCAAAGCCTTTGGATCACAACAAACTGTGGAAAATTCTTCAAGAGATGGGAATACCAGAACAGCTGACCTGCCTCCTGAGAAATCTGTATGCAGGTCAGGAAGCAAGAGTTAGAAACGGACATGAAACAACGGACTGGCTCCAAATTGGGAGAGAAGTACGTCAAGGCTGTATATTGTCACCTGCTTATTTAACTTATATGCAGAGTACAGCATGCAAAATGCAGAGCTGGATGAAGCACAAGCTGGAATCAAGATGCCATGAGAAATATCAATACCACCCTAATGGCAGAAAGCGAAGATGAACTAAAGAGCCTCTTGATGAAGGTGAAAGAGGAGAGTGAAAAAACTGCTTTAAAGCTCAAAGTTCAAGAAACTAAGATCATGGCATCTGGTTCCATAACTTCATGGCAAATAGATGGGGAAACAATGGAAACAGTGACAGACTTTTATTTTGGGGGGCTCCAAAATCACTGCAGATCTTTACCACAGCCATGAAATTAAAAGAGGCTTGCTCCTTGAAGAAAAGCTACGACCAACCTAGACAGCATGTTAAAAAGCAGAGACGTTACTTTGCCAACAAAGATCCATCTAGTCAAAGCTATGGTTTTTCCAGTAGTCATATATGGATGTGAGTGTTGGACCATAAAGAAAGCTGAGCGCCATAGAATTGATGCTTTTGAGCTGTGGTGTTGGAGAACTCTTGAGAGTCTGTTGGACTGCAAGGAGATCAAACCAGTCCATCCTATACGAAATCAGTCCTGAATATTCACTGGAAGGACTCATGCTGAAGCTCCAATACTTTGGCCACCTGATGCTTAGAACAGAGTCATTGGAAAAGACCCTGATCCTGGGAAAGATTGAAGACATGCGGAAAAGGGATGACAGAGGATGAGATGGCTGGATGGCATCACCAACTTGACGGACATGAGTTTGAGCAAACTCTGAGAGTTGGTGATGGACAGGGAAGCTGGGGATGCTGCAGTCCATGGGGTCACAAAGAGTTGGACACAACTGAGCAGCTGATCTGAACTGAATGTAAGAATGCTGTGAAAAACAAATCATTGCACCATACTGAGGTTTGAAATAGCTGACTTCAGTGATACCACTGACATACTCAGTCCTTAGTTCTATACAATGTATTCTCTAAAAATATATTCCATCTATTAATACCATATGATGAATTGTTATTATTACAGATTCTAGGTGAGGCCTGAGTTACCATGCAGCTCTTCTTTTATAAATGGAAA
>SJYX01018662.1:99682-125738 GCA_006410675.1 Oreotragus oreotragus
AAAGGTCAGTTTTCATTCCAATCCCAAAGAAAGGCAATGCCAGAGAATGTTCAAACTACTGTACAATTGCACTCATCTCACACGCTAGCAAAGTAATGCTCAAAATTCTCCAAGGCAGGCTTCAACAGTCGTGAACCAAGAACTTCCAGATGTTCAAGCTGGATTTAGAAAAGGCAGAGGAACCAGAGATCAAATTGCCAAGATCTGTCGGATCATGGAAAAAGCAAGAGAATTCCAGGAAAACATCTATTTCTGCTTCATTGACTACGCCAAAGCCTTTGGATCACAACAAACTGTGGAAAATTCTTCAAGAGATGGGAATACCAGAACAGCTGACCTGCCTCCTGAGAAATCTGTATGCAGGTCAGGAAGCAAGAGTTAGAAATGGACATGAAACAACGGACTGGCTCCAAATTGGGAGAGAAGTACGTCAAGGCTGTATATTGTCACCTGCTTATTTAACTTATATGCAGAGTACAGCATGCAAAATGCAGAGCTGGATGAAGCACAAGCTGGAATCAAGATGCCATGAGAAATATCAATACCACCCTAATGGCAGAAAGCGAAGATGAACTAAAGAGCCTCTTGATGAAGGTGAAAGAGGAGAGTGAAAAAACTGCTTTAAAGCTCAAAGTTCAAGAAACTAAGATCATGGCATCCGGTTCCATAACTTCATGGCAAATAGATGGGGAAACAATGGAAACAGTGACAGACTTTTATTTTGGGGGGCTCCAAAATCACTGCAGATCTTTACCACAGCCATGAAATTAAAAGAGGCTTGCTCCTTGAAGAAAAGCTACGACCAACCTAGACAGCATGTTAAAAAGCAGAGATGTTACTTTGCCAACAAAGATCCATCTAGTCAAAGCTATGGTTTTTCCAGTAGTCATATATGGATGTGAGTGTTGGACCATAAAGAAAGCTGAGCGCCATAGAATTGATGCTTTTGAGCTGTGGTGTTGGAGAACTCTTGAGAGTCTGTTGGACTGCAAGGAGATCAAACCAGTCTATCCTATACGAAATCAGTCCTGAATATTCACTGGAAGGACTCATGCTGAAGCTCCAATACTTTGGCCACCTGATGCTTAGAACAGAGTCATTGGAAAAGACCCTGATCCTGGGAAAGATTGAAGACATGCGGAAAAGGGATGACAGAGGATGAGATGGCTGGATGGCATCACCAACTTGATGGACATGAGTTTCAGCAAACTCTGAGAGTTGGTGATGGACAGGGAAGCTGGGGATGCTGCAGTCCATGGGGTCACAAAGAGTTGGACACAACTGAGCAGCTGATCTGAACTGAATGTAAGAATGCTGTGAAAAACAAATCATTGCACCATACTGAGGTTTGAAATAGCTGACTTCAGTGATACCACTGACATACTCAGTCCTTAGTTCTATACAATGTATTCTCTAAAAATATATTCCATCTATTAATACCATATGATGAATTGTTATTATTACAGATTCTAGGTGAGGCCTGAGTTACCATGCAGCTCTTCTTTTATAAATGAAAACAAACAAACAAACAAAAAAAAACACCACAAAATACACGCACCCTAAGCCTAAGGCCAACAATTTATTTTAAGCAAAGTCAAAGTTGTACACCCTAGCTAGATACAAATAGCAGACCACTCTGACTTAGGTCAGATCAGAACAGGGGAAGTTCAGACTGCGTCACACTACAATGGGCGTGATGATTTAACTCATTATCTTTGGGCAAAGCTCTAACATGTTTAATCCTTTGAAGGGTGTCCCATTGTATGAAACTGGCACTCTTGATGTCTGTCAAAAAGCAGTCAAAAGCCTGAGTTTCTGGATTTGTGCCAGCCAACATTATTGTTTTGGCATTTCTATGAAACAGTTAAGCCTTTCAAAGGAGTGCAACAGCTTTCTACAAGAGCATGCTGTCTCTCTCATTGGTAGAAACATCACTTGCCACATGGAAATTTTGTTTTTAAATATGTGCTTAAATACAAGAACATCATTTGTAAACTGCAGTTGAATCCCCTCTTCTTTCTGCTCTCACCTCATCTATGCCTGCCTCTATCCTACCACTTGATGTGTACTGATTTTTCTCCTACATTAGATTAGAAAGGACCTGTGCATCTTTGCATTCTGGCACATAGTTGGTATTTGTTGTAAAATGAGTAAGTACACCTACATCATCTCCTTAACCATGTGAACGTTATTCCCCTTGTGTTATAGAAAAGTGAGGCTCAGGTGATTTGTCCAGGGTCAATACAGTAGACATTTGTTATTCCTTTTTGGCTGTCCAGTATCTGAACTTGTGCCTACATTTGGGAATTCCTCATCCTATGAAATTGCCAGCAATCAGAGCATGCCTTTCACTACAGAAGCTGAACCTGATTTTTTCTTTACTTTTCCACGTGACCCTGATGCTATAAATATTCCTTGGACTTGGAATCAGAGATAAAACAAAGTTGTATCTTGGAGTAATTCTCTATGGCAACCGTAGCAAATACAGCATGGTGTTTTCTGAGCAATACTGGCTGCCGTGATAGTCCAGGGAGCTGTGGCTTGGTAGTAAGTGGTGGCATCTAATCCTCAGCAAAGGTGGCATCCTCACTGCACCAGTTGCGTGGAGTGACAAAGGGAGATGTTCCAGTTGCCTAGTCTCCAGGCTTCCTGGTGATGCTACCTATAATCCTTTATAATGAATTACTTTTCTCCTTACATCTACCAAAACTGGATTTTGGTGTTTGCAAGTTAAAAAATCTGACTCATAGAGTCACATAATAGAGCTGAGGACTTTGAACTGATTCTAGTGTTCCTTCCAAACATAAACCTGTACTCTTCAACAGCCCACATTTTCTGCATTACATTTGGACATCTTGAATCACTCCTTATTCACCAAATTTATCTTTTAATGTCGGGATTATTGAATATTTCAGTCACACAGAGAGGCAGCTGCCAAGGGAACATAGTTTCAAATGTAGCAGCATCACTGTAGTTGTTCAGGTAATATTAAAATTTGTATTCTTATCTTTTATAGGCCTAAGCGGAAAATGAAAATACTACTCATGTAATTGAGAAACAGGTGAAAATAATCAGAAGTGCTTAGAGCAGATCTTTAGGTTTAGCAGAATGCTTATTGGACTAAAGTCAGCTGTGTGTTTCTGAAGACAATTTAAGAACCTTTTATTATAACTGAAAATATTTCATAAGGTACTGTGTTTAAAAGAGTGTGTAAGTGATTGTGTAATGTGTTTACCTCTCAGCAACAAGTCAATTCAGCTTTTAGATGTGTGCTTTCTATGTTTTTGTGAACTTGCACAAAAGCAGGCAAATGGCACCACCTAAGCATAGCTGTAACACTGAGTGCACGCAAGTAGCAACTGTTCACATCTCCTGGGTGACGTCTATCATAGAGCAGGGAAGAATCTTGGTGCTTTATTTATAATTTATTATTGTAGCCTTTAAAAAATAGGTTACTGAGGCTTTCTTGTGTTGTATAACTTGGAATTGCAGTAAATATACTAGCCAGCAGATGTCAGGATGGGATCTCTTTAAGACTAAAGTATGAAAACACAGTAAACAGGAGTTCCTGAAAGAATCAAAGGTCTTCTCGCTCTTCAGTGCTTAATACACCTCAGTCACACTTAACAGTCTTCTTTAACACATATACTTTAGTATTTTTTTCGACCCCTCCTCCTCCCCAACACTTTAATGTGGACAGTTCCTATTCATCCAAATCCGTCACTTCCACAGGATTCTTCCCCATCCCAGGAGGCCAGGGCTCCTTTATTCCATGTTCTTACAGCCACGTTAGTTTACTCTCATAGCAGTTTACATAATGACTAATATCCAACTCCCCTGCTATTTTGTAAGCCTCTTATGGATTGGTATAATGACTGAAATCTTCTCTTCTTTATCCCTCACCTACCACAGTGCCTGGTCCTCTGTAGTCACTAAATAAGTAAGTATCTGTGAATGTGAACACCTCCACCAAGGAGAATATTTTTGGAGGCCTAGACAACAGGCAATGGCACCCCACTCCAGTACTCTTGCCTGGAAAAGCCTATGCACAGAGGAGCCTGGTAGGCTGCAGTCCATGGGGTCGCTGAGTCAGACATGACAGCAACTTCACTTTCACTTTTCACTTCCATGCATTGGAGAAGGAAATGGCAACCCACTCGTGTTCTTGCCTGGAGAATCCCAGGGACGGGGGAGCCTGGTGGGCTGCTGTCTACGGGGTCGCACAGAGTTGAACACGACTGATGCGACTTAGCAGCAGCAGAGGCAGCAGACAACAGGCAGTGTCTGAAAGCCACTGGTTGATTTAAAAAATAGATTTCCTATGCTCCATCCATAGCAGTTCTGATTCAGTAGGTCTTTGTTTAAAAGCTTCTTGTGTGGTTTGCAGCCTGCTTTGGAAAAGCCCTCTGCACACGGTGCCCAACATTGCCAGTGTTCTTTTCCCTATTATACTTGAACCTCTCCTTTGGCAAGAGGCATCTGTGTATGAAAACTGTCCCTAGTATGCATTCTTTGATTCCCAAGTACCTGACACCTAGCCTAGTATCCACTGACTCTTAAAATTTTATGTGAAAAAAACATCAGTTACCCATAAACATGAAGACATATTTAACCTAAGAGTCCTCTTCCTACCAAGAAATGAGTATTACAAATATGCTATTTTACTATCTTATTTACATAAGGAATTGGAAGGAAGGAAATAAGTGATAATCTGAGTCTACAGTATCTAGCACCGTTTCTGGCATTCCCTGCCCCCTATCCCATTCTTCTGCTATTCACTGTAAACTCAAGAAAGGTGAAATTACTAACAGTGGTCTAAGTTTGATATGCTTAAGAAAACAGGCTGAAAAAAATTTTAAGTGCTTTCTGTCAGATCAGGAATAAATAAGCACCTTGCAACTTAGGGAACAATAAAGTAAAAAATACAAATTCTTTTCATGGTGATGAACTTCTAAGCAGTAGAATGCTTGCTAACAACAGTGAGGGTTTGGTTAGAGGAAAAAGTAGATGTTAAATGCCATTCTCTTCAGCTTCTTTAACAGCATCATTGTTTCACTAAGCTAACAATAGTATTTTACTAAGAATGATTTTCTCAAGATTTAATAGGCTTAAGGTTTAACTTACACTTTTATTTTTATGTTCAGTAAAGAATCCATATCTTACACTTGTGACCAATGAAAACAATGGTTATTACAAAAGTTGAGTGAAAATCTATAATTGATGTGAAGGTTCAATACAAAGCTTATTAAATTTTATTCAAAAGTATGCTGAAAATATATAGATGCTGAATTTTACTAATGATGGTAAGATGAGCAATTCATTAGATCATTTCCTGGTTCTAATTTTCATCTAGCACATTTCTAAACATTTTTTTTTTTGCAATATCTTTATTATTTCAAGTAATTTATATATTGTTTTTCTTCTATCAGCTCAGATAATCAGAGACAATGCAATCTGAATTTGGGGAAGAAGAGCATCTTGTACGTTCCCACTGCTGTATCACACCCAGCAGGAGTCTTCATTATGTTTCCACACTGTCCCATAAAAAGTAGTCTTCAGTCTCTTGGTATCACAAACATATGTGCACTTAGCTACTTTCTTCCCTCCTAAATAAACATACAAATTGGGGTAGAGTAGTTATAGTAGGTCAACTGTGGTCCTTGTCAGAAGACTATATACCTTAGCTGTAAAACCAACAAGCTGATCTAATGGAAACAGTTCAAAAGGTCACATTAGTGATACGCATCTCTTTGGAAAACAAAACTAAAGGATTCTGTTTTTTCTCTCACAGGAACTTTCCTCTCCACTGAAAGGAAAGGGAAGGTATTTTGGGCCAAAAGATCAGATAGGAAACCAATAGTCAGTGCAGAATCTCTACTGTAAACAAAGAGGATTGAGGAGTGAAGCCTGGGACACCGCCAGTGTCAGAGGTTAGAGATGAAGACCCAGCCAAAGAATCTGAGAAAGGATGGCTGAGTGGAACAAAACGGGCAGATAAAAGGAAAATCAAGAAGGCCTGTAAGGTGGTTAAAATAGGAAGGAAGTGTGCTGAAACGGCAAGACAGGTTAGTTAACCTTGACAAGAGCAGTTTCAAAAGATGGGTGGGGATGCAAACCTAACTGGAATGGGTTTGGGAGATAACAGGAGGAAGGAATGAAAATAGAAACAGCCTTCTTGAAGCATTTAACTGAGAGCAGAGAAATGGGATGGAAGACGGAGAGGGGTGAAGATTCAAGAGGATTATGGTGGATGCTATGCCGAACCACCCAGATTTCAACTCTGGATGAAGGAACTCGATCCGCCAGCAGCTATAAGGGTTGGCTACAGACACCACACAGCTGCATCCCCCTCAGGAGATGCCTTCAGCTGAAGGAAGCTGCCCGCATATAGTACACCGGCCCAGCAGCCCCTGTGCAGTGGCTAGGCAATGCAAGGGCAGAAAGGCCCTGCCCTCTGGCCTTGATCAGGGCTTCTCTGAAGGGCCATCTAGCATCAGGTACCTGTGGGACTGACTGAAGCTGCTTTTTCAACCAGGGCGACTATTCTGGCTTGCCCAAGACTGAGGTTTCCGTGCTAAACTGGGATAGTCCTGCATGGCTGATCACCCTATTTGCAGCTGCACCACAGTTCAACTTCTCCTCCCTCCCAAACTTGTTTCACTTGCTCTCAGAAGTGCTTCCCCGTCCCCCCAAATACTTCCCCTAAAACCTCCTGTACAAAATTTCAGCATCTCCTCCAGGGGAACAAATTTGGAACAGGGCTTTTTTTAAAAGTCAGAGGAAATCACAGCCCTTTTGAATCCTTATAGGGAATGATCCAAGAGACTTGATGGGTCATGATCGTTGGGGAGCTGATGCAGGTGGGATTGAGGAGTTTGGTCTTAAATAGGAGAGGGCTTTCCTAACAGAATCTTCCTGACCTAGGTATCAAACCTGTGTATCCTGCATCTCTGCCTGGAGAAATCCATGGACAGAGGAGCCTGATGGGCTACAGTCCATGGGGTCGCAAAGAGTTGGATGCCACTCAGCGACTAACACTCTGACTTTCCTAGTGGGAGGGAGGGTAGAGCTACTGGTGGGTGGGTCATCACGGGATAAGTTTATGGGAGCTTTCCTCTGGATGCCGCTATTTTCTCGGGGAAAGAAGCAACACTGTCACTTGAGCTTGAAGATAAGGGGAGATCCTAGAGGTCTGAGAAGGTGTGACATGACTTATCTAGTGGATTAGAACGAACTAAGGAAATGCAGTGGTTCTACAGGACCCAGTTGAGGTTCAACAGTCATTATTTTCCAGGTAGAACCTGTCAGGGTGTTTCTTTCCAGACACTTCAGCTGCAGAGAGTAGGGTTTAAGCAGGATGGGGTTTTGCCAGAAAAGTACAATGACACTAGAGGGAGGGGAGAGATTTGAAGGTGTGTGCAAGAATGATTACAACACTGGCTAGTGGAGTGAGTTGAGGCATGACACAGAGATTAGGTGGCAGGATAAACATTATGAGAGGGTCTAGTGGGGCCGAACTATTTGCATTGGAGGAAAGAAATCAAATCTAGGCTATGGCTGTGGAATTGAGTGATTAAGGAAGGCTGGGGTCTGAAAATGACTTTCCAAAAAAAGCAGATCTTGGCAGGAGGACACTTTCAACTTTTCCCCACCAACTCTAAACCTTTATTAAAGTAGTAGGCAGAATGCCCCCACCCCAAAATGACTATTGTCCTAAACTCCAAACCTGTTAATATGTATCTCATATGGCAAGAGGGGGTTTGGAGATGTAATTAAGGATTCAAGGAAGATTCCCTAATTTGTAGTTTAAGCAGCTATGTTGATGGAGCCATTTACTGAATTTAAGCAAAAAATTTCAAGTGAAAAGTATTGGGTCCAGTTTTGGGCCTGCCAAGCTGAAAATACCTGAGATGGAGTTGCTAGGTGGGCAGATGGATAGCCAAACATGGCCAACACTTCAAGCTGAAATAAACAGTGGGACTTTCTTCTAGATAGATGGTAATTAAAGCCATGGTCACAGCTGAGGAAGTTTATAAAGAAAAGATAATCCAGGACCAGAAAGTACTTCAAGCCTGATCAGTGAATAATAAAATTCTGCCGAAGATGGTGGAACAGATAAGGGATTTACCCTATATCTGAAGAGGAGGAGGCCACAGTAACAGGAAATGAGGGATGAGTGGTATAAACGTATCGGTTTGCTGCTGCTGCTCTAATAAATTATTCAAACTTACAACACCACAAATTACCTTACGGTTGTGGTCAGAAGTTTGAAACAGGTCTTGAAGGGTGTCTGCAGACCTGCAGCCCTTCCGGAGGTTCTAGGAGAAAATCTGTGCTCCACCCTTCCCAGCTTCTGGAACACAGAGGCGGCCCACATTCCTTGGCAGGCAGCCGTATCATTCCAACCTCTGCTTCTGTTGTAACATCTCTGACTCCGTTTTCTTTCTCCTTCTTCTGAAACCTGTGTGATTACACTGGGTCCACCCAGATAATCTAAGATACTCCCTGCACCCCCAGAGTCTTCCCTGAATTCTTTCTTTCCCCTATATTACATTCCTCTGAATCAACATGTACTGGTCTGCTCATTCCATCCTCTTTGACCTTCCCTTCAAATCTAGGCCCCACATTGCATCTAGTTTTAAGTAAGCAATTTTGAACTCTTGATCAATATGAACACCTTAATTCCTACCTGGCTCCCCCTTCTCTACCCTTTCCCCATAAGATAAATGTAGTTATTCCTTCAAATCTGAACCAGCAGCAAGGTGAGGTCCTTCAGATATCCATTTGTGTGGCATCCTTTGATGAATTATAGACCCCAAAATGGCAGTCCCATGACTGTCCATTCCCAGCTTCTAGCACAAGAGCATGGCATATAATAGAAACTATAACTAGTAAATGAGTTATTAATCTCTGGGACTTTTGTCCATGGGATTCTCCAGGCACGAATACTAGAGTGGCTGCCATTCCCTTCTCCAGGGGATCTTCCTGACCCAGGGATCAAACCCAGGTCTCCCATATTGCAGGCAGATTCTTTACCATCTGAGCCACCAGGAAAGCCCTTAAAAAGCCAGACCTCATGTTAAATCATCTTCCTTATAAATATTTGCAAGAGAACAAGCATCTCGCTTTAAAATAATAAGACAGTTCTGTAATGTTGGAGGCTGTTTCACACTTTGCCAGATTCTGCCCTGTACTTTAGACCAGGTGTCCCATAAGCCAAATTCAGCTTGCTGCAAAATAAGCCCTTTTTCCAGGAAAGACTTAGGACAAAACAGCACCCCTCATGACACTGAACACTGAGCAATTTAAATACATGGCAAAAAGTTT
This sequence comes from Oreotragus oreotragus, assembly GCA_006410675.1. Classification (NCBI taxonomy): domain Eukaryota; kingdom Metazoa; phylum Chordata; class Mammalia; order Artiodactyla; family Bovidae; genus Oreotragus; species Oreotragus oreotragus. The sequence continues at coordinate 109,010 of SJYX01018662.1, forward strand.
AGCTGATTTAGTGTGATAAGTTCAGAAAACTAAGGAAACTCAAAAACTAGGAAAATCAAAAGGCTATGAAGGAAAAGGCAACAACAGTGTTTGGAGCCCTAATGAAATCAATCTAATGAAAATCCTAATAAGTGCACAGAAAGGAAGCAGAAATGGGATGTGTGAGATACAGAGGTAAGGACAGGAAAGAGACATAATCCTCACATGCAGAAGTCAGCAGGCAACGTCTGAAACAGAAAAATCATAAAGTAACAACATAATCGTTATTTACAGACAGGAAGGTAAACTCAAAGTAATTCTTGTTAAGGACTCTCCCCTTCTCCCAACAAACTTGGAGAACTGCCTGACTTTAAAAATACAGCATTTTCCCCTTTGGTGGTATTACATATTCTCAGCCTCAAGCAGTAATGCTGCCTTTCATAAAGACTGCTTAAGAATAACCATGTTATTTTATCAGGACTAGCAAATTCTCCAGTCCCAAACAGGAGGAACTCAATGTGGTTTGCAAAAGTCTCAGTGTTACATTAGTCTCACCAGTGTTTGTTCGTTTGCAGCAAAAATGTGGGTTAAGAAAAATAAAAGCCCTATTTTTCTTATTAAAAATATAGACTAATAGTCTCATGCTTAAACGACATGTTTGTGTGCTGGCTTCCATAAAACATAACTAATGGAGAGAAATTCTTCAACAAATATACTCCAAACAGAAGTAAAAAAGTACACAGAAATGACTCACAAGACAGGGCCATTGCAGACATAATTCCCTTATAATTCATACTTGCTAGAAAATGGAGTTTGACATCACGATGTACAATTACACCCACATTCATTGAGGCTGATATCACAGGTATAAGGGAATACTATGACTGTAAAACGTCTCTTCATACTTGCCAAAGAGTTTTAGCTATAAAGGTCAGGTACCAGCGCCAAAATTGTTCTTAACAAGTAGAATTTTTATGTCCATTCAGTCGAAGAGTCTCTTACATCTTTCTGGGCCTATTCATTTGCAGATAGGAGAAGAAACTGTAACCAGGTTCTTCATACCATGCATTCACACGTGACACCCACTCTTCATATGCTGTCCAATTTCTTTAAGATAAAAGGAGCTGAAAGGAAAATAAACCCAGAATTTGTTCTCAGATCCAGATCATCACAAGTTACATTATGGAATTATACGACTGGGAGATAAACTTTACAGTTCAACACGTTTTTCAAACAAACGATAGCTAAGCCTTGGCCTGTGTGCCCAGCAAAAGCACATCGCTGTCTTTCAAGGGAGCCCATCCCACTGTTGTGCAGCTACAAGTATTATAAAGTTCACTCTTATACTATATAAAATCTTTTCTTCACGTAGTTCTCCTCTTAGGACAAAGAAGAAATCTAACCCTCCTTCAAATGACAAGTTTTTACTTTGTGATGTTACTGTCAAAGGAATAAAACTCTGGAAGAAACAAAATGGCATTTCTCACTTAAAAAAAAATGCATTTGAAAGGCAGAGAGTGGGGGAAAACACTGAAGTAGGGCTCCAGAAAGCTAGACACATATGTTCGTTCCCCCATACAGTCCTATTTCAGTTATTATGAGTAGGGTGGTGTAGATAAAAATGTTTAGCACACAAGGAAGTGCTGTCATAGGGATCTAAAGAAGTGATATTATTGTCTTGTGTAACAGTGCTGTGGCCAAAATAAGCATGGGAAAAGATGCTCAGCATCATTAATCATTAGAGAAATGCAAAACAAAACTACAGTGAGGTATCACTTCACACCCACGAGGATGGCTACTGTCAAAAAACTTGGCAAAGGATGTGGAAAAATGGTACTCTTGTACCCTGTTGCTAAGAGTGTAAAAATGGTATTGCTGCTATGGAACACAGTATAGTGGTTCCTTAAAATAAAAAAAAAAAAAGGGATAGGGGGTGCTGCCAGCAGCTAGGAGGAACAAGGAATGGGGAATTACTGTTTAACAGCTATAGAGTTCAGTTTTACAAAAGTGTTCCGGAGATAGTGGTGCTGATTACACAATATTATTAACATATTTAATACATTAAATACTTAAAAAAAAAACTAATTCTTATCAGAAAAAAAAAGTAACAGTCATCAAAAGAATGGATTAACTGTGGCATATCCATACAATGGAATATTATTTGGCAATAAAAAGGAAATACTGATACATGCTACAATATGGACAAACTTTGAAAACATTATGCTAGACATGGTCACAAACTGTACAGTTCTATTTATAAAAAATATCTGGAATAGGGAAGCCTCTAAAGACAAAAAGTCCCTCAGTGGTTGCCAGGGAAGGGGGAAAATGGGAGAATGACAGCTAATGGGCATGGTGTTTCTTTCAGAAGGGAAGAAAATGTTTTAAAATAGATTGTGGTGATGGTTGCACAACTCTTGACTATACAAAGAACCAATGAACTGTATACTTTAAATGGGTTAAGTGGATAACATGCAAATTACATCTCAATTTAAAAAGTGGTAAGGCTTCCCTGGTGGCTCGGAGGTTAGTGTCTGCCTGCAATGCAGAAGACCTGGGTTCGATCCCTGGGTCAGGAAGATCCCCTGGAGGAGGAAATGGCAACCCACTCCAGTATTCTTGTCTGGAGAATCGCATGGATGGAAGAGCCTGGTGGGCTCACAAAGAGTCGGACACGACTGAGCGACTTCACTTTCCAGGATCAGTATTCTGCTTTGTTTTGTTTTTAAACTGATTCGTCTCAAACACAAAGGTCACTGAAAAGCAGCAAATGTTTCACTGGCAACTAAGTCAACCAAAAAAAAGGCAAGAGGAGGAAATCAGTCAAGTTGAGAGTTGCAAGCTGTTGAAGGAGCAAACTGACTTGGTAGTTTCCGTTTTCCAAGAGCTCCCTCTCCTGGGGAAGCAGAGTAACACCACACACAGTGAAGGACAGAGTAAGAGACCCGACCTCAAGAACTCTGGCCTTAGGCCCAACATGAGCCTGCACAAGATGACCGTGGTATGGCAGCCATTTATCTTAACCACCTCTGCCTCTCTATCCAGACCTATCAACAATATAGAACAAGGAACAATGAAAAGGTATACTGAACTAGAAATCTAGCAACAGGGGCAATTCACCTCTGAGATTCCTATCAGTAAAACTAGAGCAATGATCTATAAAACTGGAATTAGCTCCAGTACTGTGTGCCTATAATTCTACAACCTGGCGAAAGTCCCCTCTGAAAATGGAGTTCTTATTTGCAAAGAGGATATACAGAGACTTAGGCCAAGATCAGGCAATGCAAATAGTTTCTACCAAACGTAAAAATCAAATAAATGCTCAGGCATTACCATTAACCCTATCGATCCTTTCTTCTTAATAAAAAAAAAAAAGAAAAAGTAATTACCTATTTCACCCTCTTTAACAAATAAAGGGAACAAAATCTTCTGGATTTCAGAGGTTAGCACTAATGGAAGGAAACTTGGCAGTCAGTTAAGACCTCTGGATTCTAGGTCAAGATCATTCACTGAATCGCTGAATGACCTTGAGCCAGCTATTACTCCACTCTAGATACCAGTTTTTCTGTTTGCAAAACGAGGGGGTTGCTCCTGGGGATAAAGTTAGTTTTGTTTAGTTGCCAAGTCTCGTCCGACTCTTTGCGACCCCGTATCCTTTAGCTCTCTGTCCATGTGATTTCCCAGGCAAGAATACTGGAGTGGGTTCCCATTTCCTTCTCCAGGGGATGTTCCCAACCCCAGGGATTGCACCCGCAAACCTTAGAGGCTCTTTCACCTCAATCGTCCTTAAGGAGGGGCTGAGTGATTACCCTCGTGGTCCGGATCGCCGCGTGCACTCGGTACTCCCACCCTGACCCGCCAATTCTAAGCCTTGCCCGCCTGCGCCCGCCGCCCTCAACGTGCACAGCTCTTGTTCCTCGCAACTGCTTAGCTCTTGCTCCAAGGCCCCCACAAGGCCGGTGGGACCAGAGCCGGGTGGGCAGGTGGCGGCGAGCTCCCTGCGAATCTCGCGGCCACGGCCTGGGAGGGCACTTACTGACTCGCAACAGGGCCACATAGATGAGGAAGTTCCGTATGGAGGAGATCACATCCTCGCGCATCTTCCGTTTCATCTCCTCCGGGTCCAGCTTCGGCGCAAGGCCCTCGATCCGGAACATCTCGGCTCTCGCTAACGGCTTCCAGCTGCCACCCTCTCGGATCTTCTCCGCAGCCGCCCGGCGCCCGGAATTCGGCCCAACCCCATTTCCTGTTCCCGCCCCTCATTTTTACGCGTGGCGACGAGAGCTTGCGAAGGACAAACTTCCTCCTTAAATTGAGCTGTTCTGAAGGAGGGTGGCCTGAAGAGGGTGCTCGCAGTCTTAGCGACGCAGGACTCGTGTCCTTCCAGGCCTTTTGTTTAACAACCTCTGTCCTGAACCGGGTGCGCGTAGCTGAAGGGAGCCCGTCAGAGGGGGAGGTGTGCATAGGTACCATCATAAATAATAATAGTTAACACTTACGGAATACTCAGTACAGTGCTACCCCATGAATTTGATGTTATAATCTTCATTTCCTAGATGAGAAAACTGAAGCAGAGATCTTTAAAACAACAGCTTGCCCAAATGTGTTTTAAAATACCTCGGAGCAGGGGAAGTGTTGGGAAAGAGAGAGGAAAGGATATTAGCAAAATACTGAAAATTACTTAGGCTGGTGATAGTGTATCACTTTAGTTAATCCCGGCCTTCTATTTTGAGTATTTTTGAACTTTTTAACGATAAATAAAAGATAAAGATGATGAAACTTGCTCAAGATTACACAACTGATAAGTTGCTGAGCAGGGTTTTACACCTAGTTAGACTGGTAGGATCCCAGACACAGAGTGTTTAACATTTTCCATATTATTGTTGTCTTCTCATTTCTGGAGTTAACCGATCATCAAATTATGGTATTGGTCCAATACCATAATTTGATAGTATTGTTAAAGTATAGTATTGGACCAATAATAACTTACATATGAATCAAGTTTATATCTGTTCAACATCTTACAGATTTACGGGAGAGGGGTATTAAAGTCGGTCTGCTGGTGATGGACAGAGACAAGGTTCTAATGCAAATAATTATAATGTCAAGTTGAATTCTCTTTCCTGTGAACCCTGTTGTTCCTCTGTTAGTCTTATTAGCCGTTAGCGGCTGCTTAGATGGGCATCTCTGGAGCCAGAAGGAAGGAATTTAATGCAACCAGATTTCCTGTCAAAGAATCATCAAAGAGCTGTTAGAAGGCTGCTGCCCCAAATTATGCACGCCAACCAGCCATATATATAATTCTTAGACATGAACCAGATGACTGAACTGGTCACATATTTCAAAACCAGGATGCTCCTTCTTCAGTGTGCTATGCACAATGCATAGTGACAGTGGATTTTAGATGAATTAAAACAAGAATTTAACTATAGGAGGAACTAATAACTCTAAGTGTTGCCGACCACCTTCCTGATTGACAGAATGGGTCGAGAAAGGGAACTCATCTGCCTGTTCAGGCTTTAGTAACTTCTTGCATCTATAATTCATGCAATGAAAGAGCAGAGGCAGCTCTGAAATGGGAGGGGCTGACTCCCAAGGAAGAGCTCCGCCTCACCCTTTGAGAGTGTTTAGAAAGCCTGCAGTGATGCTGGAAAACAGCAGGTGCTGTGGAAAGAACTTGAACTGGAAGACTGGAGACATAGCCTTCAGATCTGGCACTACCATTGTCTAGCCATGTGCTGCTGCTGCTAAATTGCTTCAGTCGTGTCCGACTCTGTGCGACCCCATAGACGGCAGCCCAGCAGGCTCCCCCGTCCCTGGGATTCTCCAGGCAAGAACACTGGAGTATGTTGCCATGTCCTTCTCCAATGCACGAAAGTGAAAAGTGAAAGTGAAGTCGCTCAGTCGTGTCCAACTCTTTGGGACCCCATGGACTGCAGCCTATGAGGCTCCTCTGTCCGTGGGATTTTCCAGGCAAGAGTACTGGAGTCTGGTGCCATTGCCTTCTCCTAGCCCTGTGAGGAGGGAAGGGACAACTCTCTGTTCCACTGCAGCTGTGTTTCTTCAGTTATAAAGAGAGGAGATATGATTCAATTCTCTTGAGAGTCCCTTACGCTTCTAACAGTCTGTGCATTTGAATTCTAATTGTATCATCTAGGGTGTTCTGGTCTGGAGGGTATGGACATCAAAATATTATCAGATGTGGTGAGATATCAGAATGGCTAATGTGTGTGTTTTCCATGGTAGGAAGAATACAGCATCCCACATCCATCTGAATAGTGAGGCAAAATGGATTGGAAAGGGGTGAGTTCTTAAATGATTCTAGTAACTTAGGTCTCTAATGCTGACTAAATTTAGATAAACAGTTCTCATATGGAACTACCCATTTTTTTCTTTGCTAAGATGCTCTTGAGTAACTTCCCTGGATTCATAGGGAACCAAAGAGGGGGGAAATTAATAGAAAATCATGCTTCTTTGTGAAAAAGAACAGATTGTTAGCATTTGCGTTTTATTCATCCAAGGTTTATTTGATGGTATGGTAATTCGTGGCTGATTTGTTAAAGCACAGTGTTACTCTCATGACAGTTCTCTTCCAAAGGTCTGGTGCTTGCCTTCTTGTAGAGAGACAGGAAAGTAGTGGGTGGCAATATGGTGCAGCTGTGTCTTGGGGTGAGGAACTGGTTCTGGATGCAGGCTGGGAGGTGAACTGTTCCTGTCTCAGAAGCATTCATCCTGATTAACTCTGTTCCCCTTGCATGGCTCCTCTAGTTGTAATGGAGGAAACAGTAAAAGAGGGTTGGCTATTTGTCTTTTCTTTTCATGGTTTTTATTTTTTTGCTTGTTTGTTTGGTATGTAAGTGGTGGTATTGTCCAATTATGGTTGACATAGGTGAGGTGAATTGAGAGACCATGCTTCAGGAAGTTAATACTGGAATTAGCTGTTTCACATCTTGGACCCCTCATTTTGTTCCTCATTGAAATGATGAGGGACTTGGGTCAAATCTTTAAAGTCACTGGGAGTTCTAAAATGCTGAAATTCTGTGTCTGTCTTTCCTGTTCTTTCTTTATAATCTTGCATGAAAGGCTAAAAGCAAAGAATTCCCTGTGCTTTGCCACAGAAGGCAAAAATAAAAAGTATGCGCACATAATTTAATATTGATGTTTGTGTTATTTAGTCTGATCAAATGGTAATTGATGTCACAACCTGTCTTGTTTTTCATTTCAACCCCAGGAGGGTTTCAAGAGCTATTTCCTTTGCCTCAACTTCCCAGATGGTACTGCACACAAGTATTCATTGTGTACAGACTACCCATAAAATAATTAACCATTTTAATTTCTGTCATTGGGGAGGAATTTGTATTTGCAAAGTCAGAGATGAGAGATGACTCATGATTGGGGAATAATTCCAGCATATAATCACGGGAACTTTGTGGTTTCTAATTTATAGGGGATGTGTAGTTTTCACATATTGAACCTACAGCCCCTTCAGATGAGAAAACTGAGGTCCAGAGGGAAGCTAGTTAGAGGCAGAGCCAGCTGGGGCTGGGGTAGGAGTCTGTGCTCTCAAAAAATATATATATATTGTGTGTGTGTGTGTGTATGTGTGCACTTATTTATATATCTATTTTTTACCTAAATGGATAACATGGTATGTAATATTTTATCTTGCATTTCCGTAAGCTATATTGACTGTCTTCCTACATCTCTAAGTATTCTTCTAATTATCATTAATGACGTCTCTGTGGCATTCTGTATATGCTGCTGCTGCTGCTGCTGAGTCGCTTCAGTCGTGTCCAGCTCTGTGCGACTCCCACCAGGCTCTGCCGTCCCTAAGATTCTCCATGCAAGAACACTGGAGTGGGTTGCCATTGCCTTCTCTGATTCTCTATATGAATGTACCATAATTTATGTAATTAACCTCTACCTTTGAGCATTTATATTACTTTGATATTTTCCCTATAAATATTACTCTGAAAAACATTCTTGTAGTAATCTTTGTGGACCTTTAACATGTTTTGATCATTATAATTATTACCTTAAATGCAGAGTTCTCAACTTCTCTCAGTGACACTCCCCACCTTTTTTTTCCCTAAGGAAAAAAAGCACTCTCTGGCCAAGAGTATAGGTGTCAGATTTCCAGATCTCTGGGAATGACAAACAAGGGATGGGAAATTTTGTTTGTTTTCAGGAGAGGTTTTCTTCCTTGTGCTGTAAGTTCTTATTATTTAGCAGCAGGAGAAGTAAAATATACTCCAGGGTTTAGTTTGCACTGACATTATTTAGAGCACATAATAACTACCAGCCATCTCCTTGGCAGAGGTTAGATGATTGATTTTGCCACTACTCCCACCTCACCCCCATCACACAAAACACACATAGTATATGTTGTAGAAATGCGCTTATACACAGCTGGATATAGTTTCTTGCCTGTTAGTAAAAATGTAGAACCTGTTGTATGATTAGTGCTTAATTAATATTTATCAAGTGAAAGAAAGAGCTAGAAGGAAAAAAGAATCTTTCATTGATTTAGTGACAGCACATCTACCTTTGTTAGACTTGCCTTCATCCCATGTCAGGACACCTTTGCAAAAGCTGGAAATGAGCTCCTTTCTTTTAACTTCCACAGGGAAAAAAGGACGAGGCTACCAGTATGAATTCTCCACACCCTGTCCCCGGCATTTTCCAGATGACACACCTGCCTGATCAAAGCGAACAAATAGATACCCACAAGCATATTTTCTCATCTTAAAAAACATAAAGCTTCCTAAAGGTAGGAATATATTTCGCTCTAGCATATCAAATTTGAATAGCTGTATGTTATTTGTACAAATTGTGAGTGAAGGAAGTGCCAGTAAAGGCCAGGCCTTAATCTGTGAGCTGTTGTTGTGTAGTCACTCAGTCATGTCTGACTCTTTGCAACCCCATGGACTGCAGCACCCCAGGCAGGCTTCCCTGTCCTTCACCATCTCCTGGAGCTTGCTCAAACTCATGTCCATTGAGCTGGTGATGCCATCCAACCATCTCATCCTCTGTTGTCCCCTTCTCCTGCCTTCAATCTTACCAGAATCAGGGTCTTTTCCAGTGAATCAGTTCTTCAAATCAGATGGTCAAAGTATTGGAGTTTCAGCTTTAGCATCAGTCCTTCCAGTGAATGTTCAAGATTGATTTCCTTTAGGATTGACTAGCTTGATCTCCTTCTGTCCAAGGGATGCCTTCAATCTTACCAGAATCAGGGTCTTTTCCAGTGAATCAGTTCTTCAAATCAGATGGTCAAAGTATTGGAGTTTCAGCTTTAGCATCAGTCCTTCCAGTGAATGTTCAAGATTGATTTCCTTTAGGATTGACTAGCTTGATCTCCTTCTGTCCAAGGGACTCTCAAGAGTCTTCTTCAATACCACAGTTCAAAAGCATCAGTTCTGTGGCTCTCAGACTTCTTTATGGTCCAACTCTCACATCCATACATGACTACTGGAAAAACCACAGCTTTGACTATATGTACCTTTGTTGACAAAGTAATGTCTCTGTTTTTTTAATACACTGTCTAGGTTTGTCATAGCTTTTCTTCCAAGGAGCAAGTGTCTTAATTCCATGGCTGCAGTCACCATCTACAGTGATTTTGAAGCCCAAGAAAATAGTTTGTCACTGTTCCCATTGTTTTCCCATCTATTTGCCATGAAGTATTGGTGCTACTGGATGCCACAATCTTTGTTTTTGAATGTTGAGTTTTAAGCCAGCTTTTTCATTCTCCTCCTTCACCTTCATCAAGAGGCTCTTTAGTTCTTCTTTGCTTTCTGCCATAAAGGTGGTGTCATCTGCATATCTGAGGTTATTGATATTTCTCCCAGCAATCTCGATTCCAGCTTGTGCTTCCTCCAGCCCAGCATTTCTCATGATGTACTCTGCATATAAGTTNTGTAATATTTTATCTTGCATTTCCGTAAGCTATATTGACTGTCTTCCTACATCTCTAAGTATTCTTCTAATTATCATTAATGACGTCTCTGTGGCATTCTGTATATGCTGCTGCTGCTGCTGCTGAGTTGCTTCAGTCGTGTCCAGCTCTGTGTGACCCCATAGGCGGCAGCCCACCAGGCTCTGTCGTCCCTGAGATTCTTTCTCCATGCAAGAACACTGGAGTGGGTTGCCATTGCCTTCTCTGATTCTCTGTATGAATGTAACATAATTTATGTAATTAACCTCTACCTTTGAGCATTTACATTACTTCGATATTTTCCCTATAAATATTACTCTGAAAAACATTCTTGTAATAATCTTTGTGGACCTTTAACATGTTTTGATCATTATAATTATTACCTTAAATTCGGAGTTCTCAACTTCTCTCAGTGACACTCCCCACCTTTTTTTCCCTAAGGAAAAAAAGCACTCTCTGGCCAAGAGTATAGGTGTCAGATTTCCAGATCTCTGGGAATGACAAACAAGGGATGGGAAATTTTGTTTGTTTTCAGGAGAGGTTTTCTTCCTTGTGCTATAAGTTCTTATTATTTAGCAGCAGGAGAAGTAAAATATNAAAAAGCACTCTCTGGCCAAGAGTATAGGTGTCAGATTTCCAGATCTCTGGGAATGACAAACAAGGGATGGGAAATTTTGTTTGTTTTCAGGAGAGGTTTTCTTCCTTGTGCTATAAGTTCTTATTATTTAGCAGCAGGAGAAGTAAAATATACTGCAGGGTTTAGTTTGCATTGACATTATTTAGAGCACATAATAATTACCAGCCATCTCCTTGGCAGGGGTTAGATGATTGATTTTGCCACTACTCCCACCTCACCCCCATCACACAAAACACACACAGTATATGTTGTAGAAATGCGCTTATACACAGCTGGATATAGTTTCTTGCCTGTTAGTAAAAATGTAGAACCTGTTGTATGATAAGTGCTTAATTAATATTTATCATGTGAAAGAAAGAGCTAGAAGGAAAAAAGAATCTTTCATTGATTTAGTGACAGCACATCTACCTTTGTTAGACTTGCCTTCATCCCATGTCAGGAACCTTTGCAAAAAGCTGGAAATGAACTCCTTACTTTTAACTTCCACAGGGAAAAAAGGACGAGGCTACCAGTATGAATTCTCCACACCCTGTCCCTGGCATTTTCCAGATGACACACCTGCCTGATCAAAGAGAACAAATAGATACCCACAAGCATATTTTCTCATCTTAAAAAACATAAATCTTCCTAAAGGTAGGAATCTTACTTTTAACTTCCACAGGGAAAAAAGGACGAGGCTACCAGTATGAATTCTCCACACCCTGTCCCTGGCATTTTCCAGATGACACACCTGCCTGATCAAAGAGAACAAATAGATACCCACAAGCATATTTTCTCATCTTAAAAAACATAAATCTTCCTAAAGGTAGGAATCTATTTCGCTCTAGCATATCAAATTTGAATAGCTGTATGTTATTTGTACAAATTGTGAGTGAAGGAAGTGCCAATAAAGGCCAGGCTTTAATCTGTGAATTGTTGTGTAGTCACTCAGTCATGTCTGACTCTTTGCAACCCCATGGACTGCAGCACCCCAGGCTTCCCTGTCCTTCACCATCTCCTGGAGCTTGCTCAAACTCATGTCCATTGAGTTGGTGATGCAATCCAACCATCTCCTCCTCTGTTGTCCCCTTCTCCTGCCTTCAATCTTTACCAGAATCAGGGTCTTTTCCAGTGAATCAGTTCTTCACATCAGATGGCCAAAGTATTGGAGTTTCAGCTTTAGCATCAGTCCTTCCAATGAATGTTCAAGACTGATTTCCTTTAGGATTGACTAGCTTGATCTCCTTCTGTCCAAGGAACTCTCAAGAGTCTTCTTCAACACCACAGTTCAAAAGCATCAATTCTGTGGCTCTCAGACTTCTTTATGGTCCAACTCTCACATCCATACATGACTACTGGAAAAACCACAGCTTTGACTATATGTACCTTTGTTGACAAAGTAATGTCTCTGTTTTTCTAATACACTGTCTAGGTTGTCATAGCTTTTCTTCCAAGGAGCAAGTGTCTTAATTCCATGGCTGCAGTCACCATCTACAGTGATTTTGAAGCCCAAGAAAATAGTTTGTCACTGTCCCCATTGTTTTCCCATCTATTTACCATGAAGTGTTGGGATTGGATGCCACGATCTTTGTTTTTGAATGTTGAGTTTTAAGCCAGCTTTTTCATTCTCCTCCTTCACCTTCATCAAGAGGCTCTTTAGTTCTTCTTTGCTTTCTTCCATAAAAGTGGTGTCATCTGCATATCTGAGGTTATTGATATTTCTCCCAGCAATCTCGATTCCAGCTTGTACTTCCTCCAGCCCAGCATTTCTCATGATGTACTCTGCATATAAGTTAAATAAGCAGGATGACAATATACAGCCTTGACATACTTCCTTCCCAATTTGGAACCAGTCTGTTGTTTCATGTCTTGTTCTAACAGGTTCTTGACAGGTTTCAGGTTTCACAGGAGGCACATAAGGTGGTCTAGTATTCCCATTTCTTTAAGAATTGTCCACAGTTTGTTGTGCCCAGCATTTCTCATGATGTACTCTGCATATAAGTTAAATAAGCAGGATGACAATATACAGCCTTGACATACTTCCTTCCCAATTTGGAACCAGTCTGTTGTTTCATGTCTTGTTCTAACAGGTTCTTGACAGGTTTCAGGTTTCACAGGAGGCACATAAGGTGGTCTAGTATTCCCATTTCTTTAAGAATTGTCCACAGTTTGTTGTGATCCACAGTCAAGGGCTTTAGCATAGTCAATGAAGCAGAAGTAGATATTTTTCTGGAATTCTCTTGCTTTTTCTGTGATCCAACGGATGTTGGCAATTTGATCTCTGGTTCCTCTGCCTTTTCTAAATCCAGCTTGAACATCTGGAAGTTCTCAGTTCACGTACTATTGAAGCCTAGCATGGAAACTTTTGAGCATTACTTTCCTAGTGTGTGAAGTGAGTGCAATTATGTGGTAGTTTGAATATTCTTTGGCATTGCCCTTCTTTGAGATTGGAATGAAAACTGATCTTTTCCAGTCCTGTGGCCACTGCTGAGTTTTCCAAATCTGCTGGCATACTGAGTGCAGCACTTTCACAGCATCATCTTTTAGGATTTGAAAAAGCTCAGCTGAAATTCCACAGCTCCACTAACTTTGTTTGTAGTGATGCTTCTGAAGGCCACTTGAGTTTGCACTCCAAGATGTCTGGTTCTAGGTAAGTGATCACACCATCATAGGTATCTGGGTCATTAAGATCTTTTTCATATAGTTCTATGTATTCTTGCCACCTCTTCTTAATATCTTCTACTTCTGTTAGCTCCATACTGTTTCCTTTATTGTGCCCATCTTTGCATGAAATGTTCCCTTGGTATCTCTAATTTTCTTGAAGAGGTCTCTAGCCTTTCCCTTTCTTTTTCCTCTTTTTCTTTGCATTGATCTCTGAGGAAGGCTTTCTTATCTCTCCTTGCTATTCTTTGGAATGTTGCATTCAGATGGGTATATATTTCCTTTTCTCCTTTGCCTTTAGTTTGAGCAAACTCTGAGAAATTGTGAAGGACAGGGAAGCCTGGCATACTGCAGTCTGTGGGGTTGCAAAGACTTGGACACAACTTGGAAACTGAACAATGACAACAAAAAACTAAATGTAAGATCTGAAACCATAAAATTTCTAGAAGAAAATACAGGTGGTCAACTCTTTAACATTGATCTGGGTTAATATATTTTGGACATGTCCTCTCAGGTGAAGGAAATAAAAACAAAAATAACAAGTAGGACTACATCAAACTAAAAAGCTTTTGCACAGTGAAGGAAATTACCAACAAACAAAAAGGTCATGTACTGAATGGGAGAAGATATGTGCAAACAGTATCGTTGATAAGGGGTTCATATAGAAAACGTTCAAAGAACTCAGACTAGTCAACATCCCTTCCACCCAAAAAAACCTAATTAAAAAATGGGCAGACAATCTGAATAGACATTTTTCCAAAAAAGACATACTGATGATCAACAGGTACATGAAAAGATGCTCAACATCACTAATCATCAGGGAAATGAAAATCAAGACGAGATATCACCTCACACCTGTAAGAATGGCTATTATCAAAAAGACAACAAATAACAAGTATTGGTAAGGGTGTGGAGAAAGGAAACCCATGTGCACTGTCAGTGGGGACAAAAAATTGGCACAGCCACTGTGGAAAATAGTATGGAGAGTCCTCAGAAAATTAAACATGGAAATACCATACAATCCAGTGATTTCACTTCTGGGTGAGAAGCATGAAAACTCTCATTAGAAAAGATATATACACTGCCATGTTCATTACAACATTATTTATAATAGCTGAGATACAGAAGTATCCTAAGTGCCCGCTGATGGATGAATGGCTAAAGCAGAAGTGGTATAAATATACGATGGACTATTACTCAGTCATAAAAAGAAGGAAATCTTGCCATTTCCAGCAACATGGATGGACCTAGAGGGCATTAAGCAAAGTGAAATCAGAAAGGAAGAAAAAGACAAATACCGCATGGTTTCACTTACAGGTAAAATTTAAAACAAACGAACAAACAAAACAAAACAGAAACAGGGTCATAGATGCTGGGAACAAATTGATGATTGTTGAAGAGGAGGGGGTTTGGGAGAGGAGAAATAGGTAAGGGAGATTAAGAGATACAGAATTCTTGTGAAATTAATGTGTCACATGTATAAAATGTACAGTGTGGAGAATATAGTCAATAGTTATATAATATCTTTTGGCATACAGATAACATATTGCAGTGATTATTCTGAAATGTTGAATCACTATTTTGTGTAACAGGAATTTATATAATCTTGTAGGTCAACTATACTTCAAAAAAAAACTCATAGGAAAGGAGATAGGATTTGTGGCTATTGGAGATGGGGTGTGGCAGTGGGATAATTGAATGAAAGCATTCAAAAAGTACAAACTTCCAATTATAAGATAAATAAGTTCTAGGGATGTGATAGACAACATGAGAAATATAACACTACTATGGATATGCTGCTGCTAAGTCACTTCAGTCGTGTCCAACTCTGTGCGACCACATAGACGGCAGCCCACCAGGCTAAACAGAAACAGGGTCATAGATGCTGGGAACAAATTGATGATTGTTGAAGAGGAGGGGGTTTGGGAGAGAAGAGAAATAGGTAAGGGAGATTAAGAGATACAGAATTCTTGTGAAATAAATGTGTCACATGTATAAAATGTACAGTGTGGAGAATATAGTCAATAGTTATATAATATCTTTTGGAATACAGATCACATATTGCAGTGATTATTCTGAAATGTTGAATCACTATTTTTTGTAACAGGAATTTATATAATCTTGTAGGTCAACTATACTTCAAAAAAAAACTCATAGGAGAGGAGATAGGATTTGTGGCTATTGGAGATGGGGTGTGGCAGTGGGATAATTGAATCAAAGCATTCAAAAAGTACAAACTTCCATTTATAAGACAAATAAGTTCTAGGAATGTGATAGACAACATGAGAAATATAACACTACTATGGATATGCTGCTGCTAAGTCGCTTCAGTCGTGTCCAACTCTGTGCGACCACATAAACGGCAGCCCACCAGGCTCCCCTGTCCCTGGGATTCTCCAGGCAAGAACAGTGGAGTGGATAAGACAAATAAGTTCTAGGAATGTGATAGACAACATGAGAAATATAACACTACTATGGATATGCTGCTGCTAAGTCGCTTCAGTCGTGTCCAACTCTGTGCGACCACATAAACGGCAGCCCACCAGGCTCCCCTGTCCCTGGGATTCTCCAGGCAAGAACAGTGGAGTGGATTGCCATTTCCTTCTCCAATGCATGAAGTGAAAAGTGAAAGTGAAGTCGCTCAGTCATGTCCGACTCTTCGCAACCCCATGGACTGCAGTCCACCAGGCTCCTCCGCCCATGGGATTTTCCAGGCAAGAGTACTGGAGTGGGGTGCCACTGCCTTCTCCACAATTTATACAGAATCTAAAAATATATAAACTCTTTGATTCCCTCTTTCACTTCTTCTAGCCTAAGGAAATAATCAGAGATCAATGCAAGAGACATGGGTTCAGTCCCTGGGTTGGGAACATTCCCTGGAGTAGGAAGTGGCAACACACTCCAGTATTCCTTCCTGGAGAATTCCATAGACAGAGAAGCCTGATGGGCTACAGTCCACAGGGTCACAGAGTCGGACATGACTGAGCTATTGAATACACATGCATGCTGAAAGGACTGTAACTACTTATGAACCTTATGCATAGAAAAAAAAAGAAATGTCACATGTTAACAGTGATTACTTTGGGTAGTAAGATTATGAATGCTTTAGGTAAGGAGCAGTGGCTGTGCTTTGCTGGAGCAGCCATGAAGGGATACCCCACGCCCAAGGTAAGAGAAACCCAAGTAAGATGGTAGGTATTGCAAGAGGGCATCAGAGGGCAGACACACTAAAACCATACTCACAGAAAACTAGTCAATCTAATCACACTAGGACCACAGCCTTGTCTAACTCAATGAAACTAAGCCATGCCTGCGGGGCAACCCAAGACGGGCGGGTCATGGTGGAGAAGTCTGACAGAATGTGGTCCACTGGAGAAGGGAATCGCAAGCCACTTCAGTATTCTTGCCTTGAGAACCCCATGAACAGTATGAAAAGGCAAAATGAAAGGATACCAAAAGAGGAACTCCCCAGGTCAGCAGGTGCCCAATATGCTACTGGAGATCAGTGGAGAAATAACTCCAGAAAGAATGAAGGGATGGAG
>SJYX01018662.1:143431-175447 GCA_006410675.1 Oreotragus oreotragus
GCGCTCAGCTTTCTTCACAGTCCAACTTTCACATCCATACATGACCACAGGAAAAACCATAGCCTTGACTAGGCGGACCTTAGTCGGCAAAGTAATGTCTCTGCTTTTGAATATACTATCTAGGTTGGTCATAACTTTTCTTCCAAGGAGTAAGCGTCTTTTAATTTCATGGATGGATGATGCCAAGGTTTGCTTGTCTGACCTCCTTTCCTTGCATTTGTATGGCTGGTCAACCTCCCTTCTGACTGATGCTTGCCTTTTCTAGCTATGTTAACACTTTCAATTCGATTTCATCAAGTTTTCCTGGTCTGAGAACCATTCTGTTTCTTTAGAGTGATTTAGCAAATCTCTCCTGTAGTTGATGTTGTGTTGATGTCCCAGTTTAATTTTCAGAGGACAATCTCATTTCTAATTCTTTCAGGATCACTCACTGTTGGCCCTAGTACTAACAACACTTTCCAGCCTGGAGATTCGAGGGCAACCCAAGCCTCCAAAAGTTTGAAACAATCTTATTTAACATTGTGAGATTGTTACAAACTACAGGAAGCCTCAGTGATAATAACTACTTCCATTCCACTCATGTTCCTTTTCGCAATCAAAACACAGGCTCATGTCTTTTATCATTCTAAGATGAAATTCCTTACCTCCTGAGGTAAAGAGGGCAGGGATTGAGTTGCTCATGGTCACATAGTTAACAAGAAACAGAAACAGAGCTCAAGTCCCAGGCCACTTTCTAGTATATCCCACTCCTTGATCATGTAACAGAAGAGTTTTCTTTTAAATTACATTTACATTGAAAGGAAAAATCAAATTACACTAATGTTTAATTTATCTAACTGAAGATCATGCAGAGAAGTCAAATCAATTCTCCATCATGAGTGATGGAGAATTCTAGTATCAGGATCAGGGCTTGATTAGCAGTAGATATGAAAATCCCATCCCTACCTCAAGGAGGCAGAACAGTGAGACTAGACAGACCCTGCGGTCACAGCTGGCAGGAACAGTAGGAACAAAGACCAGATCACAGACCGGAAGGCCCTTGGGTGAGTCCAGAGTTGCGAAAAAGGGGCTGGTATTCCTGAGGGATGTTGCCACTATGCCCCAGGGAAAATTGGGTGAATGGTGCCTCTTAGCCTTTCTGGAATCAAAACACTCTTTCATTGCTAGAAATAGGAGGATACACTCTTTGAGTCTTTGGCCCATACTTTATACAACCCACCTCCCTTTGTGATAATTCCGGGCTGCTACTGCTGCTGCTGCTGCTGCTAAGTCGCTTCAGTCGTGTCCGACTCTGTGCGACCCCATAGACGGCAGCCCACAAGGCTCCTCCATCCCTGGGATTCTCCAGGCAAGAACATTGGAGTGGGAATTCCAGGCTAGGGACATTATTTTGCTCCTAACAAGGGTGAAGATTGTATTGCCTCCAACCTAAACCCAGGAAACTGTAACCCTTAGATGTTAAGTAACTTGAGCAAGGTCACTTAACTAATATATGTTGGAAATGGTTTCTAAGGTAGGTTGGTTGGGATGTAAAACTCAGACTTTCCCATTGTGCCATGCTGACCCTCAATACGTTCATGTCTTTGAATGAGAGCTTACAATTCAGGCCTCTTTTGTCCTCCAGTCCTGCAGGAAACAAAAGACAAGAGAAAGGCAGGAAAGTGCTGCATTCAGTACGTGCTAGAGCCGTATCATCTGGGTTCAAGTCCTACCACCTGCCAGCTTGATGACCTGGGGCAAGCCTTACCCTCTCTGTGCCTGTTTCCTCACTTCTAAAATGAGGATAATAATATTACTCACTTAAAAAAAAAATAGTACTCACTTCACAGGATTGTTGTGAGAATCAAATACATTAATATAACTATAGTGCTTAGAAATGGGCTTCCCTGGTGGCTCAGATGGTAAAGAATCTGCCAGTGCTTAGAAAAGTATCTGGCACATAGTACATGCTCAATAAAATTAGCCATTAATATCCTGATTAAATTGAGGTCTTGACCTCAATCCAGTCTGACCCCTTCAGTGGCTTTGGGAGACACTGCAGCCTCATTAATTCCATAATTCTAAACTCAACATTCAGAAAACTAAGATCATGGCCTCTGTTCCCATCACTTCATGGCAGATAGATGGGGAAGCAATGGAAACAGTGTCAGACTTTATTTTGGGGGGCTCCAAAATCACTACAGATGGTGACTGAAGCCATGAAATGAAAAGAAGCTTGCTCCTTGGAAGAAAAGTTATGACCAACCTAGACAGCATATTAAAAAGCAGAGACATTACTTTACCAACAAAGATCCATCTTGTCAAAGCTATGGTTTTCCCAGTAGTCATGTATGGATGTGAAAGTTGAACTATAAAGAAAGCTGAGCCCGAAGAATTGATGGGTTTGAACTATGGTGTTGGAGAAGACTCTTGGGAGTCCCTTGGACTGCAAGGAGACCCAACCAGTCCATCTGAAAGGAAATCAGTCCTGGATATTCATTGGAGGGACTGATGCTGAAGCTGAAACCCCAACACTTTGGCCACTTAATGTGAAGAACTGACTCACTGGAAAAGACCTTGATGCTGGGA
Organism: Oreotragus oreotragus; assembly: GCA_006410675.1. Classification (NCBI taxonomy): domain Eukaryota; kingdom Metazoa; phylum Chordata; class Mammalia; order Artiodactyla; family Bovidae; genus Oreotragus; species Oreotragus oreotragus. The sequence continues at coordinate 146,000 of SJYX01018662.1, forward strand.
AAGATTGAAGGCAGGAGGAGAAGGGAATGACCGAGGATGAGATGGCTGGATGGCATCACTGACTGGACATCATGATGGACATGAGTTTGAGTAAACTCCAGGAGTTGGTGATGGACAGGGAGGCCTGGCATGCTGCAGTCGATGGAGTCACAAAAAGTTGGACACAACTGAGCACTTGAACTGAACTGAAGCCACCTGTTGGGGTAGGTTGCTTTCTAGATGGGTCATCTGAACTATTTTAATGGATCATCTTAACCATTTTAACACATCCCTACTGATGTAAATACTAGACGTCATCTAGAATTCTAGGGTCACATCATGGATAGTCCTTACAGTTTGCCTCTGTTGTATCCTCTGCCCCCATCTCCTAGAAATGCTTGTCTAAAGTGACTGATAAATTTACTGGAGATTTGGCCTGATGTGGGTGCCAGCAGCTCACAGGTGGCTAGCACTCCCCAGAGAGCCCATTCCTTGCATGCTTTGTAGCTTAGCAGGCTCCTGCATCTTCTCAGCTGGTGAGATTCCAGATGCCTAAGCTGGCAGGAAGGGTGAGGCTGCCCCAGTTGACTCCAGGAAGGGAATCAGCTCTGTCCACACAGACAACTGCAGACCAATTAAAATGGTGCATAAGCTAATTAAGGACTGAATGAGGTGCTGCTTCCCTGAGGTGCCACATAGGTGCCAGACAATGACAGCCTTGAGCAAGACCCTTCTATGACTTGAAACTGAATGGCTTAGGTGACAAGATTAAAGCAAATAGGACCACAAAGTGCAGACATAACTTCATGCTTTCACATGGAATCTTTAATACCGTTCAGTTTCATAAGTATTTATGAAATGTGAATGGGGCAGGAAACATTGCTAGATATTATGGGAATACACGTGGATGACAGTCAGTCCCTGACTGTGGGGGGTCAGTTCTCCAACCCTACTCCCACATGTCATTGGTACCTGCAATCCCTCTCACACGGACCATTGTAACCTCTCTTAACTGGTCTCCCCGTCTCCTGTGTTTCCTCAGCCACAATCCGTACAAACGAACTTTGGTCTCATAACTCTTCACTCAAAATGGTTTCCATTGCCTATATGTTAAGAGCAAATATCTTGCCAATGTTAAAGACCCCATAGATTGGTCCAAATTAATCTTTCCAGGTTTTTCTATAACTGTATTGCCCTCCTCCATGTCAGCCTTATTGGCCTATTATGGTTTCCTCAAACATGCAGTCTTCATTTGCTCCCCATCTTCCTGCTTTCCCAAGTCTGTTACAAGGCACAGCATGCCTTCCCCTTGCATCACTGATCAGAGAGATCTTGCCTCTAGGCTTCAGGGCTCATCTCCATTGCCATTTCTTCTCTGAAGCATTGTCTGATGCTGGCCACCTCTCATGGGATGTCAACAATCCCCATGTTATCCTCCATTGTACTTGGTTTATCCTGCTCTCATGCCTGAGTTTTCTTCCAGCAAGTCTCCTGAGGAACTGGTCCTGGGGTTGGCTTTGTTATTTTCCTCTCCCACAGCTTAATGAGCATGGTACTCATGTGGAGTGGATTATACTGAATGGTATGGGGCAGATAAACCCAGCCCAAAGTAACTATTGTCAGCCAAAATGCTACAAGGTTCTATGCCAGAGCTCCAAAGTGGAATAGAATTCCAAGTAGGAAAGACCAGGAAAGGTTTCATTTTTTCATTTAAACCTTCCCTGATTTCTCCTCCTTTTGTGACATGTGTCCTTCTTGTATGCCGCCCCCCCCACACACCCCGCCGACTGTGGTATTCACAACTTGGTATTTTAATTGTTCCCTTATACTAATATATCTGATTTAGGCTTCCGTGGTAGCATACCGGTAAAGAATCTGCCTGCCAATGCAGGTGATGTGAGTTCAATCCCTGGGTTGGGAATATCCCCTGGAGAAGGGAATGGCAACCCGTTCCAGTATTCTTGCCTGGTAAATCTCATGGACATAGGAGCCTGGCAGGCTATAGTCCGTGGGGTCACAAAGAGGCAGACATGACTTAGTGACTAAACAACAACAAATATATCTGATTTATCTCCTAGACTAGAATATCCTTGAGGACAGGGACCAAAGTTTAGTCCCTGTTATATTTCTGTACCAAGCCTAGTGCTTGGCACATAGTAGGTGCTCAGCAATTATTTGTAGGAGGAGGAAAAAGAGGGTGGGAGAGAGAGAAGGGAGAGTTTATTTATGTAGAGATGGAAAAAGGTGAACACTGTAAAGAAATTGAATCCAAAGAGGTATAGTCATAAGTGGGGCTCTGCCACATTGTCTTGGTGGAGTAGCTTGATGTTATGAAAGTGCTCACTTCTTACATACTGCTTTTTGTAGGTGCTAATTGGCACTGAGTAAATAAGGAAAAAACCCAATTCAGTATTCCCAGATCCTTTTGTCCCCCTCTTCCTCCCACATCCTAAAGTTAACATGGTGATACTTTCCTCAATAGAAGATAATTAGGAGGCAGTTGGCAGCCGCAATCCATTCCTCCTTCATTACAGACAATCATTGTGATTGCTGGAGCTTCCACCAACACAAAGACCCTTCAAATGGCCACTTAAGGTAACTCTTTAAAAAAAAAAAACAACAACAAAGGCTTCCAGATGAGGCAGAAATTCTTTTTCCCTTGCTTCTACATAAAAGGCAAAATTAGGAGTGGAAGGGATTCCCAGGAGGTTCAGTGCATAGAGGATCTGCCTGCTACACAGGAGACTCAGGTTCAATTCTTGGGTTGGGAAGATCCCTGGAGGAGGACTTAGCAACCCACTCCAGTATTCTTGCCTGGAGAATCCCATGGACAGAGGAGCCTGGCAAGCTGCAGTCCATAGGGTCCCAAAGAGTAGCGAAGCGACTTAGCATGCACACATTCTCTTTTACCTGCCTGCCGTCAGAGGGCCACAGCATAGCAGAAGGAGCGGTCAGTCTGGCTTGCGCAGGCATGCCTGGTAGTTTCACCACTTAGAAAGCACACAGCTTAAGCACCTTAATCACTGAAGCTTATTTCCCTCATCTATAAAATGGGAATAAATACTATCTTCTTCCTGGGGCTGTTGTGAGAATTAAGTAATACGTACCATAACTACCTTGGTCCAGGACCCAGCATAGAGCAAGTCCTATGTAAATGGTTAGCTATGGATCATCATCATTTAAAATATTGGGTTGACCAAAATGTTTGTTTGGGTTTTTCCATAAGGTGGTACAGAAATACCCAACTGAACTTTTTGGCCAACCCAATATTTGGGGTAAGGGTTCAAGGGCTAACGTTGTAGACAGCTGCTATCAATACATATTTCAGAAATCCTGTTAGTTGCTCCAGTTGTCTGATGGGATAGTTTTAGAGCCCTTGGTATTCCTTTCACTCCCTGTTTTTATTTTATTCCATTCCTATGCCTGTATTTATATGCTACAGAAAGTACGGCACACTTATGTGGTTCCTTTAGCAATAATTAAATTCATTCCTGACCCCAATTTATCCTTGTCTAGTTTCCTTCTATCCCAGGCCCTACTAGGAACACAAGATAAAGCTCTTTCTTTTCTATAACATTTTAAAAAGTGCATGTTTGCAAGAGTTTTGCAAGAACTTTGCAACTTGAACTTTGAAGAGCTCCAATCCAAATAGACAACATTCTAGACTTTGGGTTAGAAAAATTATTCTGCTTGTAAGATAATCTGACTTCCAATGTTTTCATTATTGTAGTTTTAAAATTATTCTCAGTTTCCTTATCTATTTTGGTAGAGAAAGTGAAAACATTTTCTAACTTGAACTTTGAAGAGCTCCAATCCAAATAGACAACATTCTAGACTTTGGGTTAGAAAAATTATTCTGCTTGTAAGATAATCTGACTTCCAATGTTTTCATTATTGTAGTTTTAAAATTATTCTCAGTTTCCTTATCTATTTTGGTACAAAAAGTGAAAACATTTTCTCATATGTATCTACAATGATAGCTGGAAATTTGTGGGAAGGAAGGCAGGGAAAAATGACAGATTCGTCATCATAACTCTTGATAGCAAGAAGGTGAAAAAGAGAATCAATGAGGAGAGAAAGAAGCAGGAAACAGGAGAATCTACACCAGGGTAGACTTTTGACAGTCGTTTGCTGGATACATTAATGAATTGTAACTTCGGAGCATTAGACTGAAAGTTCTAAGAGAGAAGCAAGACATAATAGCTATCAGATACCCAAAGCTGTGAGACAGGCCACCCCGAAGAACCTACCAAAAATTTCTAGCAGAAAAGTGTTTATACAACGCTTGTGCTATTACCCCATCAAGGATCCAGAGATGCCACACTCTTGGAAGCTTTTGAAGAGGACTTCCTTGGAGGAAGTGATGGGTGTGAGTGCCACTTGTGCCCCCAGGGCTTAAGGGATGTAGGTATCCACCTCATCTCACTGCAACAAGACCTCTCAGAGCGTGAGCTGTGTCTCCTATAGTTCTGGGCCCTGGGGACTGGGTCTGACTCCTTTCCCTAATTTACAGGAAAAGAGCAGGACTGGCTGATGCTTTGGCAGCAAATCAAAGGAGGTTGCTGCTGCTCCCAGATTGGCCAACACTCCTAGAACTGGTTCAGGCAAAGAATGTTCCAAGGAGTGGATAGAGCCAGTATGGGAGGCACCTGAGATCTGCTTAGAGGGAGTTCAAAGAAGCCCCAGGTGAGGAGAAGCTGGGTGAGGACTGCAACATTTTCTAGAAACTCCTGCCTGAACAGAATGTTTCTGCTCAGGTTAAGGAACCATCTCAAGTGAGAAACCACCAGGGCCAGGGAAGGGCGAAGATCTTTGAGGAACTTGAAATAATATTATATAGGAGAAAATCAGTTTCAGACAACTGCCAGGCCTGGAGAGGATGAAACCATCTCACCTGGGGCCCAATAGAGCAGGCCCTTTATGTCCACTTTTCCTCTCCTCTTTTTCTCCAGGAGGGGTCAGAAACCCCAGTTAGGAAGACAAGAGTGTAACAAGAAGGAAAGAGAAGATTTAGATTCTGGTTTCCCAGCTGTTGAAAGCCCCCTGAATGAGGTTAGAAGTTTCTGTTACTATTCCATGGATGTGGATATTTTAATTTACTGAATTGAAACGGTTATTAACTGTGACTTAAAGCCAGGACTTGTGGCTACTTAGGAGTGGCCACTAAAACCTAGGGGCATGCTTAAATTTGTATCTACTGGCAGAGGACGTTCTGTCCCCATTCCACCCCTGCTAAGTTTAAAGGGTGGTGGAAGATTTAAAATAGTGTTTTTGTTATATTCCCTGAATTTTGGTTGTTCAATGTACTGGCTACAGAATGAATAAATGAACAGATTAAAAATGAATGAAAGAGTGTTGTTTATAATTAGGATGCACTATGATTCAAACTTAGGGCTTTTTATTTTTTAATTTTTTAAAAGGTATTTTTGATGTGGACCATTTTAAAAGTCTTTATTCAATTTGCTACAGTATTGCTTCTGTTTTTACGTTTTTGATGTTTTGGCCACGAAGCATGTGGGATCTTAGCTTCCCAACCAGGGATCGAACCAGCACCCCCTGTGNCATCTCACTGCAACAAGACCTCTCAGAGCGTGAGCTGTGTCTCCTATAGTTCTGGGCCCTGGGGACTGGGTCTGACTCCTTTCCCTAATTTACAGGAAAAGAGCAGGACTGGCTGATGCTTTGGCAGCAAATCAAAGGAGGTTGCTGCTGCTCCCAGATTGGCCAACACTCCTAGAACTGGTTCAGGCAAAGAATGTTCCAAGGAGTGGATAGAGCCAGTATGGGAGGCACCTGAGATCTGCTTAGAGGGAGTTCAAAGAAGCCCCAGGTGAGGAGAAGCTGGGTGAGGACTGCAACATTTTCTAGAAACTCCTGCCTGAACAGAATGTTTCTGCTCAGGTTAAGGAACCATCTCAAGTGAGAAACCACCAGGGCCAGGGAAGGGCGAAGATCTTTGAGGAACTTGAAATAATATTATATAGGAGAAAATCAGTTTCAGACAACTGCCAGGCCTGGAGAGGATGAAACCATCTCACCTGGGGCCCAATAGAGCAGGCCCTTTATGTCCACTTTTCCTCTCCTCTTTTTCTCCAGGAGGGGTCAGAAACCCCAGTTAGGAAGACAAGAGTGTAACAAGAAGGAAAGAGAAGATTTAGATTCTGGTTTCCCAGCTGTTGAAAGCCCCCTGAATGAGGTTAGAAGTTTCTGTTACTATTCCATGGATGTGGATATTTTAATTTACTGAATTGAAACGGTTATTAACTGTGACTTAAAGCCAGGACTTGTGGCTACTTAGGAGTGGCCACTAAAACCTAGGGGCATGCTTAAATTTGTATCTACTGGCAGAGGACGTTCTGTCCCCATTCCACCCCTGCTAAGTTTAAAGGGTGGTGGAAGATTTAAAATAGTGTTTTTGTTATATTCCCTGAATTTTGGTTGTTCAATGTACTGGCTACAGAATGAATAAATGAACAGATTAAAAATGAATGAAAGAGTGTTGTTTATAATTAGGATGCACTATGATTCAAACTTAGGGCTTTTTATTTTTTAATTTTTTAAAAGGTATTTTTGATGTGGACCATTTTAAAAGTCTTTATTCAATTTGCTACAGTATTGCTTCTGTTTTTACGTTTTTGATGTTTTGGCCACGAAGCATGTGGGATCTTAGCTTCCCAACCAGGGATCGAACCAGCACCCCCTGTGCTGGAAGGAGAAGTCTTAACCACTGGAGAGCCAGGGAAATCCCTGGGCTTTTTAAAACTTGAATTATTGTGACATTTTATCATCTTTGGAAGGTGTGTGGTTATAGGTAGACACTACCGTTGGCTGTTAGCTATACTAAGGCCCTGTATTGAAATTAGCACCATCCTACCTGTTTCCTGTTACCTCAGAAGCTGTAGCAAATAAAGTGGGTCACCAATGTTTGTTAAGTCCCTCACCTCCTTTTACACTCTGATTGTGTTCATTTCTTGCTGAAAACCGTAGCTAGCTGTTCTGCTGAGAAGGTGCTCAGAATGCGTTCACTCTCAGGTGTAGAAGAGTCAGGATCTGACTACATGCTTATTTCCAGGGACATTTTTGCTTTAATTGTGAAATGCCTGAGTTCAAAGAAGTGATACCTTCATGGTGGGTTTGGGGCATTTGCAGCAGGCAAATGTGGATGGAGATTTCTTTGGCTGTGGCTCCCCAGCTCCCTGGGAACCTGGTCTCTGGGCATATGGGCAGCCGCCCAGGTGCATACCCATTCTCCAGCTTGACTTGTCTGAGATGGTAAATGGGAAAGCGTGTTGTGAACTATAATGTACCCCGCAAATGTGAGCCAGCATTATCATGATTCTTTAAAAGCTTCAACTACTCATAAGAGACTTGTAAGTTCTTCTTAAAAGGTCATTTAACCCACAAGATGCTTTTGCTGTCCTCACCAAATTATCTCCTTTGGACAGGAATTTCGTGAGCATCCCAAAGGGCCAGGGACAACTCTCCTCCATCATGACAGACATGGTTCTGAAAACCAAAGACTTAGCCCCTTGTGGGGCATTTTCCCTTTCTTCTTGTCTATGTCCACCTGTCTGGAAACATTTCTGCTTCTGATGCTATCACTCCCATCTTGCAGCTGAGGCAAAACCTCCTGCCTGGCTGAGCTTCTTTTTGTGTTAGAAATGATAAGGAACAGCTGTCCTCGGATTAATGCCATCACCCCTGTTATGATTCAGCCATTCAGCTTGTGGCAGCAATTACGTGTTAGATGAATGTCTTTCTAAATTCAATCACCCCAAAATAAATACACTGCAGTAGCCTCATTAAACAAAATTGGATGCAAGGGGAGGATGGGACTGACTGATAGGAAATGAGAAAGAAGTAGAATATTTCAAAACTGCACGCATTCAATTGCCCTTCAGAAACCTCTTCTAGGACCTTGTTCAGCTTTAGAACACTTAAGTTGGTTTTTTTTTTTAAAGATGCTTATGTATGTGGTAACATTTTCCAAAAGGAGATCTGTTTTAAAAAACAGCATATGATAAAATAATGTATGTATTCACATTAAGAGGTCATCATATAAAACAGGCTCTGGTGTTTGGCAGAAACCAACAAAATTCTGTAAAGCAATCATTCTTCAATTACAAATAAATATTAAAAATAAATAATAAAGTAGGCAAATATGCAGATGTTTTTATATACAGCATCTTATATAGGATATTTAGCATACCTTAGGCAACTAGTTCAGTGATCATTCAAATATTTGAAAGTTTAGCCTCGAGTTTGCTGAGAATGTGTTAAACTGATCTATTCATGCGTTCATTCATCCAACATATACTTGCTGAGACCTACTCTGTGCTATGCCCTGTGCTCTTTAGTAGTGGACCACCATCTACTAGACAGTCTCTGTTGGGAAAGCTGTTTAGAATAGGGTGTGGGATCGGATAGAAACCCATAACAATATTGAAAGATTCAACATGCTAAGTGCCATAATGAAGAAAGACCCATGAGGGTTTAGAAGAGGAAGTGGTTGTTTATTAAGAAATAGAAAATCTTCAGGCCAAAGGCAGCATTTGGGCTGACCCTGAAGTCTCTGAATAGTTTTAAAACTGAGGGCTTTTTTTCAGAAAGACAAATATCCTATTAACGTATATATATATATGATTTTTAAAATGGTACATATTAACCTATCTGCAGGACAGGAATAGAGATACAGACGTAGAGAACAAATATGTGAATGCAAGTGGGGAAGGGGAGGGTGGGATGAATTGGGAGAGGGAGGTTAACATATAGACGCTGCCAGGTTAACATATTTACACTGTGTGTAAAATAGATAGCTAGTAGGAAGCTGCTGTGTAGCACAGGGAGCTCAGCTTGGTGGTCTGTGATGAACTAGTTGGGTGGGATGGGGGTGGGGGTAGGAAGCAGGTTCAAGAGGGAGGGGAAATATGCATACATATAGCTGATTCACTTTGTTGTACAGGAGAAACAAATACAACATTGTAAAGCAGTTATATTCCAATAAAACATTTTAAAAAATAAATTAAAAAATTGAGGGCTTCCCTTCTAGGCTAAGGGAACAGTGTAAACAAAATGAAGATCATACATTTGGGTGAGGGGTTGGAGCCTGGAGGGCACAGACTCACAGGGGAGAGTGCTGGGCTCAAGGGTTTAAACCTTTTGTCATAGACACTTGGGAACCACAGTAGGAATGATAGGATCAGACCTGTGTACAAGGAAATTTAATCCAGTAGCAGCTCTGGTTAGAACTGACTGGAGGTGGGAGGCTTTAGAGACCATCGCAAAAGTTCAGGCCAGGAATAAAGAAGAGCCCAAGACAGGATTATGGCAAATAAGCATTGGAGAAACAAACATTAATTATTAAAAAGGAAAAATCAATGAGTTTGTGACTGTGGATGTTTTAGGCTCAGTCTGTTCCTCTGGGCATTAGATTTATTTGTACAGGTTAGGGCTATGTGGGAGAGAGGTTTGTAGCATTCAGGGTCCTGGGGGAAACAGAGGTGAGATTTTAATGACAGCGCTACTGGCAGAGGGGTGAGTGGGATTAAGGGAACCAGCAAGAGATGGTGAGGCACCCAGAGATTGGCAAGAGTGAAAAGCTTTAGCACACCTACAGAGCAAGGGGAGGAAACAGTATTCCCAGTGTCCAGTGATAGCTGGAGCCACGGAGGTGCTGTGGTCTAGGAAAGAAAAGCAAGAGAGTCGGAAAGAAATACCCTTACCTCTCTCCATTACTGCTGTTTTATCTGCTGGTTCCTTTCATTGGCCAAACTCAGCTGAAAAGGTGTGGAGGTAATGCAGTTACAGGGGTGGGCCTCTCAGGGCACAGAGCAGGTGAAAGATGGGCAGAAATAATGATGGGGAGAGAGTAAGGAGAACAAACAGAGAATAACCAAGATACAGTGCTAAACTGTGCTGAATGTTAGGTGATAGTTACTGTCCTGGAGCTCCTTGAATCCTGCAGATTTCAGACAGAGGGGTTTCACCATGAATCCTGATTCCAATAAGATCATCACTACACTCTTGATAATAAAAGCAAGTAATCAGATATACATAATGAAAGGTGAGAGCCAGGCTTAGGCATTAAATTTAACTTTTGAATCTCAGTTTATCTGTAGAACAATGATAATTCCTGCTGAGCTTACTCTGTAAGGTGATTATGAAAATAAGGTGAGATAAAGGTTGTAACAGTGTTTTTTATTTAAAAAAATTTATTTGTGGTTGTGTTGGGTCTCAGTTGCAGCACTCTGGCTTCTGTCTAGTTGTGGGCGTGACACACTAGCTGCTCTGCACCATATGGGATCTTAGTTCCCAGACCAGAGATTGAACCCACATCCCCTGAATTGGAAAGTGGATTCTTAACCACTGGACCACCAGAGACATCCCGTAGAAGTGTTTGTAAAGTTAACTTTTGCAAGCTTCCCGGGTGGCTCAGTGGTAAAGAATCCACCTGCAAGTGCGGGAGACGCGGATTTGATACCTGGTCTGGGAGGATCCCCACATGCCATGGAGCGGCTAAGCCCGTGTGCCCCAGCTGTTGAGCCTGTGCTCCGGAGCTGGGGAACCACAAGTGTTGAAGCCTGTGCGCGCTAGAGCCCACGCTTCGCAACCAGAGAAGCTACTGCAGGAAGAAGCCCGCACGCTGCAACGAAGAGTAGCACACCCACTCCACAACTAGAGAAATGCCTGCACACAGTGAGACCCCACACAGCCACGAGTAAATACATTTTTAAAATTATGATGGGGGCATAAATCATTTGCAAGATGTGAAGGGGCTTTCTTATCCCCTGGATCATCCCTTTTGCGGTTTGGGGCTCTCTGCCATACCAGCACAGTGCCTGGCTCAGGGGGCTCTGCTCCATCCACGTTTACAGCAGTGAATTAACTTGAATTTTGGACACGCTTCTCCTTTCCCCCATGATTCCTGCACACTCTCTTTCAATCAGCTTTTGCTACTGGTGGACTTTTCACCTTTTTCAACATATTCTATCCCTCTAGTAGGCTATCAAGAAAAAATTGAAAGTGAAAGTGAAGTCGCTCAGTCGTGTCCTACTCTTTGCGACCCCGTGGACTGTAGCCCACCAGGCTCCTCCGTCCATGGGATTCTCCAGGCAAGAATACTGGAGTGGGTTGCCATTTCCTTCTCAAGAAAAAATTAAGACCGCTCAAAATTAAAATGATCAGAAAATATTTAACTTCATCAAGGGCATGTGTTCTTAGAGTACGATATGGTGAATAACTTTTGACCAAGGATCCCAGGTTCTGGACCTAGGATTCCTTCTCTGAGTTTACCAGTTTCCTTCCACAGCCTAAAACTGCTGCACACACTGTGATCTGGAGGAGGTGCAGTTTGAAAGATGAAAAGCCCTTCAAAGCAGTATGAAGTCTCTAAATCCCATGTGTGAAATGACTCAGTGCTCGTGCTGTAATTGCTTTTCTTAGTCTGGCCCTCAGGGACAGGCCCTCGATGAGATATTAGGCTGGTTCCATCTCCAGTACTTGTGATTTTGCCTTCAGAGCTCTGATTTTGCTGAAGTCTGTACAACGAAATGCAAGCAGGGAGCTCCCTGCTGGGAAGTCATTTGAGGGAAGGCCTGTGATTGCTGGCCCTGCTGGGGTAGGGAGACTCCTGCACTCTCGGGAGTGCTCCCCTTCACTGGTTCCCTAAAACATTAGCACCGATAACCTCTCCTGAACTCTGGGAACCTCTAAATGTTTAGGGGGTCTCGTGGCCACAGACCTGTCCCAGGGCCTGTTGATATCCCTGCTTCCAGAGCTGAAGGACCTGGAGAAAATGTGTAAGTAAGCGAAAAGAACTGCAAGTGTGGAGCGTGAAGATGAGACAGCTGGGGTGGGGGGACAGGAGGTGGTTTTCACCCTACAGCTGTCTCTGGGAGTGAGGGCGCTGTATTCCCCAAAGCCATCTTGTGCCTACAGCTTTGCCCCTCCATTCCCAGGATTCTCCAGCCCCACGAAACCGGCTGTGTGAGCAGTGCTACTCAAAATGTGGTCCATCCATCGGCACCATCAGCGTCCACTTGGAGCTTGTTAAAAATGCAAATTTCAGGCCTTACTGCAGACTTTCTGAATCAGAATTCCTGGGGGAAAGGGCCCTGAAATGTGTTTTAGCAAGGCCTATAGAGGTTTTGTGTGGACTTTCAAGTTTGAGAAGTACTGGTTGAGGGTGTAGAGATTGCTTTGCCCAAGAGTGTGAAGATCTTGAAGGTAAAATCATATGCAGTGAGGTGACTGTGTTTGTCTTCATTCCCTCTAGCATAACAGAGACTCAGACCAAATTGGGGTGTATGGGTTTTTTTTTGGGGGAGTCACTGTCAGTTCTTTCATCTTTCTGGCCATCTTTACTATTCCAATTCTCCTTACATGTGCCTGAAATTGTTTATTTCAGCTCTGATGGTCCCAAAGAAGTAAGTTCTTTTACTTTCCACTCTTTCAGCCCCAGTTTGAAACTACAGTCTCAAGGTCTTCTGAATTCCAGCCTAATCCATTTATCTCAAGCCCCTGAGTTTCAGAATTTCCCTGGTCTTTCTCCTTCCTTCTGGCTTAAGAGCTGCTTTAGATTCCTCAAGACTCTTTGCTCCCCTTCTTTTAAGTTTCTCTTTTTTGACTTCTCCCTTCTTCTACCTTTTTTGACTTCTACCTTATTATAAAATAATAACTCTCCTGACAAAATTTCATTTCTTACTCTTTATATCCGTGGCATCTCCCCACATCACTGCCCATGAGAGTTTTAAGATTCAGGGTCCTCTCCTTTATCCCCAGTCATGACTTCCCTCGTAAACAACCTATTTTACTTCATGCCTGCCTCCAGAGTGGGTGACTTCTAAGTCTCTCTAGTTTGGAATGGTGAGGGGTGGAGGATATATACTCAAGTACACGAGGTTGCCGAATTTTCGTTGGGAAAATATATAGCCTATTCTGGCTACAGTGTAATGAAAGTAATGAGAAGAATGGGAGGGCCCTAAGAGTTATCAGCAGGGCCCAACCAGGCTTAAGCTCAACTCAATTCAATAAACGTTTATTAAGAGCCTAAACAATGAACAGGATGTATATAGGAGAAGGCTCAGACAAAAGGGAAAACCCAACACTGGTAGATCCCAATTACTAATGAGGCTTGCTGCTCTGCATAGAGTAGACAATTAATGAAAAATCTTGGTTAGATGAAGAAAACTTTAAGACTGACCTGCCTTTGATTATGCATGTCTTTTCCTCTGTTGCTGTGAATTTGGGTTTCACAAAGCGGTTTTTGTAGTGCTTTATGTTGCAAGACTGTGTGTACCATTCCTCCCAGTCCTGTTATCCTTCTGCTTCTGTGATAATGGATGGGGCAGCAGCAGGATGGAGTTTTACTGGAAAATGTGAAGGAGACACTTGGAATCTAGACAAAAAGAGAACTTGTAAACATATTAGTCTTTGGGGAAATCTTACTGCAAATTGCTCTGAAGAATACAGAGAGAAGAAAAAGGACAGAGAAAAAGAGGAAGGAGAAATGAAGTTTTAAAAGCAAACAGAAATAATAGCTTAGATTGGATGTATTTGTTGCACTAATCAATCTAATGACAGGAGTCTCACTTGATTATTGGCAATTATATTAAAAATTTTGTAGATACAAAGTGCTCATCAGACCCTTTAACTCTCTGGATTGGCCACTAATGTGACTATGTGAGGGGGAGTCACGTGGCATGGGCATAAAGAAGAGAAGGGGCCGAGGTTCAGGCCTGGCGTTGCCGTAATATAGTGTGTGATCTTCAGCAAACCCCTTCCCTTCTCAGTGCTCCAGTTTATATCCTGAGTCGTTTTGACCAGGTCAGCAGTTCTAAATGTGTGGTCCCTAAACCATCAACAGTGGCATCATCCGAAAACTTGCTGGAAATGCCAGTTCCTGCTGCAGCAGAAACTCTGGGGTGGGGCCCAGCTGTATCGTTTTACAAGGCTTCCAGCTGATTCAAGTCTGAGACCCACTGGACTCGTCATTCTGTGTTTCTGTAAATGAAGTAAGCCTGGGCAAAGCAGATTTAGACAATCGAGGCAGATGTCAGTGCTCCAGGCCAAGACATAGCTGCTTGGTCATGGAGTGTCGTGGAGTGTCGTGGGGCTGTTCTCAGCCACAGCCCTGTCATTCTGTCTCTCCAGTACCAGATGGCCCCATCATAGGCACACTGAGCGTGTGCCCAGGGAACTAGCAAAGCACTTACCAATGTTATTTTTGTTTAGACAAAATTCAAAACCTTAGTTTTCAAAAAAAAAAAAAAAAAACCCCATTAAAGTACATAGACCTCATCGGAAAAAAGTCAGAACATTGTTAGACCTCTTTATATTTAGTTTGTTACGTAGTGCTTTTGTTTGAAATTCTCAAGGCAAAGATGGGGACATGATAGGCTCTCTCTATAGCCTTTTCAAAGTTTAAGGTATTTAAAGTTCTCCATCTTGCTTTCCCTTTCTCCTTGTTTTTCCTTAAGATTTGGTAACTTACTATACTTCACAGACTTCTAAAAAGTGTATCTTTTTACTTCTGAGATTGGGATGTGTCTTACAATTCATGGTGCCTTTGATTCAGTGAAATATAGTATATTGTTGGCACTGTTGATGTTCCTTAGAAGCCATTCTATGTCAAGCTTTCCCCCTCCATCCTTTTCTGAAGTCTAAAACTCTCTTAAACCCCGTGTCTGGAATTAGAGTTCCTGTGCAGTGTGCGCCGTGGTTCAGGCATTCGGACACACTCAAGCAGAAGGTATCCAGGCAGCTGATTAAGCTCCCACAACTGTGGTGGCTCCTAGGTGATTCAGGGCTGGGTGAGCAGCTTCCTCTGGGCAGCCTGACTGATTATGATGATCAATCCAGAAAGACAATTGTTCTGGAAGACAGTGTAATGGGTGGAAAAGGCCTTGACACACAGCCAGCCCTCAAAGAGCTCACATACTAATGGATACAACATGAATGTCCACACACAATAATAATGTCATAGGCTAAATGACATGCTGGTGCTGCTGCTGCTGCTAAGTCGCTTCAGTCGTGTCCGACTCTGTGTGACCCCATAGACCACAGCCCACCAGGCTCCCCCGTCCCTGGAACTCTCCAGGCAAGAATACTGGAGTGGGTTGCCATTTCCATCTCCAACGCATGAAAGTGAAAAGTGAAAGGGAAGTCACCCAGTCGTGTCTGACTCTTTGCGACCCCATGAACTGCAGCCTACCAGGCTCCTCTGTCCATGGGATTTTCCAAGCAAGAGTACTGGAGTAGGGTGCCATCGCCAATAGAGGCAAATAAAAACTTCCACGGAAGGGAAAAATTTGTTCTGTCTGGGTTTACTGGGTGTGAATTCACAGAGCGGATGATACTGCTTGTGTCTTCAAGAAGAGCAGGAGATGGCTAAGTGGAAAAGGAAGGCAAGAACAGCATGTTCAAAGCACTTGGGTACATGGACAATGGTGATTTTTATGGTATGTAAATTGTAGCACAATAAAGCTGTTTATAAAAAAAATTTTAAAGGAAAGTGCTTAGAGCTTAAAGTGTACCTTGAGAAATGACAAGAAAATCTTTGTGACCAGCAGAGAGGGTGCTTATGTCAGCGGTAAAAGATAATGAAGACATTTTGTTGTAATGAGATTGTAAAGTTTTATTTGTTTTATTAAGAAATTGAAGTGGCCAGAAATTTAGGAGGGAGGGTTGAATAGAAAACAGAAATTTGGAAGTTGGCAGAATGGTCTGTGAAAATGTGGGATTTGTTGCTATGGGGCAGGAAAAGCTGCTGTCATTTAGCACTAACTGTAACTCTTCTTGGCAGTCTGGGCACAAAGAAATGGGTGGTGAATTAGATAGCTTTCATTACTGATAAAGAGAACTATGTCAGTTTTTCAAAAGAGACAAATTGTTTTTCTAGTGCTAAACTTTAGGAATTTCTAAAGTTCATCTTAGCATCAGTCTTTGAACAACACAGTTTAAACTAATGTCATGAATTGTGTATTTCTGTTTTTTGCTGTTGTTGTTGGAGCATAGTTGCTTTACAATGTTGTGTTATTTCTGCTGTATAGCAAAGTGAATCATCTATATGTGTACACATATTCCCTCTTTTTTGGATTTCCTTCCCATTTAGGTCACCACAGAGCACTCAGTAGAGTTCCCAGTGCAATGCAGTTGGTTCTTATTTATATGAACACTTCAGACCATGAGGATGGCAACTATGTGGCTCATCTCTGTAATTCTAGGAGTCGGGGCTCGGTAGCATTCGTGGAATGACTGAGTGACTCTCAGGCAGTGGGAGACCTGGTGCTCAGGACCCTCTGCTTTCTGGAGAGGAGACTGACTGAAAGCCTAGGATCCGTAGGTCAGGCAGCATCATAGTGATAGAAAAGGAGAGAGGATTCCCAGGACTCACCGTGGGATTTTGGATTAAGTTCAGCTACATATAACAGACAATCCAAAAAACAGTGGCATTAACACATAACGGGGCTTCCCTGGTAGCTTAGCAGCAAAGAAGCTGCCTGCCAATGCAGGAGACACAAGTTCAATCCCTGGGTCAGGAAGATCCTCTGGAGAAGAAAATGGCAACCCATTCCAGTATTCTTGCCTGGGAATTCCCATGGACAGAGGAGCCTGGTGGGGTACACAGTCCATGGGGTTGGGAAGAGTCGGACATAACTGAGCACGCATGCACTGGCACTAACACATAATGAATTCATTTTCTCTCCTGTATTTTCACAAAATGATCTCACCTATGTGTTCAGCAACCAGATTAAAAAAAAAAAACACAGAATATTACTCCTCTTATGCCTTTTTCCTGACACTAGCCCTACCCAAAAGTAGCAACTGTCTTGGCCTCTAACACACATGAATTGTTTTTTTCTGGTTTTGAACTTTGTTAAATGAAATCATGAGTATGTACTATTTTTGTCTGGCTTCTGTTTTAACCTCTTTTATTGTAAAATCATACGTAGCTACAGAAAACAACATACAACTATGTAGTTCAATGAGTTCTTATGACCTAGGCCAAGAAACAGAACACGGCAAGCCAACCTAGGGACCCTCCCTGTGCCCTGCTGCAATCTGAACTCCACTCCACAAATAATCACTCTCCTGATTTTAGAATGACAATGTCCTGTACTTCCCATAGCTTTATCACCTGACTCTGCATCCCTAGGCGCTATATTTTCAGTCTTGCCCATTAAAGAAGTTGATTATGTCATTTAAATCTTTTAGTCTACCAGCTTCCCTTCGATTCCTTTTTTTTTCCCCTAACAATTCATCTGTTGAATAACCTAGATCATTTGACCCATTGAGTTTTCCACAGCCTAGGTTTGCTTACTCTGCATCCCTAGACGCTATATTTTCAGTCTTGCCCATTAAAGAAGTTGATTATGTCATTTAAATCTTTTAGTCTACCAGCTTCCCTTCGATTCCTCTTTTTTTCCCCTAACAATTCATCTGTTGAATAACCTAGATCATTTGACCCATTGAGTTTTCCACAGCCTAGGTTTGCTTATGGCACCCCACCCCAGTACTCTTGCCTGGAAAATCCAATGGACGGAGTAGCCTGGTGGGCTGCAGTCCATGGGGTCGCTAACAGTCGGAGAGACTGAGCGACTTCACTTTCACTTTTCTGCATTGGAGAAGGAAATGGCAACCCACTCCAGTGTTCTTGCCTGGAGAATCCCGGGGATGGGGGAGCCTGGTGGGCTGCCGTCTATGGGGTCACACAGAGTTGGACACGACTGAAGTGACTTAGCAGCAGGTTTGCTTATCACACTCATGGTGCAGTTCAGTGTATTCCTCGTTCTTTGCATTTCCTGCAAAACTGCAGCTGAATCCAGGGGCTCTGCAGACTTGGGCTCATTCTCCTTGGCCAGACCCGCAGTGGTACAGGATTCTTTCATCATTTGCGGCTCCTAGTGTGATGTCTGCAGCTGTGGGTGCCAAATGCCAAGATCTACTAATACACTGGAAGTTGCAAAATTGTGATTTTTCTAACTTCATCATTTCTTTTTCACTTATAGGTTGGGATATTTTTGATAAAGAGATGTTTCCCTTTGCTGACTGTTTTGTTACTTAGAGAGACAGCCAGCTAGCTCATGAAAGCTGATTGTACACATCTCTTCCCAACCTGGCACTCACCTGTGTCACATGACTAGCTTGAAATTGGCTACAGTATTATTGACACCATGGAAATTAGCAGATGTTGGAATCAGGGCTTCCCCCCGCACCCCCCGCCAGAAAGCTAGTAGTTAAACTTTTACCAGCATTTAACTGTACCATTCATATAGGAAAGGCAAGGTAAACACTTTTTCCTTTTTATTTACTCCAGCACCACCCAAAGGTGACCAAATAGGTTTTTTTAATATATCAGTAGAATTCATGGATTTAAATATATTGGATGTGTTTCAACATTGTGCTTTTATTATTCTTATTGAGGCTCAGAATAACCCATCTTGGGCCAGAGTGTAGGTATGATAGCTCAGTTTCCAGCAGCAATTTAGGCTTGTGATATTTTCAAGTTTATTGCCACAATTTTACTATTTGTTTGCCATTGATCCCGCCTGTTTTATATTCTTTTTCCTATTCTTTGTTTTATTTTGGATTAATCAACTGTTTTTCATTGTTCCATGTTCTCCCTCTGAATTTCTTAATTGTATGTTCTTTTGCTTTAGTGGCTAGCCTAGAGATTATAGTATATAACCTCGACTTCTTATAGACCCAGATTTCTTTTATCTTGTTTTTTTTTTTTTTTTCACAGTCTTTAGCATAGGTTTCCATCTTCAAGGTTACCTCATGGTCCCCATGGCTGCTAGAATGCCAGCTATCATATCCACATTCCAGGAAAATAGGAAGGAGAAAAGGAGACAGGCAAAAGGGAGCATGGCACTAAAAACCTTTTCAAGGACAATCTTCCCATGACTTCTTAAATCCTAATGGGCACCTTTATCTAAGCCGTAGGCGAGGAGATGTAAGGTTTTGGTTAGGCACAATACCCAGAACTCTACTACTAAGGAGGAAGCACAGAATGGATACTGAGTAGTTTCTACCTTACTTTCTCTCTTTAGACCTCATTTGAAAAAAGCAGGCAGTTGGACTAGACAACATCTAAGGCAGTTTAAGCGTTCCAAATATAGTAAAACAAACAAACAAAAACTATTATCTCTCTGCCTTCTTAATAATTTAAAGACAAACCAGCAAACTTTTGTCCTTAATGAAAATTCTCTTATCTTTCTGACCCTTTCTGAAACACATTTTTGTGTGCTGAAGAAAATCATTGTCGAAAACTAGTAGAAAAGTGAGCAATTGAACAAACCTCTCCATCTTGCTTTAGGAAAGAATGATGTTCTATACCTTCTCTCTCCATCTCCCATAATGATTTGGGTTTTGTCATCAAAAAATGTGAAGCAAGAGATTCTTTTAATAATCTGGATAGAGATTATTAGTGTTGTCCAGGTGTTTCAGAAGTGCAGCAGTAATGGAGTAACACAATCGTTTGTCTGTGGGTGGGGATGGATGGGCTAGCTACAGGTACACAGAGACTGAGTGCTATAGGTCTTAATAGGACCTCAGTTTTCCTTGTAAGAGAAGGAAGTAGAGTCAAGGAGTCCTGTGAACTCAGGCTTGAGTACAGGTGGATGCAGATCAAGTCGCTCCCCTTTACGGATAATACTGTGCGGGGTCTACCAACACCACAGTTGGAGGGACCCCGTCTGCTCTCACTGATTGAAAAGTCAGGCATCACCACCTTGCCGGTGGATAAGAGGAGGGACCCTAGCGCAGGCCCCACTCTCAGAGCATTGCTCTTAGTGCCTGAGCTTGAGGCCCAGGAGGCAAGGTGTGGCCTTCTCTATGTGCTCCATCAAGGAACAGGCTCTGGGAAACAGAGAAGCCTGTCTTAACTCCTGAAGTCTTCCATCCATTGATTCCACCTCCTCCCATTGGCTGTGGCTCTGCCCTGTGAGGCTCACAAAACAAACCGAATTTGTTTTGTGAGCTTCCACAAAGTCGAAAACAGCCATCATCTTCCCTCACATTTCTGATGTTTCCCCTCTGACTGAGATAATGCCTTTTCACAACAGAGGACATATTCAGTGCAGATTGAAACAGCCTCTGCAGGGTATAAAGCTGATACGCAGCTGTCACTTTACATGCCTCCCAGGAGCACAGCCTCACGAATGGAGGGTGCTAATGTTGTAGCAGTCCCTGCAGAAGCTGAAGGCTCGTGGGAGAGGAGCTCCCACACTTCTCAGGGTTTGCTGGACAGGCTCCCTTTGCTGATTTGGGTCCAGAATTGAAAGCTGCAGGGCAGTTTGTGAGCAATCTAAAAGTACTCACTGTATTCTATGAGGGTGGCACACCATGAGACAAACAGAAACTTTCATCTCTTTTTCTGATTATGGTGAGAAGCTAGACCCAACCATCCACCGACTGGATCCTCCAGAGACTGCTGCTGCTGCTGCTGCTAAGTCGCTTCAGTCGTGTCCGACTCTGTGCAACCCCATAGATGGCAGCCCACCAGGCTCCCCCATCCCTGGGATTCTCCAGGCAAGAACACTGGAGTGGGTTGCCATTTCCTTCTCCAACTGACTGCAGTCTGTGAAATATCTGATCCCAGACTGGGCCTCAGCCCATGCTCGGGATACAAAGACAAGCTTCCCATCAGTGACTCACAGAGTATCGGAGCTTGGAAGTAACCCCAGGGTTTATCTGGGTGCTCTCCAGATGAGAAAATGATGCATTGTTTCATCTGCAGTTGTTCTGGTATGCCAGCTGCTCTAACCAGTTATATAGACCAAATAGACCATTCTTTCCCCTTCTCCAGATACTTGTTTCCCATGGAAAAGAAACTCATCACCTTGGCTGATGGAGAGGTCCTCAAGATATCCAGGACCTATTTTAAGATCCAGAGCAAGTGAGGCTAGATTTAGAGACTGATCGAGGAATATAATGCAGCATTCCAACTCCCAGCCCAGGGCCAGGCATATGCCTCTTGCCTCCTAGCTTGGTCTAACATGCATACAGTAAAATAGGAAGAATCCTTCCTTACTTTTTTAGAACCATATAAAGCAATTATTTTGATTACTACAGAGAGCACTCAAAATCACTGCAGATGGTGGTTGCAGCCATGAAATTAAAAGACGCTTACTCCTTGGAAGGAAAGTTATGACCAAGCTAGATAGCATATTCAAAAGCGGAGACATTTCTTTGCCAACAAAGGTCCATCTAGTCAAGGCTATGGTTTTCCAGTGGTCATGTATGGATGTGAGAGTTGGACTGTGAAGAAGGCTGAGCACCAAAGAATTGATGCTTTTGAACTGTGGTGTTGGAGAAGACTCTTGAGAGTCCCTTGGACTGCAAGGAGATCCAACCAGTCCATTCTAAAGATCAGTCCTGGGTGTTCTTTGGAAGGATTAGAAGGACTGATGCTAAAGCTGAAACACCAGTACTTTGGCCACTTCATGTGAAGAATTGACTCATTGGAAAAGACTCTGATGCTGGGAGGGATTGGGGGCAGGAGGAGAAGGGGACAATAGAGGATGAGATGGCTGGATGGCATCACCGACTCGATGGACGTGAGTCTGAGTAAACTCCGAGAGATGGTGATGGACAGGGAGGCCTGGTGTGCTGCGGTTCATGGGGTGGCAAAGAGTCGGACACGACTGAGCGACTGAACTGACTCAACTGAACAGAGAGCACTCACTACTAAACATATGAATTCGTTTTTCTGTAGCACTGATATTCCACAGCAGGGTCTTCTTAGTCTCAATTAGTCTCATGGAAGGTAACGGAGGGCAATTGAAGTCCATATTTTTAAATATCTGAGCAGTGATTTAGACATCTTTTGTTTGTTTCCTGCTGCTGCTCCATGGGAGAAGCAAGTGCTGGGTGAGGGTGCTTATATAAACGCACAGTATTAATAATCAAAATGTTGCCCAATGAACTTAAGTTCTGACAGCAATAATATCAAGCAGGCACTTGATACAACTCTTCTGAAATATGAGCAATAGTTAAATAGGACCCAAGACCACAAACTTAAACTGATAACTATTGTTTAAATATTGATAAATGCATGAAAAAGCATTTAAGGTGTGTGTACTCAGTCGTGTCTAACCCTGCAACCCCATGGATGGTAGCCTACCGGGCTTCTCTGTCCATGGGATTCTCCAGGCAAGAATATTGGAGGGGTTGCCATTTCCTCCTGCAGGGGATCTTCCAGATCTGGGGATCAAACCCACATCTCCTGTGTCTCTTGCATAGGCAGGTAGATTCTTTACCACTAGCACCACCTGGGAAGTCTATGAAAACATATTTAAACTTCACTTATAATCAAGTAAAGTGAAAGTGAAAGTCGTTCAGTTGTGTCCGACTCTTTGCGACTCCATAGACTATACAGAATTCTCTAGGCCAGAATACTGGAGTGGGTAGCCTTTCCCTTCTCCAGGGGATCTTCTCACCCCAGAGGTCGAACCCAGGTCTCCCACATTGCAGGCGGATTCTTTACCAGTTGAGCCACAAGGGAAATCCAATCAATGCAAATACACTTTTTAAAGTAATGGGGTATCTATTTCATAATCTACAAAGCTATCGGCCTACTACGTTGTGTGAAGAGCAGAGCCTGATTTGGGATAATGTTCTTTTCAAGAAATCCTGGGACCTGAGAGAGTCCAAAGACGGAGAATAGGATGAGGAAGAACCTCTCATAAACAGTTTGGGGCTCTGGGGGAGCTTGACCAGGGAAGTGAAGACTCAGAGTGTCCATATATCTCAAAAGAGGCTAGGAAGAGAGGGGTAATGACTCTAACGGAGAAGGCAATGGCACCTCACTCCAGTACTCTTGCCTGAAGAATCCCAGGGATGGGGGAGCCTGGTAGGCTGCCGTCTATGGGATCGCACAGAGTTGGACACGACTGAAGTGACTTAGCAGCAATGACTCTAATGACAGAATCTGAGTCAACAGGCCAGAACCCACAGAGAGGCAAGATTCAACTCATTAGAGACACTCCCCTATTTTTAAACATATGTTTGAGCATTTTTTGTTGATTAGGTCATAGTTGCCATCATAAAGCATTCATAAACTACAAAGGGATACACAATGAAAAGGAAGTTGTCTTCCCTTGTCTGTGTTTCAGTCACTCAATCCCCCTCCCCAGGAATTTCTCATATATTCTTCCATAAATAGTCTATGTATATGTAAGCATACCATAAGCAGATGATACAGATTATTCTACATAGTCTTTTTTCATTCAAAACTAAGATTATTCTCTATCAGCCCATATAGTGCTACCAACTTATTTTTTCCTTATTTTTTTGATGAATGCATGCAACTTTTTGTATGACTGTATTATAGTTAATTAAGCCTTCCTCTGGCCATTTAGGATGTCTCCAATCTTTGGCCATTATATAATACACTGCAGTGAATATCTTTGTACATATGGAACACATGTAAATATACCTATAGAATTAGTTCCTAGGATTGGGATTCCTGAGTTAAAAGATTTTTTTCAATACTAAAACTTAAAAATATTTAATACCATTATACATTTCAAAATTCATAAGATTCAAAGGGTATATGTAGAAAGTTTAACTTTCGTTTCTGTCCTCAGCCTTCTAGTTGTATTCCCTGAGTTAACCAGTATTATCAGTTTCATATCTATTCTTAAAGAACCATTTCCTTCCTTTTTTATATACATATGGTACCACATTATATTCATGGTTCAGTGCCTTGCTTTTAAAAAATTATTATATCATGAAAACCATTCTCAGTCAGTGGTACAAAAGACTTTTTTTTTTTTTTTTTTACTGTTACACACTATTCCATTGGATGGATGTGCCATAACTCACCTGTCCTTTAATGATGGACACTTAGGTTGTCTAAAATGTTTTGATGTACCTTTAAAATTTTTCATAGATATTGCCAAATTGCCCTTCCCAGAAATTTCATGAATTTATACTTCCACCAGGGCTTCCCTTGTAGCTCAGCAATGAAGAATCTGCCTGCAATCCAGGAGCCCCGGATTTGATCCCTGGATTGAGAAGATCCCCTGAAGAAGGGCATGGCACCCCACTCCAGTACTCTTCCCTGGAGAATCCCATGGACAGAGGAACCTGAGTACTCTTCCCTGGAGAATCCCATGGACAGGGGAGCCTGGTGGGCTGCCATCTATGGGCTCGCACAGAGTTAGACATGACTGAAGCGACTCAGCAGCAGCAGCAGCAGCATTCTTCCACTGATAATATGTGAGTTTGTTTCTCCACATTTCAACACCACAGTATATTATGAAAAATTTTGATTTTTGACATTATGAGAGGTAACGCATGACATTTCAATGTTAACCTTTATTTGAATTTCCCTTATGAATGAGGTTGAGTACTTCTATCAGTGTTAGGGTCATTTATAATTGCTTTATCATAAATTATCTATTCCTATCTTTTGCTTATTTTTCTACTGGGTTGTTGATCTTTTTATTATTGATTTTTAGAAAAAATATATAATAGGGATATTATCCCCATGTTTGGCACATGTATTACAGATATTTTTCCTAATTTTTCATTTATCTTTTGAGTATGCTTATAGGATTTCCCCTTCCCCTCTTATGCAAGATTTTTTATTTTTATGTAATAATATCTATTCATCATCTATTTAATGTTCACAATCTTTCCCATACTTTCTTCTAGTGCTTTTATAGTTTCATCATTTAAACATTTGATTCATTTGAATTTTATCTAGGAATAAAGAGTAAGACATAAGAAGCAAGATAGAGTTTCAGTTCTTTAGTTTTTTCAGATAGTCATATATTTTATTTAAATTTTAGAGATTTTGAGTGTCCAGACCACGTCTGATGCATCTTTCCATGCTCCATATCTCTCGCTAATAATGCCTAGCACTTAATGAGCTCTTACTCAGACCAGGATGCCTGTACATTCTTGTGCTGAATGACTCCAGGGCCCCTGCACTTCCCCAGGACATTACTTCCCCTCACCTCGCACACTCAAAGGCTCCCAGTCAATGTTAATTTAATCAATGAATACATTTGCATATACTAAGTTTGGGCCGCATCTGATTCAGGTGAGCAGTTCACAGAATCCAGTCACGTCAAGTCAATACTTCTGCGTATCCAGCATGGTTTGGGGCTATTACATTGGACTGCGCTTTAGCTCTGCCACTTATCTCTGACCTCCAAGCAAATAGTTTAACTGTTGTGAGCTTCTGTTTTCCTTGTCTGTGAAATGAAATAACAATACATAGCTTAGACGAGTACTATGAGAGTCAAATGAGATACTGTTTGCATAGGGGGTCTGAAGGATATCAAAGTGGTGTGCCTTAAGGGATTATGGTTCAAGCGTGAGTAGTGCAGATACCACTAATGACACACCCCTATTATGCATCTTTTTCTGGTAGGACTGAAAGAAGAGGGGGAAGCTGAACTGAGTTGTGGGGAAGGCAGGGCTATAAGTAGCTATTTCTGTTCCCCAAGTGTTCATTCTCTGAGCATAGAGTCAAATTCCCTCTGGAGCCATACTAATGGTCACATTAGTATCAGTTGACAAAGTACCATATGCTTCTGAAATGTTCTCCCATTAAGTTCCATGGGAAATAGCAGGAATTCATGGTCCATTATAGGAAATCTGCCATGACTTTAGCCTCTATTTAAATACACTCCTAGATTTCCTAGGCTCTGGGGTGTCAGGCCGTGCCCCCAGCTACATGATGATGCATAAGACAGAAAATCTGTAAAGTCAGGTTGCTGCTGCTGCTGCTAAGTCACTTCAGTCGTGTCCGACTCTGTGCGACCCCATAGACGGCAGCCCACCAGGCTCCCCCGTCCCTGGGATTCTCCAGGCAAGAACACTGGAATGGGTTGCCATTTCCTTCTCCAATCCAGGAAAGTGAAAAGTGAAAGTGAAGTCGCTCGGTCGTGTCCGACCCTCAGCGACCCCATGGACTGCAGCCTTCCAGGCTACTCTGTCCATGGGATTTTCCAGGCAAGAGTACTGGAGTGGGTTGCCAGGTTATCCTGTCAATTCTCGGCTCATAAAGTCATGTTTTATTTTTAAAAAAAAAAAAAAGAATGTTTTAATAAATATTATTAATTACTATTTTGTGGATTATTTTGTGAATGCGCTTGCTGTTGGATTTCAAGCTAATTAGCATGTATAGCAGTCATTATTAAGAATCCAGATTATGAAAATATACCATATCTTCAGTGTCATTAACAAGTACACAGTTTTTCATAATTTACTACCTTAAATTTAAGATATCTTCAGCATTCCTTTGCAAAAAGTATTGTCTCTTTTTGTATCAAAAAATCTTCATCAAGAAGGAAAAAAGAAAAAAGACAGACACAAGCTCCACAGCAAAGTATTCCAATCTGGGAGATCAATGTGCATAATAATAGCTGCCTTTATCAAATGTCTGCAACACCCCTGATCATATGCTACGTACTTTGTTCTTATTATTTAATTTAGTCCTCACAACACCCTTCAAGATCAGCATTATCTCCTTGCTATGATGAGAAAAACTGAAATGTTACATTATCTGTCCAAGGACACAAAACTCACAAGGGACAGAAGCTGGAATTCAAGCCTCATCTGACTCTAGCACACATCCTTCCCAGAACATCCCTGAGATTCAAAACAGACTGACACACAATGTTGCAGTACACAGTACATAGTAACACAACGTGAATAAAGCCTTGTTTTTAAGAAAATCTAGATCACCCATCTCTCTCCCTATCCTGGACTAAAAATGAAAGAGAGTGCCTCCAAGACTCTCCCCTGTGCCTGGAGCATGCACCCTTTCCAGATTTTAGGTTGTAAAGGAGTGTTTTAACTGAGAACCTCACTGGTGGCTCAGATGGTAAAAACTCGTGCCTGCAGTGCAGGAGACCCTGGTTTGACCCCTAGGTCAGGAAGATCCTCTGGAGAAGGGGATGGCAACCCACTCTAGTATTCTTGTCTGAAGAATTCCATGGACAGAGGAGCCTGGGAGGCTACTGTCCGTGGGGTCACGAAGAGTCAGACACTACTGAGCGACTAACTGAAGAGGATCCAGGCTAGTACTGCCCCTCCAGTCACGTTCGCTCTGCCTTTACCTGCCTTCCACACTGCTGCTGCTGCTGCTAAGTCACTTCAGTCGTGTCCGACTCTGTGTGACCCCATGGACTGCAGCCCACCAGGCTCCTCCGTCCATTGGATTTTCCAGGCAAGAGTACTGGGGTGGGGTGCCATTGCCTTCCCCCACCTTCCACACTGAGCTCTGTTTAATAGGTTTTGCATTGAATAAAGGATTCCATTCTCCCCCTCAGCCAAAGATAGAAAAAAGCTGATGTAGTCCGATTCTTTCTTTTATAGATAAGGCACTCAGACCCAGAGCAGCTTTGACCAAAATTATCCAGAAAGGTAGGACAGATCCCTTTCTCTTTAAAGTTTTAATTGCTGAGTTCCTGCAGGAAAATTCAGGTGACAAAGACAATTATCATGGGAAATAGGTTTCAAGTTTGTTGACTGAATAGAGAATGGTCACTGACCCAGATTTAAATTCTTTCATTGCCTACTAGCTGGATTTTGAGCAAGTTACTTAACCTTTGTCTAAATCTCTTTGTCTGCAAAACAGACATCTTAATATCTGCTTATTAGAGCTTTGTGATTGATTAAAATTATATTTAAAACACCTTGCATATCATAGGTTTTCCTTCGGACCTTCAGAACCTTCTCATAGGCTGTTGTCTCTGCCTATGAGCTCTATCTTCTCTCTCCTTCCCCCGGTAGCTAACTTGTACTTATTCTTTAGATTGTTTCATTAAACTCCTTGGGTTTGAATCTAAGCTCTGCCGCATACTAATTAAGTGACTTTGGAAAAGTTAGCTTTAGTTTTCTCATCTACAAAATAAAGGTACTAATTAATAATGTAAATCTTATAGAATTATGTTAAAATGAGATAACATGAATTGCTTAGAACTGTGACTAACAAGTATTAGGTCTCAATAAATTTTAACAATTTTGTAGGGTCCACAGAATAATTTTGGAGGGTTCTCTTTCCTTCATAAATAAGCTATTCACATTGTCTAGAAGCTTATGACCGGGGAAGGCAATGGCACCCCACCCCAGTACTCTTGCCTGGAAAATCCAATGGACGGAGTAGCCTGGTGGGCTGCAGTCCATGGGGTCGCTAACAGTCGGACAGACTGAGCGACTTCACTTTCACTTTTCTCTTTCATGCACTGGAGAAGGAAATGGCAACCCACTCCAGTATTCTTACCTGGAGAATCCCAGGGATGGGGGAGCCTTGTAGGCTTCCGTCTATGGGGTCACACAGAGTTGGACATGACTGAAGTGACTTAGCAGCAGCAGCAGCAGCAGAAGCTTATGACATTTATACTTTATTCTTGGAGTTCAGAAAATTTATCAGGTCATGCAAGATCCATTCTGTCAATCTCTGTTAACTGGTGTATTTTAGACAACTTACTTCTAATGTAATTATTGAAATGTAAAGACTTAAGTCTGACATTTTATTATTTATTTCCTGTTTATTCCCCATTTTCATTTATCTTTTCTTCTTTCTGCCTCCTTGTGAATTATCGGGCATTAGAAAATAATAATTTTATTTAGTTATCTCTTCATTTATTTTTGGCTGTGCTGGGTCTCTGCTGATGCTCAGGCCTTTTTATTTGCTTGTTTTCCGCTAGTAGTGGGAAATGGGGATCACTCTCTGGTTGCAGTGCACCAGCTTCTCGTTGCAGTGGCTTCTCTTGTTGTGGAGCACAGGCTCTAGAGCCTGTAGGCTTCAGTAGCTGTGGCACACGGGCTCAGTACTGCAGCTTCTGGGCTCTAGAACACAGGTTCAATAGTTGTGGTGCATGGGCTAGTAGCCCCATGGCATGTGGGATCCTCTGAGATCAGGGACTGAGCCTGCGTCTCCTGCATTGGCAGGCAAATTCTTTACCACTGAACCACCGAGGAGGCCCTACTTGGGCATTTTTAAGAATTTCAATTTGATTTATCTGTAGATTTTTTTTGAGTATAGTTTTGTATATATTTCAGGTATTGATAACATATTAATATTAAACTATACATACCCAATATGTCAGCAAATTTGGAAAACTCAGCAGTGGCCGCTGGACTGGAAAAGGTCAGTTTTCATTCCAATCCCAAAGAAAGGCAGTGCCAAAGAATGCTCAAACTACCACACAATTGAACCCATCTCACATGCTAGTAAAATAATGCTTAAAATTCTCCAAGCCAGGCTTCAGCAATATGTGAACCGTGAACTTCCAGATGTTCAAGCTGGTTTTAGAAAAGGCAGAGCAACCAGAGATCAAATTGCCAACATCTGCTGGATCATCAAAAATGCAAGAGAGTTAAAAAAACAAACATCTATTTCTGCTTTATTGACTATGCCAAAGCCTTTGACTGTGTGGATCACAATAAACTGTGGAAAATTCTGAAAGAGATGGGAATACCAGACCACCTGACCTGCCTCTT
>SJYX01018662.1:175794-186775 GCA_006410675.1 Oreotragus oreotragus
GATGGACAGGGAGGCCTGGCGTGCTGCGATTCATGGGGTCGCAAAGAGTCGGACACAACTGAGCGACTGAACTGAATTGACAGTACATTATGAGAAACGCTGGGCTGGAAGAGGCACAAGCTGGAATCAAGATTGCTGGGAGAAATATCAATAACCTCAGATATGCAGATGATACCACCGTTATGCCAGATAGTGAAGAAGAACTAAAGAGCCTCTTGATGAATGTGAAAGAGGAGCGTGAAAAAGTTGGCTTATAATTTACCATTCAGAAAACTAAGATCATGGCATCTGGTCCCATCGCTTCACGGCAAATAGATGGGGAAACAGTGGAAACAGTGTCAGACTTTATTTTGGGGGCCTCCAAAATCACTGCAGATGGTGTTTGCAGCCATGAAATTAAAAGACACTTACTCCTTGGAAGGAAAGTTATGACCAACCTAGACAGCATATTAAAAAGCAGAGACATTACTTTGGCAACAAAGGTCTGTCTAGTCAAATCTATGGTTTTTCCAGTGGTCATGTGAAGAAAGCTGAGCGCCAAAGAATTGATGCTTTTGAACTGTGGTGTTAGAGAAGACTCTTGAGAGTCCCTTGGGCTGCAAGGAGATCCAACCAGTCCATCCTAAAGTAGATCAGTCCTGGGTGTTCGTTGGAAGGAATGATGTTGAAGCTGAAACTCCAATACTTTGGCCACCTGATGTGAAGAACTGACTCATTTGAAAAGACCCTGATGCTGGGAAAGATTGAGGGCAGGAGGAGAAGCGGACGACAGAGGAAGAGATGATTGGATGGCGTCACCAACTCAATGGACATGATTTTGGGTAAACTCTGGGAGTTGGTGATGGACAGGGAAGCCTGGCATGCTGTGGTTCATGTGGTCGCAAAGAGTCGGACATGACTGAGCGACTGAACTGAACTGAACTGAACTGATACATACCCAACTTGTCACAGTCAATCTATTGGTGCTGACATTTTACCACTTCAAGTAAAATGTACCTTTAGGTCCCTTTGTTTAACCTCTCTCTCAATATGTGAAAGTGAAAGTCGTTCATTTGTGTCCGACTCTGTGCGACTCCAGGCGAGAATATTGGAGTGGGTGGCTGTTCCCTTCTCTAGGGGATCTTCCCAGCCCAGGGATTGATCCCAAGTCTCCCGCATTGCAGGCGGATTCTTTACTAGCTGAGCCACCAGGGAAGCCTCCTCTTCCAACATAATTGTCTTAAACATTACCTCTATATATATGAGGACATCTGGCAATATTATATTTTTTGCTCCCACCAAATATAAGTCTAAAAACTTGAGGAAAGTAACAATCTATTATATTAACTAATATTTTTACCTTTTCTGTTATTTTTTCTTCATTGCTGATATTCCTAGTTTTCTTTTTTTATCATTTCCTTTCTGTTCGAAGAATTTCCTATAGTCATTCTTTTAGGTGGATCTATTGTTCACGAGTTATATTGGTTTTTCATCTTAGTTTTTCACCTTCATTCCCGACGGATTTTTGTTTTAACAGAATACAGAATTCTGAGTTGATAGCCGTTTTCATTCAGCACTTGAAAAACATTGTACCACTTCCTTCTAGTCTTCATGATTTCAGATGAGAATTCTGTTATCATTTGAATCGGTATTCCTCTCTAAGTCATTTCTCTCCACTATCAAGACTCTTTATTTTGTCTTCAGTTTTTAGAAGTATAATTACAATGCCTGATAATTATTGAAATGTTAGGACTTAAGTCTGTCTGTGGATTTCTTTGTTTATCCCTTCTGGAGTTTGTGCAGCTTCTTTAAGCTTAAGCCTTTTGCCAATTTGGGGAATTCTCAGAGATTGTTTCTTTAACTATTTTTTTAGTCCCTCCCTCTCCTTCTCTCTCTCTTCTCTCCTGGGACTATGATGATATGAATTTTAGTTTAACTTTGTTCTTTTATTTTCCCCCAAGGCTGTTTCATTCTGTTGTTCAGCTTGGTTAAATTCTATTAATCTGCCCCAAGACCACTGAATTTTATCCTCGGTTATTCCTGCTTTGCTATTGAGCCTATCCAGTGAGTTTTCCCCTCCTTTTATTTTCCAGTTATATATTATTTAGGTATTTTTAAATAACAGCTATTTCTTTGCTGATAGTTTCTAAAGTTTCACTTGTTTCAGTAGAATTCAGAAGTGCTTGTTTAAGAATTTTTGTGATGGCTGCTTTAAAATCATTGTCAGATAATTCCAAAATCTGTAGTTTCTCCATTTTGGCATCTGTTGATTGTCTTTTTCCCATTCAAGGTGAAATTTTTCTGATTTTGGTGTAATACATGATTTTTAAAAACTGTACTTTGGATGTTTTAGGTATCATGTTCTAGATGCTATATCTTATTTGCATCTTCTATTTTAGCAAGCTAACACTGTGCTAGCGGGGAAAAGGAACACTGCCTCATTACCCTTGGGCAGGGGTGGAAGTCCATGTTCCCCACTTAGCCTCTACTGAACAGAGGCGGGAGAATAGGAGTGTTGGTGTCATTTTTTTCTGGAGTGTTTGTCTGAAGTGGGTTGGTGTTATCACAAAAGCTTCTTCTTCTTCTTCTTTTTTATATATTTATGTATTTGGCTGTGCCAGGTCTTAGTTGTGGCATGGAGGATCTTTGAAGCAGCATGTGGGATCTTTAGCTGTGACACGTGGGATCTAGTTTCCTGACCAGGGATCGGACCTGGGCACCCCTGCATTGGGAGCACAGAGCCTTAGCCGCTGGACCACTGGGGACCACTGGGGAAGTTCCAAGGCTTGTGTCTTGTTAGGCTGCTCTTTCCCATTCCTTTGACAATGAGGATCAGACTTTCCTTGAGGCTCTTTTTGTCTGTCCCTACTGGCATTTCTTAGCTGTGGGCGTCTCTAGTACTCAGTCTGGGATGTATAGGAGGCAAAAAGACAATCTAGGGAATTCATTGTCATGTTGTTCGTTGAGTCCTGAGGTCCCTGGCTGGTCTGCTTTCTCTGTCATTCAGAGTTTTCTCATGTTTGTTTTATACGTTAGCGGTTAAGGAGGAACAGGGAGAAATGTATCACCTCCATCTTGTCCAGACTGGAATTCCTAGGTGTGTAATTTAAATTACTACTGTGTACCATTTAATGAGTCTTTTCTACCTGAAAATCCCGTTTTCTGAAATTACTGATGATAGACGTCTCCTATTACTTCTTTGGCTGTTGCGTTGTTCTTTTCTTATTTTTGCTCTATTTGGTACTCCTGTTATTTGCATGACTCCTAGATACTTCATCCACTTTTTAAAAAATATTTTCCTCAGATTTCCATTTCTTTGTGTTTTGGGATTGGTTCTGTGGGATTGTTCTCCCTTTTAATCTTTCAGACCATTAAATCAATTTTCAGTGGTGTTCATTCTATTCTTTGCTTCCACAATTGAAATGTTCAAATTTGAGTTTTCTTTTACATCCCCAAACCATTTTTACTCATTCTCATCACTCCTCCCCTAATCTCTACTCAAATCCTCTTAAAAATCTTATTTTCAAAGCTTATTTTGTCTTATTTTAAATTTGTCTGAATAGGAGTCCTCTCTTTTAGTTATCTGCCTTGGCCTTTCTCCTGTAAGTGACTGAGCCCCCTAACTCAGGTCTGTGGACTGGTACCTCCTGTCAGATCAGCAATGACATTAGATTAGAAATAAAGTGCACAATAAATGTAATGTGCTTGCATCATCCCCAAACCTCCCATATTCCTGGCCCATGGAAAAACTATCTTCCACAAAATCAATCCCTGGTTCCAAAAAGGTTGAGGACTGCTGCCTTAACTGATCTCTGATCTGCCCTGGCTACTCATACCGGCTCCTGGGCAAGTCAGGCTCTTGTGGCCTCTTGGGTAGCAACAGCTGAACAATCATGAAAAGGAAGAAAGATCGCTATTTCTCCAGTGACCTGGTGGTGAACAAGGCTGATCGGCTGGCCTACCAGGCTGGGTGATGTGGGAGAGGTTCCTGGAATCTTTTAGATACTCCCAGTATGAATGGGGAAGGATTGGGCTTCTGTTAATGTGTAAGCTGTTTGCCACACAGGGTACCTGGTTGAGAGAATATTAGGAGCTAAAATCCACTTGCTGAGCTGTTTACCTTGGTGTGGAGCTACATCTGCCTGAAAGAAGGAAACATTACATCCTCATTTGCACAAAAGCATCTGAAGGTGATGCCTTTTTGTAACCTACATGAAGATGCTGTATAAGCTAGTAGTGGCCCTGGGAGGGGTAGTTTGACCTACTTATGGCATTCCCTTCTAGGGAAGCGAGCCCCAATATAATTCACTCAGCGCTCTGTGCAGGAAGTGGGCAAAGACAGTTCTTTCTCACTAA
This sequence comes from Oreotragus oreotragus, assembly GCA_006410675.1. Taxonomy (NCBI): domain Eukaryota; kingdom Metazoa; phylum Chordata; class Mammalia; order Artiodactyla; family Bovidae; genus Oreotragus; species Oreotragus oreotragus. The sequence goes on from SJYX01018662.1 coordinate 180,130, forward strand.
GGGGTCCCATTCAGTTGGGCCCAGGTGGGTAGCTTTAGAATTGGAAGCCTTTGCTGCAGGTGTGCTAGTGAAGCAAGTACTTCCCAGGCTCCTGGGCCTTGGTCCTCCCTGCAGTTTTAAAAAGTATGGCAGAGGCACCATCCTTCTCCAGTCCTGCACTGGCTCAGACTCCCAGGGATGTGTGAGGTTTGCTTTAGGCCCCAGATCTAGGCCCTAACATCCTACCCTCTATTCAACATGTGTCTCACAGTTTGGGTCACTTCTACAGAGAGCTGGTTGAGAGACAGTGTCAGCTGTAGGGTGCAAGCCCCCATCTTTAGAGAATTCCCTTGGATAATCATCCTAAAATTATTTAGGACATTTTCCCATTTTGCAATTCTATTGCAGTCATCTCCCTGTCCCACCCCCACCCCGGATAGAGCTATGTTGCCTAGAAAAACCTGAACTCAAATTCCATTTACCAGGTCTGTGGCCTCATACACATCATTGGACTTCTCTAAGTTTGTCTTAGTTTCTTTGTCTGTAAAAGGAGGGTCATAATGTTTGTCTTCTATAATTCAAGGAGCTATTGAAAGAATAAAAAGAGATGACTGCTCTGTCTAATGCTTTATTAAACTGTAATGTACAATGAAAAGGTAAAGGAGATGAGGAAACGGGTGATGGTGACATCCGTCCCTGGGGCCGTGGGAAGCAGGGCAGTGGGGTGAAGCCACAGTCTCCCAGTAGAATCAGAGCAGGATCAAGCCTGTGGGAACTGCCGCAGACAGGACTGACAAGACCAGAGCAGGGCCACCCCAGACACTGGCCACAACCTCAAGGACATGCCTTCTTCTTAGGAGCTGACCTTCCAAAAGCTGAAGCAGCAGAGGGAAAGAGAATTTTTAAAAGATTAGAAAGGAAAGAGTAAAGATGCTAAAACCACTCATATTTTCAAAGCTGTCCCTCAGAACACCGAAAGATTTATCATCTAAAGAATGAGATTAAAAACATCTGACAGGAGATATAAAGATCTTGAAATATAGTTTTTAATTGTGCTAACCATTCCCTATGCAAATATCCCATCCTTTTTCTCTGTTTCCAACCAAATCATTAAGTCTATCAAATTATAACAGATTAGAATACCAGTTTTATCAAGGAGCAGAAAATATGATTGCTGCTGCTGCTGCTGCTAAGTCACTTCAGTCGTGTCTGACTCTGTGTGACCCCATAGACGGCAGCCCACCAGGCTCCCCCATCCCTGGGATTCTCCAGGCAAGAATACTGGAGTTTGTTGCCATTTCCTTCTCCAATGCATGAAAGAGAAAAGTGAAAGTGAAGTCGCTCAGGCTGTCCGACTGTTAGCGACCCCATGGACTGCAGCCCACCAGGCTACTCCGTCCATTGGATTTTCCAGGCAAGAGTACTGGGGTGGGGTGCCATTGCCTTCCCCGGAAAATATGATTAGGAACAAGAAAATAAATTTAAGCAGGCAAGCCTTATATGAGAGCTAAGGTTTTCCACACTCCCTGACCCTTCCCCAAGAAGGGAAAATAGATCATCTTTGGGAGAATGACTATGACAGGTGATCATGTAAGGTTTGGAAAGTACTGGGAGACTGATCTCTCTTTGCTAACACACAATGGACGTTTCAGCGTAACTTTCTATTCTTTATATTTTACAGTGAACTGGACGATTCATTTTTAAGACATGAGCAGTGAATGTTTGCCTCTGTGTCCTAGAATTTTGGAAGCAAGAACATGTTTTTATGCCATTGTTTTTCTCTGTAGGGCAAGAATTTACTTGTCCTCAAGAGGTAATATAATCCACATGATAAGCACCCAGTTTCTTCTGCAGACAACAGCAGAACCTCTCTTTCAACTTAATAATATTTAACTTCCTTAAACTCAAAGGATCATTTGGTTTAGGGCTCAAGAGACATTGTTTGTCACAAGGTATTCCCTCCTTTTACAGAAGAGCCCAAAGAGGTTGTGTAACTTTCCTATAGCCACGTGGCAAGTTTAAGTACAGAATTAGGTTCTAGACCTGCAGGGCAAAGCAGCTGACCACAAATGCTGGTATGGATGTTCCTAATGGTCCTGCTGCAGTATTCCAACTGTCCATAAGCCTTGGCTCAGCAAAATCTCAGCGATACTATCTTCATTATAGTTCACTGTTAACTAGAGCTTGAATATTAAAAACATGTCACCAGTTTATGTAGTGTAATAATACTGTCTTAACCAAACCATTCCATTACCTAACCAGTCTGGATTTATGTTTGAATCACTACACTTCAAAAGGCATGAGTTGCTAGGAGGGCACTCAACAATGCTGAATGAATGACCACTTAGAGGCTCATTAAGGAACTACGTCATTTTGGATCTAAAAGAGACCTTGCAGGTTCTTATGTCTACTCCTCCTTTCTTCTGCAGCCTGAAGAGTGAGGGCATTTGAGCAAGTGGCAGAAGAGAGCTAGAACTCCCCCCCTTTTTTTCTATTTCCCAGACTAGCTTTCTTTTCTCCATCTGCACTGCTTTTCATTAATTTGATACAAAGACATTAAAATAACTAGTTTACTTGTCTGGTATATAAAAGTAGTGTTTCTAACATCTCATTTTAAAACGCTACTCCATACAAAATGATAGGGTCAGGTTGTTTTTTTCTTAATCCTGTGGAATTTGATCATTCTGATGAAGAGCAGAAACTCATCCTATATCACTGCAGACAGTAAAGCTGAAACTTGAAGCAGTAAACGATTCTATTTTGGGAACAAGAGATATAAAGTCAGGAAGAGTTAGGCATTCTAAGAAGGAAATTGTATAGGAAAGCTTACTATTAAGTCAGCTCTCCAAAGTATCTGAATGCAAAAGAGATTAATTCAGATAAGGGGAAGGTATGGGCTCTTAACAGATGACAAATGGCACATTCATGCCACAGAGAAAGCAAACTTTTAGCTGAAATGGTACTTATGGGAAGTAAATTCAAACCTCAGATACTTTAGTCAGGAAGTCTCATTAGGATGCTACACAGCTTCTTATTATGGGTTATTCCATCAGTTCAGTTCAGTTCAGTCACTCAGTCATGTCCGACTCTTTGCGACCCCATGAATCGCAGCACACCAGGCCTCCCTGTTCATCACCATAGTGTCACTAAAAAAAGAAGAGACATCTGAGAGGGACAAGACACGACCAAATAGCAATTTGAGAAAGTTCAGTCTTGCCATGAAAGTGAAAGTGAAAGTCGCTCAGTGGTGTCCAACTCTTTGCAACCCCATGGACTATACTCCAGGCCAGAATACTGGAATGGGTTGCCTTTCCCTTCTCCAGGGGATCTTCCCAACCCAGGGATCAAACCCAGGTCTCCTGCATTGCAGGCAGATTCTTTACCAACTAAGCTATCAGGGAAGCCTTGCGTTGCCATAGCTTGCTCTATAATAATATTGGATCATTAAATGTTATCCTGTCACCAAAAATGACCTCAGAATGACAAAAACAGAGATTAACAGAGCTATCATTATTGAAATGACAGCTGTTAGGGTAAAATTCTTCTGAGAATCTAATATGTATTTTATTCACTGATTTATTCGTTGATTCAACAAATATCTATGGAGTTCTAGGAAGACAAACGCTTCCCTGGTGGCTCAGGTGGTAAAGAATCCACCTGCAATGCAGGTGACCCGGGTTCAATCCCTGGTTGGGAAGATCCCCTGGAGAAGGGAATGGCAACCCACTCCAATATCCTTGCCTGGAGAATCACATGGACAGAGGAGCCTGGGGGGCTACAATCCATGAGGTCACAGAGTCAGACACAACTGAGCAACTAAATCACCACCAACCACCATCAGGAAGACAAAAAGAAGATAGTGTCTTTTTCTAGGAGGTCTCAAGAAGACAGACATGTAAATAAACCATTGTGGTGAGGTATGCCTGGTATTTTATTTGAAGAATAAACCAAGCACTTTTTGTTGTTCATTCAGCAAGTGTGTTCAACTCTTCACAACCCCACAGACTGAAGCATGCCAGCTTTCCCTGTCCCTCACCATCTCCCAGGATTTGCCCAAGTTCATGTCCATTAAATCGCTGATGCCATCCAGCCATTTCATCCTCTGTCACCCTCTTCTCCAGCATCAGGGTCCTTTCCAATGAGTCAGCTGCTTGCATCAGGTGGCCAAAGCTCATTCAGCTTCAGCATCAGTCCTTCCAAGAAGTATGATTTCCTTTAGGATTGACTGGTTTGATCTCTTTGTAGTCCAAGGGACTCTCAAAAGTCTTCTCCAACACCAAAGTTCAAAAGCATCAATTCTTTGACAGTCAGCCTTCTTTATGGTCCAACTCTCACATCTGTACATGACTACTGGAAAGACCATAACCTTGACTATACAGATCTTTGTTGGCAAAGTGATGTCTTTGCTGTTTAACACACTGTCTAGGTTTGTCATAGCTTTTCTGCCAAGGAGCAAACCAAGCACAGCCCGGGCACAAACAAGGGACTGGGGGGGGGTACCTCAGAGAAGAGAAAATATTTTTGACCAGGATTTAAAGGAGGAAGAAAGTTTGGAGGGCTGTGGTAAACCCGGGGAAGTAGGGAAGCCTCCCCAGTAAGGCAGTAGCTTATGCAAAGTATTTTGCAGTAGGGGATGTAGAATCCTGGGTGAATCCCAGTGCAAGCTACTTTAAAGCTGTAGAATCGTAGGTAAGTGATGTTCCTTCTTGGAGCCTCAGTTTCCTCCACTGTGAGAGGAGCAGAGTAACCCTCACTGTGCATATTGATTATAAGCATGACTAACAATGATGGCTACTGTTTCATCTCTAGTAAGTCTTTTTAGAACATGCCTAGGTTGCAGGTATTCTTATTAAGTTCCCCTCCACAGGGGAAGAAACCTAGAACTGAGAGCTTATGGAATTTTCCTAACATGACACAGGATCACACGTGACTTCTTTGGGATTTGAACTCAGGCGGTTTGGCTTGAGACTGTCGGTTTTAGCAGTGGGTTCTATGCCTTTTATTACATGAGATATTGTGTGTAAAGTACTCAACCCAGTGTCTGACATAGAGTAATAAATTAATAAGTTATAGCTGTTTTTACTATTGTTAAATGTGATTGCCCAAGGAACATGATGTCTTTGGTGTGCAGGTACGGGGTAAGGTGGGGATGGGGCTGCAGCAGTAATGGGTTGGATCGCTGGGGACATCATGCCATGCTAAGAGCTTTATCACCAGGCCAAGAAGGAAAAATGGCGGTATCTTCAGCAGGAGAGTGACATCAGATTTATGGTTCAGAAAGGTCACTGGCAGCATGAGGCAGCACTTGGTGAAGCTGTGCTTCACTAAGAAATGGTGAGGCTCCAACTAAGGCAAGGACAGAAGAATAGAGATGATGTGTATGACAGATGTTCTGGAGATGGAGTTAACTGGACTTAGTGACCAGCAGGATATGAGGGCCAGGAAGATGGAAGAGTCTAGAATGTTCCTTTGGTTTCTGGCTTAAGTCCCACCACCAGTTGAGATACGGAAGCAATGCAATAGGGGAAAGATGTGAATTTGGTTTTGGCTCTGTTGAGACTTGCAGACCTGAGGGCCATTCAGGAGTTTCAGCAGCCAGTGGTGTCTCTGGGTTTGGAGCACAAAAGATCTCAGTTGAAGAATAGAATTGCAGTGGATGGAACTTCTCAGTGAGGGTGAAGAGAGACAAGGGACCGAGAGGGGACACAAGCAACCTTGGTATTTAAGCAACAGGCAGACCAGGAAGGCTGAAGGCGGATGAGGGATCAGAATGGCAGTGGGAACCCAGGGTTCAAAGGTGAAATGGTTTATACAGATATACATAAAGCACCTGAAGATGCAGACACTTCTGGTATGGGCAGCTAGGACATTGAGAGGAACAGGACAAAATTCCATGGGCAAAATTTGTACTCACTGGACAAGAAGTTTGAGTTTTTGTTTTCCTTCTTGACAAGTGACCTCTTCTTTCTTTAATCTACATTAGGGAGAGTAATTTGGTTATTTTTATCTATAACACATAATGTTAAAGCTTAAACTTTAGAGATAATTGTAAATTCACACTCAGTTATAAGTAATAATATGGAGGGGTACAAATTTAACTTTTTAGCAGCTGACTTTATTTCCACCATGGCTTCAGAATTTTCCATTTTTGTCCACTTTCCCTAGTGGTGTTGATGATGGGGGAAGAACTCTGTACATTCTAACTAGTGTGGAGATGGGCCAGGGAAGGAGGCCCCAAGGAGTGAAGGGCTAACTTCACTCCTGGGCGCTAAGAGAAAAGGGAGCTTGGGGTGGAGGTACCTAGGACACATTTTAAAGATGGAGCCTCTCAGGAGAGAGCTTTTGGATAAAAGCCTGGATTTGGGAATAAACCATGAGAGGGGGTCGGTACTGAAAGGCCTTTCTTCATCCAGGCCAGGTGGGCTCAAGGTCTAGCCACTGCAATGCTGCTGGGTGTTTTTGGGTGTGTGTGTGGCGGGGGTGAAGGACACACTTTCAAATTTATATTTGTGCTCCATTCCACCACCAAAATGATCTAACATGCCAACTCGATGCCCCTTCTAACATGGCAACCTAACACGCCCCTTCTAACATGCCCCTTCCCTACTCAAAACTCCCAGCATGGTCCCAGCAGCTGACTTTGCTGCTTCAGCCCTGGGCTCCTGTC
>SJYX01018662.1:188534-207945 GCA_006410675.1 Oreotragus oreotragus
CCCCGCCCCGCCCCGCGCCGGGCTCTCTCTAACCCTAGGGTCTTTGTTTCTATGGTCTATGTCTGGAAGCCTCGCTCCACACGGTTACCTTTCACTGGCAACCCCCTTGGCCTTTCAGGTTTCTTTTTGGGGGGCATCTTCTCCAGGAGGCGATCTTTCTTCAGCCAGGGCAGGCTGCCATGCCCCCTTGGCCCCCGAGGATCACACTATGGTTACAGGAACTGCACTATATTAGCAGTCTGCCAGGCAGTACATTCTGTGAGAGTAGGAACTGTGTTTTATTCGAGGCTGAATCTCCGGTGTCTAACACAGTTCAGGGACCTAGTAGGTGTCGAGTAGATATTTCCGCAGGAAAGAGTTCTGCGTATCCATCCTGCAAATGGGTAGGATGGATAGAAAAGCGGTAGGACTGGAGCCAGTGGAGTGGGCGGGTGGCCAGGGAGTTAGAAGAGGGCTGAATGCAGAGTCTTGAGGGCACCCCAACATTTTCGGGCTTTGGGTTTTGAGGAGCCCTGAAGAAGACTAGGAAGGAGTGGCTAGAGAAATCAGAGGAACCAGCATCCCAGAGACCAAGGAGTCTGCAGAGGCAGGGGAGGTGGTCCATAGTGCCAAGGCTGGACCCACGCCTTCTACCTGCCCTCAGCCCTAGGGCGTGTGTGTGTGTTCGCGCGCGCGTGGCTGTGGTGGTGGTGTGGGGGACAGTCGGGATCATCTGTGTCCCTAGAGTCCCGTGTAGCTGGAGCTCTCTTCAAAAGGCCTTGGAGTAAGAGAGCCTGGGGAAGGGAGGAATGAGAAGGGAATCGTGACTCTTCTGGGTTCTAGTTCTGGCTGCACCGCCGCCGGTCCGGGTGAGCCTGGGAGCCTCTTTCTCTTCCGGCCTCAGTCTCCCACTGGGTACCCGGCGGACGCTGCGCGCCCAGGCAGGAGCTGGCCAAGGCCGGCGGAGGCAGGGCCGGGGTGGGAGCGGGACCGCCCACTGCGGCGGGCCGGGACCTCCGAGGCCCGCGGAGGCGGCGCGCAGGGCTCCTCCCCCGGGGCGGGGGTCGCGGCGCCCGCAGCTGGCAGCCCCGCAGCTGCAGCCTCAGCACCTGCCGCGGCCAGACGGCGCGGGCGGGCGCGGCCCGGCCGTGCGCCCCCACCTCCGGCTGCAGCCGCGGCGCGGGAGGCGGAGCCCGAGCCGATCCCGAGCCGAGCCGCTGGCCGAGCCTTGCCCGCGTCCGTGCCGCCGCCGGGCGGGGCCGCCCCTAGCCGAGAGCGTCAGCCCGCCAGGTCCGCGTCCGCGCGGGCGGCGCTTCCTTGCAGGTAAGGGCGAGGTCCCGGCGCCGCAAAGTTTTGGGGGAGACTGCTGGTCCCTACGCCCCGGGCCTGCACCTCCGGGAGCTACAGACTGCCTGCCCCCGCGGCTTCCTCCGCGCCGCCCTCCGCCGTGCGCTTAGCTTGCACCACCGGCCCCTGGTGACCCGCGCCCGGCTCCAGTCCTAGAGCTCCCATTCCCGGCGCGGGGCGCGGGGCGCGCGTCCCGGTCTCGCTCAGGGCCTGCGGTGGTTAAATCTTTACACAGTATCAATGTATTGCTTAAGTTTTCGAGATCTGCATGGCATAGTGCAAAAGAGCGGCAAACCAGGCGACCTGGGTTCAAGTGCGCCCACGGCCAGCGGCCAACTTTCTGAGTGACCTCAGACCAACTCGCCCTACCCGTCTCTACAGCCACACCTGGACCGGGAGGGGTTCGCCAGGGGCGATCACCTGAAGCGTCCTGCTTTATTTCCACTTTGTGAGTCGCGGGGCAGCCCTGAGTGTCTCAGCTCCACAGCTCCTTGGGGGTGTAGAGAAATGTTGGGACTTTACAGAAGTCAATCTCAGGGGTCAAGTTGCTAACCTGCAGCAGCTCTGGCTGAGCTTTAGGAGTGTTGAGTCAGCCCTTGGAAATAGCGGATGCTCCCAGGGTGGGGAGTCGGGGCCCTGGCTCCTGGTGGCTGCTCTGCCATCCACTGACTATGTGACCTTGCGCAAGTACCCACTACCAGTTTTGGCACTTATAAAAAGGTGGGGGCGGGTGTTGAGTGCACTAGCTGATCGTTGAGATCCTTTGGCTATAAACCTGGTGAAGTGAAATCTCCTGGTCTCTGTATTTGGGGAGGGGCTATTTCACCAGGAATCCATGTAGCACTTGCAAATAGGTGTTTAGAAAATAAGGGAGACATTGGCAGTTTGTTTCGAGTCCTGAAATAGACATGGTAAGGACTGGTGAATGCTCACCTTTCCCCCTTCAGAGCTTTGGACCATCATAAAATATTTAAGGACATAATGATTTGTTTTCAAAGTGGCTTATAGATCAGGAAGCATTTCTGTTTGTGAGTCGGTTATTTTAGTAAAAACCTCAAATAGTTGTGCGGGGGAAAAAATAATTCACTGATCTCAGGGTCCTAACATAGAGGCCAGCATCTCCTAGTTTCTAGTCTAAAGCCACAGACTGAGATGTTTTCCAATCAAGACAATTTAAAATCACTTATAGACCAGATATCCTTTGGTGGATGTTCAACATAGCTGTGATTGGAGAGGCCAACAGTTAGGCAAGTGTTTATTTTCCAGGACAAGTGAATTCTGGTGCATCCACGGCAGAACAAACTCAAGGTGGTTAACGGTGACATCCTAGCAGTTGAACTTTGCCCTTTTCCCAGTCTCTTATCAACACCTCCCACCCCACCCCCCCATCTCCTGCTTGTGCTGCAATTAGTGACTCCCCAGTGTGGGGTGAAATCCATTACTATGAAAGGATTCTTATGGAAGTGATTTTATTATTTGATTTCCTTCCTAGACTTCCCGGTTTTAAGTTTCAAGCTTTATGAAATCAGAGGACTAATGAGAGTGTGTTTTGGGACTGGAGCAGGAAAATGGCAGAATTGTGGCACATAAATCATAAATTTGCCTTTCCTGAGCAATACTCTGTAATTGAAGCTAATTTGTTCAGAGCCTTCGATCTCTCAGATGCCTGCCTTCCAGTGCCACCAGTCTTTCCCCTCTTCATTTTTGAGTGGTTCAGCAAGAACTTTCTCAACTCATTCAGGAGGAAACAAAGAGGTAAAATACTGATGGGCTCTACCCTCAAGGAGCTCAGATTTTAGTGAGAAATAAAGAGAAATACCACAGGGCATTCTGGGAGCTAAACCCTGGCACCTCTGGGAAAGCCATGGGGAGTGAATTCTAACTGGGGAGACTGGGAACATGTGCACCATGGAAAGTGAAAGGAAGAAGAGGATTCAACAGGTCGTGAAAAGTGGAAAGACCACTTTAGATCACAGAACTAGAATGAGCAGAGGTACACATGTAGGAAAGCACAGGACCCAGGTGAAGAGCAGCAAGTCTGGTGGAAGCACAAGAGAGGACAGAACGCCTCAGAGCAGAGAACAGTGGAAAGTGAATCAGAAGGCACTGACCCTGGGCTGGAGTCCACACTGGCCTGGGGATGTTGGACCTCTGAGCCTCACTTTTTTCCTTTGTCAAAGGGGAATAATAATAATTCCAGACTCACAGGGTTAAATGAGGTCTTGTGTGTAAAAGTGTCTAACAGAGTGTTTGCGTACAATGAGTGTTTGATAAGTTAGCCCGTTTTAATAGCAGATTCATAGGCAAGTTCCCTAAATGTTGGAGTATGTAAATAGTACTTTTGTTTTAGCAATCTGTATTGTGTTAGAGGGCTTCCCTAATAGCTCAGTTGGTAAAGAATCTGCCTGCAATGCAGGAGACCTGGGTTCGTTCTGTGGGTTGGGAAGATCCCTTGGAGAAGGGAAAAGCTACCCACTCCACTATTCTGGCATGGAGAATTCCATGAACTGTATAGTTCATGAGGTTGCAAAGAGTTGGACACGACTGAGTGGCTTTCACTTTCACTTTTCGTTGTGTTAGAACCTCTCCACCAGGACGGAGTTCCTATGACAGTGTGGTTTATATTCAAGCTGCCTCCTGATTCAAGGTGTGGGGGCTTTTTGTTCTTTGGAGGTTGCTCGGACCATAACTGACATCAACAGCAGCCAGTGTGACCAGCAAGTGGTTCAGTGGTGGAAGGCTACGGAGGGATAAACTGGAAGACGGAATCTCTGCCTCCCACAAGCTTATCATTAGTGCTCAAGGAGCTGGGTTTGGGGGACTTGACCGTCAGACACAGTTATAAATAGAGCAGTCTTGTCCATATATACTGGGAACTGGGTGCCTGCTCTCATCTGCCTAGTGTAGGGAGGGCATTTGTAGTAGCCAAGGAAGAAGAAGAGGACAGAGGGGTAAAGGACAGCATTGCAATACCTGGGTAGCACCATGTATCATCCAAAACACTATCCTTCATTTGCTCATTCAACAGTATTCACAGAACACCTCCTCTGTGCCAGAGAATTATTCTAGGTGCCTCAGGAGTACACTGGAACAAAAGGCAAGATCTCTGCATTCCTGGAGTATATATTCTAGTTGGACAAACATAATAAACAAACGATACATAAATAACTGCGGGTGGTGCTAAGGGCTGGGAAGGAAATAAGCAGGGTAATGTGAGAGAAGATGGGTAGAGTGCTCCATTTGAGGGTGGGCAGGCAAGGCCTGGCTGAGCCATGGAGAGGCAGCGAGAGAGGAAGCCAGTCTTGCCTGAAACTGAGAGAGGCAGCCCAGCTCTGGAAGAGGTGGGGTAACTGTGTAGAAGTATGCAGACCCTGGGGCCATACCGCCTGGAGTCCTGGCCCCCCGACAACTAAATATATTCCACGATCAGGTTATATAGTCTTCTGGGTTTCTTCATCTGTAAACTGGGGGTAATAGTCCTACTTGATAGGGTTCCTTTGAGAATTACATGTGTTGCTATATTAGAATAGAGCCAGGGATCTAGCAAGCTTCCAGGCAGAGGGAACAGCAGATGCAAAGGCCTGGAGGTCTGAAGGAGCTTGGTGGGTTCTAGGCCTAGATGGGCTGTCTGGACAGATACCATCCTCACTGTTATTAAGGAGACAGGTTGTCTGCCCCTTGAATGCAAAACTATGTTTTCGGAGTTTTGGAAAGAGGAACATCCGGCCAACCACCCTCTCACCTTCAGGACTGGGGCCTGGGGGTGTGGTGAGCTGCTGCTACTGCTTTGGGATGTTTCACTGTAGACGCAGTTCTGCAGGTAAGGTGGGAGCTGGTCTGAGAGAACTGGCCAGTGAACTACAGAGGCTGGAGCCCTCGGGCATCCACGAGTCAGTCTGCTTTGGTGGACACAGTTCAAGTTCATTAAAGCTGTTGACAGTTCACTTCCAAAAAAAAAACAACAACAACCTTGTCTCTGCATCCCTTCCCTGTCGGCTCCTCCTTTCCTCTCTGTCCCTCCTTCACTCCTCCTTTCCCTTATCTCCTCTCTCACGCTGCAACTCTGAAGAGTAGTGCCCATGGAGGTACCCAGGGCACTCCCATAGATGTGCCCAGGGGAAGCTTGATTGCGGCTGAGCCCATGGTGGCACCAGAGCTAGCCTGGCCTGCCTGCTGTGGGCTCCCCGATGGCCAGCGTTCCCCTCCCCCTCCAAGCTGGGCGCCACACAGCAGGGGAGAATGGTCATCTGGGACCTGCCTGTTCCCTTGATTCCNGAAGCTTAATTGCGGCTGAGCCCATGGTGGCACCAGAGCTAGCCTGGCCTGCCTGCTGTGGGCTCCCCGATGGCCAGTGTTCCCCTCCCCCTCCAAGCCGGGCGCCACACAGCAGGGGAGAATGGTCATCTGGGACCTGCCTGTTCCCTTGATTCCTCCGTCCTTAAATCTAATCACTCATCAAGTCCTGTCATTTTTACTTCTAAAGTCTCTCTCAGACATGTCCTCCTCCTTGCACTCTCTCTGAGTGTCAGGCTTCTTTCTTCTAACATGTGGTCCAGAGGCCTTCAGTGGTCCCTTGTATATGGAGAATGAAGTCCAGGGACCTCAGCCTGGCAGACACGATGGGCTATCTTCATCCTGCCTCTGTCCCTCTCCTTCTTCACCATGTCCTCCATGCATAATCCACCCCGCCGCCCAGGGCTAGAGCTTTACTCATCCATCCATGTGGCCCCTCTGCCTAGCATTCACCTCAGCCCTGGTGGTCTTGCCTTTGCCTGAAGGCCCAGCTCAAATCTGATTTGTCCTGGGAATTGTCTTCCTTATCCCCTTGTCCCAGGGAGGATCTTCATCTTCACCTGACCTCCCACCTCTGCAGTTAGTAACTCTTAGGAAGCAGCATCACTGTCAACCTTGGAAGATTCTGTGTGTGGCCACTTGTGTATTTGGCCATGGCGTTGAGAAGTCCCTGGGAGGGTGGGCGTAACCCTCCTCTTACCTGTACCCCACAGCCCTTCTCACAGAGCCCAGCCCTAGTGATGACTTTGCCATACTGGAGTAACAGAAACTGGTGGTTTTATGAGTTCTGAAATGGTTTGAATCAGGCCAGAAACATGATGCTAATGCACAGGTGGGTGTGGTCCTCAGCTAAATTCCCTGTGACATTCAGATGCCTCGAAATGTAGGCCCTTCATTTGATGAAGACTTGATGTAATCTCAGAGATGAGTCTGAGTTTTGAGTTTAGCTTATTCAGTATGGCCTGTTTTATTAAATGGGCCTCCCTGGTAGCCTATTGGTAAAGAATCTACCAATGCAGGAGATGCAAGTTCAATCCCTAAGTTGGGAAGATCCCCTGGAGAAGGAAATGGCAACCTATTCCAGTTTTCTTACCTGGGAAATCCCATGCACAGAGGAGCCTGGCGGGCTACAGTCTATGGGGTCACAAGCGCGTAAGTGTCAGACACAACTTAGTGACTAAACAACCCATTTTAATAAATATGCTATGTAAAATTTGAAATTTCAAGTTAGACAGACTTGGTAATAATTGTCCATATTGTAGAAGGATTCTGCCCTATACTCAAAGATTTGATGTGGGAAACTTTAAAATACCAAGCATGCCTGTGTACTTAACACCAATCAGTATATAAAATTCTGATTTATGTGCAGCTGTTGTAGCTGTACTTCTACGATAGTCCAAGATATACACCAAACTTACCACACATTCATGGAAGCAGGGTAAAACAGTCTTACATTTATTTTGGTAACTACAGATTATATTATGCAGCTCTGCAAATGTAAGGATTTTTTACAAAGTTAACTATCTGCTTGAAGGACCATGGGCACCCTGATTTAGTGCCTGGCTGATCGATGTGAGGGCAGTAGCTAGTTATGTTCACTAAAGTGAAACAGCATTTTCAGGGACCCACTTGATGTTTGGAGACCTTTTTGCCAGTGGTTAGAAATAGTTCAGGCTTCCAGTCATTTCACAAACTGGCTGCTAAATGATGTGTGTGCTTAACACTGGTTCTTATGGAAAAAAGAAAAAAAAGAAGGAAAAACTTTAATTACAGGCTAGAAAGGGTATGGTGGTAAATCTAGTAAATCTAAAAGTATGAAAGTGTGTTCTTTTGACCTCTCTTGAGGATTGATTGGAGAAGCTCAGCCTTTTCAGCAAAAGGGTAACATGGCAAACTGTCAAAATCCTGAACAGAAACGCTTCAGAGGAATTCATCTGGATGCAACAGTGGTTCGTTCTCTGAGACTTAGACTTAAGAGAAGACAGATGTGCAGGCAGATGTGAAATGCTGCCCTTCCTGTTCTCTGAGTATCCAGAATGTAGGGTGTAGGCTAGAACTTGTAACAACCAGTGGTAACAATGCGGACCGCTGCCCCCGCCGAGTGACCTCTCTGAGGCTAACCTGTGAGCATCGTGTGAGCGTCGACACGGTTAAACTTCTGAGCTACTGCTTTGTTGTTCAGTTTATTCCACAAATAGGATCCAGAAGGATGCAAGAGGAAAAGCAGTTATCAAAATGAAGATGAGGGTGCCATTTATGTGTTCTTATGAAAGTAATTCAGTTGGTAGCCAGAGTCTGTGTTCTCTCTGGTTTTCCCTGGAGAAGGGCATCAAACCCAGGCTGTTGAGGGCTCCTCTGGGACTGGTGCACATGCTGTTGGCCCCTGGCCAGCTTACAGGTGTTGTCTGTACAGAAGTATATGTTTTTCCTCTTCCTTCCTCCTTGGGGATGAGGGACGTTTGCTCAGACTCATGTCCATTGATTCCATGATGCCATCCAACCATGTCATCCTCTGCTGTCCCCTTCGCTTTCTGCCTTTCTTTTTGGAGCTCATTCCTGGGTGGTGGCACTACTCAGTGCTTCACAAAAGCTGTGTAATAAGTTTTAGTGAGAGCATTCCCTGTCTGTGTGCCGAAAACCTAGATTCACACAGGATGTTTTAGCCACAAGGCACAGACCTTCAAAGTTGCCAACCCTGGAGAAGATCAAGTGTAGCCTTTGTTTGGCGGAGGAATCTCCCTAGCACACCCAGGCTCTGTGTGCTGACCTGCCTGTCCCTGAGGCATTCCTAGTCCCTCGTCAGTTGGCTCTGATTATTAGAAGGTTCTTCATTATGCTGAACCCAGCTCTTCCTCCAGGCAACGGCTGCCCCATTGGCCTTGATTCTGCTCTTTGAAGCCCTGTACAAAAATCCATTTCTTCTTTCCCATGACAGCCTTTTTAGCCATTTGGACATTCAGAGACAGGGATCAGTTCCCAGAGTCTTTACTTCTTTAGTCAGAATGCCCCCAGTTTATCCAGTCCCCTGGAAAGGACAGCGCTGAGAATTGGACACAGCTGTGCAGGTGGGGGCCAGGCGCCTCACTTCAGAGTCTCCTTGTATTACCACAGCCTGTGGCCCAGCTGGGCTCCCTGTGAGCCCCCGTTGTTTTTCAGTCACCCAGTCATGTCCGACTCTTGGTGACCTCATGGACTGCCACATGCCGGGCTTCCCTGTCCTTGACTATCTCTTGGAGTTTGCTTGATTCCATGATGCCATCCAACCATGTCATCCTCTGCTGTCTCCTTAGCCTTCTGCCTTCAATCTTTCCCAGCATCAGGGTCTTTTCAGATGAGTCAGCTGTTTGCATCAGGTGGCCAAAGTATTGGAGTTTCAGCTTCAGCATCCGTCCTTCCAATGAGTATTCAGGGTTGATTTCCTTTAGAATTGACTGGTTTGATCTCCTTGCAGTCCAAGGAACTCTCAAGAGTTTTTTCCAGCACCACAGTTCGAAAGCATCAATTCTTCGGTGCTCAGCCTGCTTATGGTCCAAGTCTCACATCAGTGCATGACTACTGGAAAAACCATAGCTTTGACTGGATGGACCTCTGTCACCAAAATAACTTCCTGCTTTTTAATACGCTGTCTAGGTTTGTCATACCTTTCCTTCCAAGGTGAAAATGTCTTTAATTTCATGGCTGCAGTCGTAGCCCACAGTGATTTTGGAGCCCAAGAAAATAAAGTCTGTCACTGTTTCCATTTTTCTCCCCATCTATTTGTCATGAAGTGATGGGACCAGATGCCATGATCTTAGTTTCTTGAATGCTGAGTTTTAAGCCAACTTTTTCACTCTCCTCTTTCACTTTCAAAGAGGCTTTTTAGTTTCTCTTTCCTTTCTGCCATAAGGGTGGTGTCATCTGCTTATCTGAGGTTTTTGATATTTCTCCCCGCAGTCTTGCTTTCAGCTTGTGCTTCCTCCAGCCCAGCACTTTTCATGATGTGCTCTGCATATAGTTTGCTATCAGCTGCTTCTTCTGGGCTTTACATGGGCCACTGGGGACTGCATGCATGTTGGTGTCACAGAGACCAGGTGGGCCATGGCGGAGTGTCCCAGATCAGTGGCTGACACAGAGCGGCTCTGGGTGAGTCTTCCCCTTGTCTGCCTGGGACTCAGATCCCTCATCAGTCCCATGACTCCGTTACTTTTCTCTGGCTGCTGTGACAAATCCCCACAACTTTGACTTAAAACAACAGGAATCTATTCTCTCAATAGTTCTGGAGACCAGAAGTCTGAAATCAGGGTGTCAGCAGGGCTGCATTCCCTCTGGAGGCTCTAAGGAACCATCCTTTCTCTGCCTCTTCCAACTCCTGGTAGCTGCTGGCACTTACTGAGTTGTGGCTGCTTCACTCCCGTTTCTGCTTCCTTAGTCAAGTTGTTTCCTCCTCTTCCATCCATCAAATCTCCCTTTGCCTCACTCTTACAGAGACGTGCGTGTGTGCTAAGTCATTTCAGTCTTGTCTGATTCTTTGCGACCTTGTAGACGGTGGCCCGCCAGGCTCCTCTGCCCATGGGATTCTCCAGGCAAGAATACTGGAGTGGGTTGCCATGCCCTCCTCCAGGGGATCTTTGCAACCCAGGGATCGAACTTACCTCTCTTATGTCTCTGTATTGGCAGGCAGTTCTTTACCACTAGTGCCACTTGGAAAGCCCGATTAAAGGCCAACCTGAATAATCCAGGATAAGATCCTTAACTTAATGCAATGACCCTGTTTCCAAGTTAGCTAACATTTTCAGTTTCCTGGGATTAAGACATGAACATTTTTTTTTTCCATGGGATTCTCCAGGCAAGAATACTGGAGTGGGTTGCCATGCCCTCCTCCAGGGGATCTTTGCAACCCAGGGATCGAACTTACCTCTCTTATGTCTCTGTATTGGCAGGCAGTTCTTTACCACTAGTGCCACTTGGAAAGCCCGATTAAAGGCCAACCTGAATAATCCAGGATAAGATCCTTAACTTAATGCAATGACCCTGTTTCCAAGTTAGCTAACATTTTCAGTTTCCTGGGATTAAGACATGAACATTTTTTTTTTAGTGGGCCTTTGTCTACTTTTTTGCCTTTTTTTTAAACTCTACTTTTTCTACTTATGTGACTATTTTTCTTCTTCTTCTTCTTTTTTTTTTTTTTTGCATTTTTTAAGCTATATTTTATAGATGAAGGAACTAAGTGTCAGGGAAATTGCTTAAGCTAAGACCTCTCAGCTAATACGAGGTGGAGCTGGGGTCAAATTCAGTTCTCCTGACACCTCTCATGACTGTTTTTTCTCTCAATTTTATCTGGACCCAGCTCTCCAGGTCAGCGTTGAATCTTCATTCTGCATGTTTCATGTCTCTTCCTTCCTTCAGTATCGTGGCTGCTATTCTGAGGGAGCTGAGCCTGCTCTAATCCACCCCACCATAGATGTAGAAGGGGCTCACGGATTAGGCTGCCAGGGAAAATGCAGGTGTTTTTAGTCCACCTGTCATCTTCAGGCATGCTCTGGCTGATCAGGGGAAGTTTTTATCAATGGAAAGGAGAAGCTGTGTCTATTAAAATATTCATTACCAGGACTTAGACTTAGGGGAGATCCCACAATGAACATGCTCTAGGTAGAGAAGGGACATGTAGAGGAAGACTTAATGTCCTTGAATTTCCCCTCTAATTTAGTCCAAGTTTGACTCACTGAACTCGAGGGAAATTATTTATATTCTCAGTGCCCAAGTTCATGTCTCTTTCTATCAGTGATGAGGCAATGCTGCTTTGCAGCGCTGAACGCACGTTGCAGTGTGAACTTCTTGCCCTTCAGCTAGCTGAAGTTCACAGTCCTTTAAGTGGGGCCTTCCATCTGCTGCTGGCTAATGAGCTCTCCAAATGCAATGCACAGTAAAATATGCCTCCCCGCCCCCCCAAAAGTGCAGGCACCACTTTCTTTGCACTTGACATTCCAGAGTGCCAGAGAGGCCTAGGGCAAGCGGGAGTGTTGGGTCTGCTGAGGCAGGTGGGGGAGCTGAGAGGAAGCAGAGGGAAGGGAGCTGCTGGGAGGACCCAGCGCCGAGCAGCGCCAGGCTCTCTGCTTGTGGCCATCACTGCTGCTCTAGGATTATGGCTCACACCTGCCCAGAGCGGCCTCCTGGACCGCTGCTCCACTCAGTTCAATATGCTTTGCTAAGAAATGCCTGTGCAGGGAAGGGGACAGGAGGGTTAGGGAGGAGAGAGGAGATAGGTGAATCAGATGGCTCCTGCCCAGCCTGGAGGAAGTCAATGTGGGGCAAAGTGGTGCATGTTACAGAGACTAACAGGAGCCCAGCAGAGGGCTGGCCATGCCTCGGGTGATGGCTGGGAAGGCTTTGAGGAGGGACTGGCATTTGAACTGAGCCCTCAGGGGAAAGGCAGATAGAGCAGCCCACCCAAAGTTGCCCTCAGTTGTGTCCTCACCAGGGCCCTAGATTTCCCCCTTCCTGGTCATCCCACTGGACATGACCTGGAAAAACCTCAGGTCTGAAATGGACCTTCAGTTCATTTCAGTTCAGTCACTCAGTCGTGTCCAATTCTTTGCGACCCCACGGATTGCAGCACGCCAGGCCTCCCTGTCCATCACCAACTCCTGGAGTTTACCCAAACTCATGTCCATTCAGTCGGTGATGCCATCCAACCATCTCAATGTCTAGTAAAGCAGATATTCCACTTTATGGCTTGGAGCCCTAAGGGCAGAAGAGGGGGAGCACGTCAGAGATTTCTACTCAATTTATTTGCTGGGTATAAATAACATCAACTCCCCATTTTGAAAAGACTTGTTTGGTGTAGCCGCTTGGAAATATCCTCACATCAAAGTGTCCTGCATTGTCTGGGAGGTCTCTTCCAGGCTAGGAGAGCCCTCCTCCCCAACTCTGTCATTCCTCCCGGATAACACTCCCTGGGCCCTGTGGTCATGGGGTGTTTCCATGTAACCTGCCCCACTTGACTGTGAGCTTCTCCCAGGTAAGGACAAGCCTGGTTCAATCTAAAGCCAAAAAGAGGCCTGGTCCAGGGCAGAGGGTCGTCATACAGTGTTGACTGATGAAACCAAGGGCTATGGTTCTGATGACTGCCTTGCTTGCATCTGGCTCCTAGCTGCCCCATTGCTTTTAAGTCATCAGTGGTATCCTCTAAGTCGAGGGCAAATACGGGCCTCTTGTTTCTCTATCTTATACCTGTTTCTGCAGTGGGTCTAGCCTGTCAGCCAAGTGCTCGTGAAGGATGGTGCCTGCTCTCTGCCTTTTCAGGGGGTGGGGGAGGCTGCAGACGTAACATTCAGCATCTGGAGCTGCTGCCTGTCACCCTGAGATATGGCCAAGGCTACCTGTGACCCCACGCAGTAGTGAGCACCTGGGCTTTGGCCTCAGTCAGACCCGGGTTTACTAGCTGTGTAAACTGAGACACATAATTTACTTGTTTATTTAATTGATTATCTGTGAGTGTTAAACTTATAGAAGACACAGGGAGGACAGGATTGCTGTTTTCCACCTGTATGTGGTTAAGTATTTAATAAGAGTCAGTTTCCTTTTTATATTATCTGAAGGGCTGTCATGGAGAAGAAAGATAAAGCTTGTTCTCTGTGTTAGAGGCTGTCCAAAACCAAAGTTAGTTATCCCCCAATTTGTCATCCTTTCTAAGTTCCATCAAACCCCGCAGCCTCCTAATTTCTCAAGCATTGCTAACATCTTTGATTTCTCTCTCTCTTCCACCTGCTGATTACCACCAGCTCTCTGTGTATTTGGAGAAGCTGCTTCCCAGGTCTGAGCCTCTGTTTCCTGTATGTCTGTGTTAGTCGCTGAGTCATGTCCGACTCTTTGCAACCGTGTGGACTGTAGACCGCCAGGCTCCTCTGTCCTTGGAATTATCCAGGCAGGAATACTGGCTGCCATTCCCTTCTACTGGGAATCTTCCTGACCCAGGGATCAGACATGGGTCTCCGGCATTGCAGGTGGAGTCTTTACTGAGACACAAGGGAAGCCCATATGTGGACTAGATTATTTCTAGGGTCCTTTCCAGCCCTCCAGTGCCACACAGCCATGGACTTTGAGGAGATACCCCACTTCCAAGGGTAGAAAAGCCCCAGAAAGATGGTAGGAGCTGTGAAATTGCATTTAGAATCAAACCCCATACCTGCCAGAGGTGCTCAGGTGGTGCAAATAAACCTTGTGTACCCCAGGGCCCAGAGACCCCACAGAGACTGACACAGAAGTGTGTTTGAGTGTCTCCTGCAGAGGTATGGGTCAGCAGTGGCCTGCTGCAGGGGCAGGGCATCTGGGTGCAGTAGACCTGGGTATAGCATAAGCCCTCTTGGAGGAGGTCACCATTAACCCCACCATACAGCTGCCAGGACTTACACAGAACTGGGGAAACAGACTCTTGGAGGGCACAAGGACCAAGAGAAAGGAGCAGTGACCCTACAAGAGACTGACCCAGACTTGCCCATGAGTGTCCAGGAGTCTCAGGTGGGATGTGGGTCGGTGGTGGCCTGCTGCAGGGTTGGGGGCACTGAGGGTAGCAGTGCATGCATGGGACCTTTTGAAGGATGAAACCACCATCTTCATTACCTCCACCATAGTTTGGCCTCAGGTCAAACAACAGAGAGGGAACACAGGCCTGCCCACCAACAGAAAATTGGATTGAAGATTTCCTGAGTATGGCCCCACCCATCAGAACAAGACCCAGTTTCCCCCTCAGTCAGTCTCTCCTATCAGAAAGCTTCCATAAGCCTCTTATCCTTTTCCATCAGAGGGCAGACAGAGAGAAAACCACAATCACAGAAAACTAACCAACTTGATCACATGGACCACAGCCTTGTCTAACTCAATGAAACTAGGAGCCATGCCATGTAGGGCCACCCAAGATGGACGGGTCATGGTGGAGAGTTCTGACAAAACATCGTCCACTGGAGAAGTGAATGCAAACCATTTCAGTATTCTTGCCTTGAGAATCCCATGAACAGTATGAATAGGCAAAAAAGATAGGACACTAAAAGATGAACTCCCCAGGTCAGTAGGTGCCCAATATGCTACTGGAGATCAGCGGAGAAATAACTCCAGAAAGAATGAAGAGATGGAGAACACCCAGCTGTGGTGATGTGACTGGTGCTGGAGGTAAGTCTGATGCTGTAAAGAGCAATATTGCATAGGAACCTGGAATGTCAGGTCCATGAATCAAGGCCAATTGGAAGAGGTCAAACAGGAGATGGCAAGAGTGAACATCGACATTCTAGGAATCAGCGAACTAAAATGGACTGGAATGGGTGAATTTAACTCAGATTACCATTATATCTACTACTGTGGCTAAGAATCCCTTAGAAGAAATGGGAGTAGCCGTCATAGTCAACAGAAGAGTCCAAAATGCAGTACTTGGATGCAATCTCAAAAACGACAGAATGTCTCTGTTCATTTTCAAGGCAAATCATTCAGTATCACAGTAATCCAAGTCCATGCCCCAACCAGTAATGCTGAAGAATCTGAAGTTGAGTGATTCTATGAAGACCTACAAGACCTTCTAGAACTAACACCCCAAAAAGATGTCCTTTTCATGATAGGGGACTGGAATGCAAAAGTAGAAAGTCAAGAGATACCTGGAGTAACAGGCAAACTTGGCCTTGGAGTACAAAACAAAGCAGGTCAAAGGCTAACAGTTTTGCCAAGACAATGCACTGGTCACAGCAAACACCCTCTTCCAACAACCCAAGAGAAGACTCTACACATGGACATCACCAGATGATCAACACTGAAATCAGATTGGTGATATTCTTTGCAGCCAAAGATGTAGAAGCTCTACACAGTCAGCAAAAAACAAGACTGGGAGCTGACTGTGGCTCAGGTCATGAACTCCTTATCGCCAAATTCAGACTTAAATTGAAGAAAGTAGGGAAAATCACTAGACCATTCAGGTATGACCTAAATCAAGTCCCTAACGATTATACAGTTGAAGTGACAAATAGATTCAAGGGATTAGATCTGATAGAGAGAGTGCCTGAAGAACTATGGACAGAGGTTCATGACATTGTACAGGAGGCAAGACCATCCCCAAGAAAAAGAAATGCAAAATAGCAAAATGGTTGTCTGAGGACGCCTTACATATAGCTGTGAAAAGAAGAGAAGTGAAAGGCAAAGGGGGAAAGGAAAGATATACCCATCTGAATGCAGAGTTCCAAAGAATAGCAAGGAGAGATAAGAAAGCCTTCCTCAGTGATCAATGCAAAGAAATAGAGGAAAACAACAGAATGGAAATGACTAGAGATCTCTTCAAGAAAATTAGAGATACCAAGGGAACGTTTCATGCAAAGATGGGCCCAATAAAGGACAGAAATGGTAGGGACCTAACAGAAGCAGAAGGTATTAAGAAGAGGTGGCAAGAAAACATAGAAGAACTATACAAAAAAGATCTTCATGACCTAGATAATCACGATGGTGTGATCACTCACCTATAGCCAGACATCCTGGCATGCAAATTCAAGTGGGCCTTAGGAAACATCAGTATGAACAAAGCTAGTGGAGGTGATGGGATTCCAGTTGAGCTATTTCAAATCCTAAAAGATGCTGTGAGAGTGCTGCACTCAATATGCCAGCAAATTTGGAAAACTCAGCAGTGGCCACAGGACTGGAAAAGGTCAATTTTATTCCAATCCCAAAGAAAGGCAATGCCAAAGAATGCTCAAACCACCGCACAATTGCACTCATCTCATACACTAGCAAAGTCATGCTCAAAATTCTCTAAGCCAGGCTTCAACAGTATGGGAACCACGAAGTTCCAGATGTTCAAGTTGGATTTAGAAGAGGTAGGGGAACCAGAGATCAGATTGCCAACATCTGTTGGATCATCAAAAAAGCAAGAGAGTTCCAGAAAAACATCAACTTCTGCTTTTTTGACTACACCAAAGCCTTTGATTGTGTGGTTCACAACAAACTGTTGAAAATTCTTCAAGAGATGGGAATACCTGACCGCCTGACCTGCCTCCTGAGAAACCTGTATGCAGGTCAAGAAGCAACAGAACTGCACATGGAACAACAGACTGGTTCCGAATCGGGAAAGGAGGACGTCAAGGCCGTCTATTGTCACCCTGCTTATTTAACTTCTATGCAGAGTACATCATGAGAGACGCTGGGCTGGAAGAGGCACAAGCTGGAATCAAGATTGCAGGGAGAAATATCAATAACCTCAGATATGCAGATGACACCACCCTTATGGTAGAAAGTGAAGAGGAACTAAAGAGCCTCTTGATGACAGTGAAAGAGGAGAGTGAGAAAGTTGGCTTAAAACTCAACATTCAGAAAACGAAGATCATGGCATCTGGTCCCATCACTTCATGGAAAATAGATGGGGAAACCATGTAAACAGTGCGGACTTTATTTTTGGGGGCTCCAAAATCACTGCAGATGGTGACTGCAATGATGAAATTAAGAGGCTTGCTCCTTCGAAGAAAAGTTATGACTAATCTGCTGGTGCTAAGTCGTTACAGTCGTGTCCGACTCTCTGAGACCCCAGAGACGGCAGTCCACCAGGCTCCCCTGTCCCTGGGATTCTCCAGGGAAGAACACTGGAGTGGGTTGCCATTTCCTTCTCCAATGCATGAAAGTGAAAAGTGAAAGTGAAGTTGCTCAGTCGTGTCCAACTCCTAGAGACCCTATGGACTGCAGCCTTCCAGGCTCCTCCATCCAAGGGATTTACCAGGCAAGAGTACTGGAGTTGGTTGCCATTGCCTTCTCCATGACCAACCTAGGCAGCATATTAAAAAGCAGAGACATTACTTTGCCAACAAAGTCTGTCTAGTCAAAGCTATTGTTTTTCCAGTAGTCATGTATGGATATGAGAGTTGGACCATAAAGAAAACTGAGTGCCAAAGAATTGATGCTTTTGAACTGTGGTGTTGGAGAAGACTCTTGAGAGTCCCTTGGACTCCAAGGAGATCCAAGCAGTCCATCCTAAGGGAAATCAGTCCTGAATATTCATTGGAAGGACCGAATGCTGAAGCTGAAAACTTCAATACTTTAGCCACCTGATGTGAAGAACTGACTCATTGGAAAAGACCCTGATGCTGGGAAAGATTGAAGGCAGGAGGAGAAGGGGACAACAGAGGATGAGATGGATGGATGGTATCACTGACTCTATGGACATGAGTTTGAGTAAGCTCCAAAGGTTGATGTTGGAGAGGGAAGTCTGACATGCTGCAGTCCATGGGGTCACAAAGAGTCGAACTTGACTGAGTGACTGAACTGAACTGAACTTCAAGCCCTAGCATGACATTTGATTCTACAACATTGATGGATCATCTACTGTGTAGAGGGTGATATTCCAGGCCTCAGGGCACACAGGGATTGAAAAACAGTCATCCGACTTTAGAGGTCATGGCCCACTGTGGGGACAGACAGGCAAAGCAGTGCGATGAATGCTATAGTAGGAAATGAATGCAGAGCTCGGGGGATCCAAACCAGAACAGAAAGAGACCAGCCACTTGGACGTATGGGCTCTTTGCCCTTAGGGAAGAATTATCTAGGAATGTTACCTGCTTGAATGATGAAGACTGGTTCCTCCCAGGTGGCCTTAGGATTTTAACTTTGTATTGGAATTATCAGTATGGAATATCTCAGCAGAGATGGCAGGTAGTAGAGGCCTTCTTTTCTCTGTTTTCTTCTTGCCTCCCTGCAAAGAATAAAATCCAAACCTCCAAACTACACTGGCCTTTATGCACAGAAGTTTCTAGGATATACGGCATAGTTTAACCAGTACCATTTGTGTGACCGAGAAACGTCTAGGTTAATGGAGAATTGCAGGCCTAAAGAGAATTAATCCGTGTTTTGCCGTGATTGTGTTCAGAAGGTAATTTTCAAAGTTTCCATTTTCCCAGCTGTCTGGATGATAGTTAGATGCATACATGTGCACTCTCATCCCTTTTCTTGTATTTATTCTGCCCAATTTAATTCAGTTACATTTTATAAGCATTTACCAATTATAAGTTAAGCCCCATGTTGAGAGGCTATGTATGGGTACAAGAGAATATATCACCATCCAGAGGTTTCTCTCTAGCTGGCCTCGTAAGACTTATACTCAGGGATCAGCGAAACAGAGCCATCTATTCACTGAGGGTTGCTGAGGAGATTGGTGTGAGGCCAGGATTCCTGCCCCAAAAAGAGAGGTGTACAGAGATGGATGGTGTGGATGGGTCTCAAGAAGGGCTTTGGAGGAGTCTGTCTGCAGGACAGGGAGTACAAGCAGGGTTGAGATGCAGAGAAGAGAGTAGTTCAGCAGGAGCTAACTTTTCAGAATCATTCTCAAGCCCCTCATTCACATACCTTGTTAATGGAAATATTCTTTCAACACCTGACTCTTTAGCATGCCTCAGGACCTTTGCTCATGCTATTCCCTTTGCCTAGCCTGCTCTTTCCCCTTCACCTGCCAATGAAACTATGAGTTATCTTTCAGTTCAAGTGTACTTCTGCTTTTTGGGCCTCGTTGACTTCCCTTCTCCTGGCTTCTTATAGTGTTTCATTTATATTAATACTTCAGTGCTGGGGAAGGCAATGGCACCCCACCCCAGTACTCTTGCCTGGAAAATCCAATGGACGGAGTAGCCTGGTGGGCTGCAGTCCATGGGGTCGCTAACAGTCGGACAGCCTGAGCGACTTCACTTTCACTTTTCTCTTTCATGCATTGGAGAAGGAAATGGGAACCCACTCCAGTGTTCTTGCCTGGAGAATCCCAGGGATGGGGGAGCCTGGTGGGCTGCCATCTATGGGGTCACACAGAGTC
>SJYX01018662.1:210749-224837 GCA_006410675.1 Oreotragus oreotragus
AAAAAAAAAAAAGAAATACCTTTTGGGGAGGGGATTGGACTTTGGCTTTCTGATGAATAGAAGTACACAGTTAAAAAAAAATTCTCTGCAAAAATACTGTAGACATAAAACATTTGGAGAAAAGTCTGCCTCCAGAGTATTCAAAGGACTACAGATAAAAGCAGCAACACCCTCTTTATAAATCTACTAAATTAAGGATCAGTGAGCAACTGGAGGAAGTAGCTCTGGTACTGCCAGGAAGAGAGCCTGGGATAACCTTTCTGGAGCCTTCCACCTGCATCTAAAGCCTTACAAACATACGCGGGCTTTCACCAAGCTGTGCCACTTCTGGCAATTTATCCTAAGAGAATAACTGGAGACATATCATGCAAAGATATTTATCTCAACATTATTTGTAATACAGATGTTGACAAGATAAACCAAATGTCCAGCACTAGAGGATTAGCTTTACAAGTGGCACTCCTCTCTATAAGGCATAAAATATAATACTATAGAATAATAAAGAGACATACACATGTATATAGCATATTGTTCTAAGCGGAAAATCAGAGTACAAACCAGGATGTACAGTAAGTTCCCAATTATGTTGAAAATGTACATTTTCACACAAAAAGGCTGGAAGGGTAATTCACAACTTGTAGATTACAGTGGGGGCTTCCTTGGTAGCTCAGCTGTAAAGAATCTGCCTGCAATGCAGGAGACCCTGGTTTGATTCCTGGGTTGGGAAGTTCCCCTAGAGAAAGGATAGGCTACCAACTCCAGTATTCTTGGGCTTCCGTGGTGACTCAGATGGTAAAGAATGTGCTGACAAAATGGGAGACCTGGATTCAATGTCTGGGTTGGGAAGATCCCCTGGAGTAGGTTTTGGCACTCCAGTCCATTCTTGCC
Source organism: Oreotragus oreotragus (assembly GCA_006410675.1). Classification (NCBI taxonomy): domain Eukaryota; kingdom Metazoa; phylum Chordata; class Mammalia; order Artiodactyla; family Bovidae; genus Oreotragus; species Oreotragus oreotragus. Next base: position 211,638 of record SJYX01018662.1, read on the forward strand.
TGGAGAATCCCATGGACAGAGGAGCCTGGTAGGCTAAAGTCCATGGGGTCTCAGAGTCAGACAAAACTAAGCAACAGCACAGATGACAGTGGATAATTTTTATTCTTTCCAAATAAGAAAAAGTTTAAAATTTTCTACCAGACACAGGTATCACTTTAATTATCAGAAGCGGGGAAAATGAATGTTATTTAAGAGAGAGAAGATTTTGGAGAGCATTGTTTGAACTTCAGTGGGTTGAAAGCAAGCTGGGCACATCGTTTATCTTGCAAATTCCTGACAGGTAGTGTTTTCATAAGAGAGAGTGGTCTTAGGTCCATTTGTGGAAGTGTATTTATAGAAGTGAGAGCTTTGGGGGAAGGAAATAGATTGATTTTTTTTTCCCCTTGAACTTTTTAAATTGTTTCCACTCCATTTGTAATTGAGCCCAGGCATCTATTCTTATTTCTTCCTTTCTGGACACTGCATGAGATCTAAAAATGTTAACTGGCTTAGGATGTGGGTTTTGCTTAAAATGATCCCCTTAAAGTCTCCACTAGACTTTCTCTCATGCTTAAAAGAGGGGGTCCCAAGAAAAGCTGCCTTTTGCATGTATTTTGCCCCCTTATCTTTGGGTAACTCTGGATATCCCCAATAACTAAGTTGGGAACCACCTTTGCCTTACTGTGATCATGGGTGCCATCAGCCATGGGTCAGGGACTCAGGAGGAGGTAACTGTGCTGGGTGCTGTTTGTTAGGAAGGTTTATTTAAAGGCCAGTCTGGCATCACCTTATCCTGTGGATGTAACATTAGTCTGCAGAAAAGGAGATTAGAGCTGGGTAGAGTCTCTTGAAATATTAATTGGAGTGATGCCTTTTGCCACACATCTCCAAAGAGCTTTGAGCATTTCACAGACATTACCTCATCATTAATTTTCGTGGTGTCTTGAGTGAGAAGCTGATGGCAGGTACTATGGGCTCCACTTGGGGCAGAATATATAACATATATTTTATTTATTTTGGCCATGCTACATGCATGCAGGATCTTAATTCTCTGACCAGGAATCGAATCCATGCCCCCTGCAGTGGAAGCCCTGCGGAAAGTCCCAAGCATATATTTTAAATAGTTAAAATGTCCAGTACTAGACAAACTCATAAGCACTAATTAGGAGTTGTCCTAACAAGATATCAGTTGATTTTAAAAAAATAGAAGTTTTTGTTTGTTTGTTTATTTTTGGTGTCTTTGTTCACAATTGTCCTGCATCTTCCATGGATTAAATTGCCTTCACTGCTTTTTGTTTTACCAAAGTTTATTGAGCGCCTACTGTGAACAAGGTACGGTGCTGAGTATGCTGAGTACTATGGCCAGCAGTGAAATTTAACCTCCTTAATCCCACACTGAAGGCCTTTGATGAGATGGCTTATACCTGCCTATGTACCTGAAAGCCCTCCACCCTACTTCACATACCCTTTGTGCCTCACATCCCTCTTGCTGAGCTGGTCTTCAGGATAGCCCTGTGCCTAGCATCTCCCTTCTTCTCCAGCCACTGTCCCCAGTGCCCTTCGGGCCACCCCTACAGGTCTCACCCTCCTGTCTTCCACAGTCTGGTCACCTCCTTTACCTGAAAGCCCTCCACCCTACTTCACATACCCTTTGTGCCTCACATCCCTCTTGCTGAGCTGGTCTTCAGGATAGCCCTGTGCCTAGCATCTCCCTTCTTCTCCAGCCACTGTCCCCAGTGCCCTTCGGGCCACCCCTACAGGTCTCACCCTCCTGTCTTCCACAGTCTGGTCACCTCCTCCACTGAACCTGCCCTGATATGAGCCTACTGTTTCCAGAGCTGTATGCCATCTTCCACCAGCAAACCCAGGCATTCTACCAGCCTCTTTGTTGTGGTCCTTACTGTATTTTAGTGATTTATGCACACTCTTGATGATATTTCAAGATTCCTAACTGCAGGGAGAGTCCATTTCATCTTTCTGTCTCCCTCTGTGACTTCTTCATGTTAGATGTGTGAGTATTTGTTGTACAATGGAATGAAATGGGTGTAATTTCAGGCCAGAGTTCACCAGTTTGTGCAGGGCCCTGCAGGGTACAGAAGAAGAGATCATTGATTGAACCCTGCTTGGCCTGAGCCCTCCTTTGATCCTAATCACTGAGGCCTCTTGCTGCCTACAGGCCTAGTCTGTCCTCTCACTGCACTCACACCATTTTTCAGCTAATATATATATATTAAAAATCATTCCTTTCTTGTGGCCTTCTAGGAAGACACAGGAAGAGAGACAGTTGGCGTGGTTTTAAAAAGGTTACCTCTGTGCTTGTTTCTTTCTTGACCTCTGTTGTGCAGATCATTCACACTGCCTGGGACCCTAGAACTTCAAAGGTCTTCATCCAGAGCATCTCTGTTCATGAGCTGGCATGGGGGCTGGTATCCTCTCGTGCTCCACCTGTGGCAGGCTGTTGAGGCTGGGCAGGTTATTTAATCTTCCCATGGCGTCATTTCCCCATCTGTTAAGGGGGGATAATGTGCTTGAGGGTGACCTCCCTCCCTGGGATGCTGTGAGGCTTATCGACTTATTGCTATTGCTATTAACTTGAACGGAAGATGGCTGGCTGGGCAGAAACAGTGAGAGACCAGGCACAGAATAAATTCTCCAGCCGTCAGATGGATGCCTCATGAGACCTCAGACATCACCTTCTGTGTTACCCTTGGCACAGAGGAGGCCAGTGTGCTATTCAAGAACCTCTAGGATTTCCTCTCTCAGCCAGCTCAAGTGGCTGAGGTCTTGAGAATGGCATCTGGAGGGCTTCTGGGCATGCTGAGCTGAAAGGAGAGAGGCCAGACTCATGTTAAGGACATAGCTGCAGCTGCCCAGTATCAGCAGATATGTGGGACCCAAGCCACAAAGACCATCCAGCTTTGCCCACATGGCCTGGCAATCAGTTTTTCTCGGGCTCATTGACGAACTCCGGGAAGGTTATTTGATATTCACATTCTTGTGGCCACAATCTTTGGAATGTGGCCTTTTATCTTTAAAAATAGCTGTGTGCTGGGAGGCCCAGGTGCAGTGTCCTGGGATGGGAGGGAGGTGCCAGCATTGGAAAGAGGGGCAGATTTCTTTCCTTGGAGGACTCCCTTTCACTCTGCTGGACTGGTGAGTTGATGTTTTCTCATTCTATAACCTGTCCTGTTTTCTCTAGACTGTTCTCAGAAAGGGAATAGTGGGTTTTTTTTTTTTTTTAATTGTAGTATCTTTGTTGTATATTTTAAATCAATTTTTATGGCATATTTGTTCTTGAGCACTTAATATTATGCACGAAACTTGTTTAAGTAAAAGTTCTTTCTGTCCTCATAATTGCAATTTATTTGTTATACGTTCTGAAATTTGGTAATTATTTCACATTTTGTGTTTTGTAACTGCAATGTGTTTAATCATTTGATACGAAGGGCAGATATGGCTCAGACGGTAAAGAATCTGCCTGCAATGTGGGAGAACTGGGTTTGATCCCTGGGTCGGGAAGATCACCTGGAGAAGGGAAGGACAAGCCATTCCAGTATTCTTGCCAGGAGAATCCCATGGACAGAGGAGCCTGGTGGGCTATGGTCCATGGGGTCACCAAGAGTCAGAAACGATTGAGCGACTAACAATCTTTTTATATATAGATGGGATAATCATTAAATACTTTTGGGACTAAATTGCCAACAGGTTTTCAAAATTGTGACATCATAGAATGTAAGACCTGACCCTGGAGATTTAGAGGATGAATATCTGTTTCACATGGTACAGTGATGTCCTGAGATAGTAATCAGTGGTCTTTAGTTACACAGTGACAGAGTCAGGACTTGAACCCAAGGCTTCTGACTCACTTCCCCAAAACTCTCTGGTTTACCTTGTAGAATTCAGCTTCTGAACTACACATGATAAGGAAAAAAAGAAAATCACATTCCAACTTAATTTTTCTGTGTGTTTTAATCTAATTAAAGATGAATTTTCTAGCTTTAGGAATGCCTATGCCGTGTACCACAGCAAATCCTCCTCTGTCAAATCCTTGGATTCATTTTCCAGACTGCATGGATGATCCTTAGAATGTGGTCCCTATTAATGTTACCAGTAGCTTGTTAGAAATGCAGAATCTCAGCCCCACCCCAGATTACAGACACAGAAACTCTGGGGGTGGGGCACATTTGTCTTTTAATGAACCCTCCAGGTGATCCCATACTCAGTTCAGTCAGTCAGTCGCGTTCGACTGTTTGTGACCCCATGGACTGCAGCACGTCAGATTTCCCTGTCCATCACCAATGTTCGGAGCTTACTCAAACTCATGTACATAGAGTTAGTGACACCATCCAACCATCTCATCCTCTGTTGTCCCCTTCTCCTCCTGCCTTCAATCTTTCCCAGCATCNTCTGAGATTAAGGAACAACTTTTTGAAAAGCTGGAAGGTTTATTGATAATCCACGATGCTAACAACCGACTAAAGCAAGCAAAGCATTTCTATGACAGAACTGTAAGAGTTTTTGAAGTTATGCTTCCTGAAAAATTGTTCATCCCGAAGGACTTCTTTAAAAAACTAGAACAACTTATAAAACCCAAAAATCAAGTTGCATTTATGACCTCCTGGGTAGAATTCTTAAGAAACATTGGACTGAAACACATTCTCTCTCAGCAGCAGTTGTTGCAGTTTGCTAAGGAGATCAGTGTGCGAGCTAATACAGAAAACTGGTCTAAGGAAACACTGCAGAACACGGTCGACATCCTTCTCCATCACATATTCCAGGAACGAACGGATCTGTTCGTGGGGGACTTCCTGAAAGAACTGTCTCTGATCCCCTTCTTGTGTCCAGAGCGGGCCCCTGCAGAGTTCATCCGATTTCACCCTCAATATCAGGAGGTGAACGGGACGCTCCCCCTCATCAGGTTCAGTGGCGCCCAGGTGAACCCAAAGTTCAAGCAGTGTGATGTGCTGCAGCTGCTGTGGACGTCCTGCCCTATCCTCCCAGAGAAGGCCACGCCCCTGAGCATCAGGGAGCAAGCAGGGAGTGACCTCGGCCCCCAGGAGCAGCTGGAGCAGGTTCTGAGCCTGCTGAATGTGAACCTCGACCCCCCCGTGGACAAGGTCATCAACAACTGCAGGAATGTGTGCAACATCACGACGCTGGACGAGGATATGGTCAGGACTAGAGCCAAGGTCCTGAGGAGCATATACGAGTTCCTCAGTGCCGAGAAGAGGGAGTTCCGTTTCCAGCTGCGAGGTGTTGCTTTTGTGATGGTGGAAGATGGCTGGAAGCTCCTGAAGCCGGAGGAGGTGGTGATCAACCTGGAGTACGAGTCTGATTTCAAGCCGTATCTGTACAAGCTGCCCTTAGAGCTGGGCACCTTCCACCAGCTGTTCAAACATTTGGGTACTGAGGACGTCATCTCCACCAAGCAGTACGTGGAGGTGCTGAGCCGCATCTTCAAGAACTCTGAAGGGAAGCAGCTGGACCCAAACGAGATGCGCACTGTCAAGAGGGTTGTTTCTGGCCTGTTCAGGAGTCTGCAGAACGACTCTGTCAAGGTGCGGGGCGACTTGGAGAACATCCGGGACCTCGCACTTTACCTGCCAAGCCAGGACGGCCGACTGGTCAGATCGAGCATCCTGGTGTTCGACGACGCCCCGCACTACAAGAGCCGGATCCAGGGCAGCATCGGGGTGCAGATGCTGGTGGACCTCAGCCAGTGTTACTTGGGGAAGGACCACGGCTTCCACACCAAGCTCATCATGCTCTTCCCCCAGAAGCTGCGGCCACGCCTGCTGAGCAGCATCCTGGAGGAGCAGCTGGACGAGGAGACCCCCAGGGTGTGCCAGTTCGGGGCGCTGTGCTCACTCCAAGGCCGGCTGCAGCTCCTGCTCTCCTCTGAGCAGTTCATCGCGGGCCTCGTCAGGATCATGAAGCACGAGAATGACAACGCCTTCCTGGCCAACGAGGAGAAGGCCATCCGCCTCTGCAAGGCCCTCCGTGAAGGGCTGAAGGTGTCCTGCTTTGAGAAGCTTCAGACCACACTACGGGTGAAGGGTTTCAACCCCATCCCCCAGAGCAGGAGCGAGACCTTCGCTTTCCTGAAGCGGTTTGGGAACGCCGTCATCCTGCTGTACATACAGCACTCAGACAGTAAGGACATCAACTTCCTGCTGGCCTTGGCCATGACGCTGAAGTCGGCGACCGACAACCTGATCTCTGACACGTCCTACCTAATTGCTATGCTGGGGTGCAACGATATTTACAGGATCAGCGAGAAGCTTGACAGCCTAGGTGTGAAGTACGACTCTTCAGAACCATCAAAACTTGAACTACCAATGCCTGGCACGCCAATACCTGCTGAGATTCATTACACCCTGCTCATGGACCCTATGAATGTCTTTTACCCGGGAGAGTATGTTGGGTACCTTGTTGATGCTGAAGGCGGGGACATCTATGGGTCGTACCAGCCGACGTACACGTATGCCATCATTGTACAAGAGGTCGAAAGAGAAGACGCTGACAACTCAAGCTTCCTAGGAAAGATTTATCAGATTGACATTGGCTACAGTGAATACAAAATTGTTAGCTCTCTGGATCTGTACAAGTTCTCACGGCCAGAGGAGAGCTCCCAGAGCAGAGACAGCGCCCCCTCCACCCCCACCAGCCCCACAGAGTTCCTGGCCCCTGGTCTTCGAAGCGTTCCACCCCTCTTCCCTGGGAGAGAGGGCCTCAAGACCCCGTCTTCCAAGCATCATTCCCCCAAAAAGCTCAAGGCTACTTCTCTCCCAGAAATTCTAAAGGAGGTGACGTCGGTGGTGGAGCAAGCCTGGAAGCTTCCTGAGTCAGAGAGGAAGAAGATTATCAGGCGGTTGTACCTGAAATGGCACCCTGACAAAAACCCAGAGGACCATGACATGGCTAATGAGGTTTTCAAGCATCTGCAGAATGAGATTAACAGGTTAGAGAAACAGGCTTTTCTCGATCAAAATGCAGACAGAGCCTCGAGGCGGACGTTTCCCACCTCGGCTACCCGGTTCCAGTCGGAGAAGTTCTCCTTCCAGAGATTTTACACGTCGTGGAACCAGGAGGCCACGAGCCACAAATCCGAGCGGCAGCAGCAAAATAAAGAGAAAGGCCCACCGCCGGCTGGGCAGACGTACTCCCAGAGATTCTTTGTCCCCCCTACTTTCAAGACAGTTGGCAACCCGGTGGAGGCGCGCAGGTGGCTGCGTCAGGCCAGGGCCAACTTCTCGGCTGCCAGGAATGACCTGCACAAGAACGCCAACGAGTGGGTGTGCTTCAAATGCTTCCTGTCTGCCAAGCTGGCTCTCATCGCGGCCGACTATGCTGTGCGGGGCAAGTCCGATAAGGACGTGAAGCCAACGGCCCTGGCACAGAAGATTGAGGAGTACAGTCAGCAGCTGGAGGGCCTGACCAACGATGTCCACACCCTGGAGGCCTATGGTGTGGACAGCTTGAAGACCAGGTACCCTGACCTGCTGCCCTTCCCGCAGATCCCCAATGACAGGTTCACATCCGAGGTCGCCATGAGGGTGATGGAATGTACTGCCTGTATCATCATAAAACTTGAAAACTTCATACAACAGAAAGTGTGAGGCAACACCGGGGGAGAAGTGGGGAGCTGGGTCCTGGACATGTCGTAGCACAAATTTGACTCACTGTCCTTCCTTAAGCCTCATCGCCAGCATTCAGGGATGGTGAAGCACACGGGGGTTGATCAGGTAGAATCTCGGCCTTCTTGTTAACGTGGATGTCCACAGGGGACCTTGACCTGAGAGAGTAGTGTTTTGAGGCTGGTGGTGAACTTGAAATCACTGGATGCGGCTGGCTGGCTGGCCAGCACCTCTGTGAACTGCACTTTACACACCAAAGCTCAGTGGTCTGTTAGAGTCTCTGGGTCTCTGGTTGGTGGTGGGGGATGGGAGGAGTTAGTTTTATGTTTTTAATGTATGCAGTATTTTTGAAGGAGCTAATGAAACACTGGACATATCATTGGTTGAAACAAATTAAGGGTATTAGGTCTGTGGAGCTTTATCGTTTCTTTAAGCAGATCCTCTTGGGTGCATTATCAGCTGGATCTGATTATGAGCCTGTTGCAGTTTTACATACTAGATACTCAGCACATGTGTAACATGGTACAGTATTTTATCCTGAATACTACTTGATTGAGACTCTGCAGACAGCCTCCACTGGGGTTCCCTGAGTGCCCTTCACATCCTCCTCCTGGAGGTCCCCCTCCCTGGGCCTGCAGGCGTCCCAGATCACGAAGGTGGCATTATGGGAGACCCGGTAGTGGCCCCTGTTCTCGCTGGATATGAATATTGCTTCTGAGAACCGCTTGCCAAAGCCACGCCCGTCACCTGTGAGGGCATTTGCTTGATGTTTGTTTGTACGTGTTTCCCACAAACGCCCTAATTTATATGCTGTGGTTGGACAGGATGTGATCTTTCGTTGTCTAAAGGTGCTGCACTCAACACTTTTTGTCCTTCAACATGGCACTTAGTGGAGTTTTTTTTCTTTGGATTTCATTCTGAAGACATTAAAAAATTGTAAAATCATGTGACAATATCCAGTAGGTTATAAAAGAGGAATTATCAGCTTGTGTCTTCCCCATGAATAATTCAGAACTGATGTTTAGTTTTTATCATGTTTGAATGTCCTATGAACGTTATATCCCTTGCAGAATATAAAAGATGATAATTAGTTTATTTAAGTGTGTTGGTTGTAAATGATGTGCAGTATAATATTTTATGCAATTAAGGGCTTATGGGACATATTACCACTTTTTTTACTTGTAATAAGGAATGTTTGCGCCTCCACTATTGTATTGCTTCTGGATGTGAGCCATGTGATGATTTCTGCTATTATAATAAGTGCCACAATTTTAATAAAGCAAATGTACATATGAAGTCATTNTAATATTTTATGCAATTAAGGGCTTATGGGACATATTACCACTTTTTTTACTTGTAATAAGGAATGTTTGCGCCTCCACTATTGTATTGCTTCTGGATGTGAGCCATGTGATGATTTCTGCTATTATAATAAGTGCCACAATTTTAATAAAGCAAATGTACATATGAAGTCATTATAACTGGTATTTCTTGAGAAATAGTTCCTTGAAAATCAAACTTAGTATCTTCCTGTATTAAGATTTGACATGCTGTGTATATGTGTGTTTATTGGAAATACTAGGATAGAACTTTCCTATATATTTTGTACTGGAATTTTAAGAGGTTTCTTTTTATGACTGAGTATAAAGTACTTGGTATATACTCAGTTTTGTTAGGAGTTGATTTTATTTCACCTTTTTAGGGAATGCGATTAGTTGACATTTATGATTTTTGTTGTTGTTCACTTGTTAAATTGTTTCTGACTCCTTGCAACCCCCCTCCCATGGACTGCAGCATGCCAGGCTTCCCTGGCCTCCCCTGTCTCCTGGAATTGGCCCAAATTCATGTCCGTTGAGTCATGATGCTGTCCAACCATCTCATCTTCTGTCACCCCCTTCTCCTTTTGCCTTCAGTATTTTCCAGCATTAGGGTCTTTTCCAATGAGTTGACTCTTTGCATCAGGTGGCCAAAGTTTGTAACTTCAACATATGTGATACACATACGTATTTGGAAATATATGAAATAGAATTATTCTGTAGTAAAGGCTGGATGGATGCCGACCTTGCTTCAGGGAAGGGCTGTGTGCTGGGGCTAGTTCACACCTGAGCCCTGACAGGTGGGCGATGTTCCTCTTATACCTGAGGAACAAGTTTTCAGACCCTACACACCAAACTTGAGGTTCTCTGTTCCAGGCCCCCTCAGTTCTGGGTCTCCAGCTATCTGGGACTTTTAAGTTTTTGCTACTTTAAAACTCAGATTCAACACTTGGAATGTATTTTATTGCTTTTGGATATTAAAATGTACACGGAAAATTTTGGCCTTTATGATAGTTGATGTAGTTGGAATTTTGTGTTTTTTCTAGACTTCCTTTAACAGAAAAATTATAGGTCTGCAGTCCTTTCCATGAAGCCCTTGCATACAAATGTATTTCAGAATTTGGATTTTAGAAAGTTAATAGTACTGTGTATAAACTGAGTTTAATGAGGCTTTTCCACTGGGGGTCTGGAGAAGGAAATGCAACCCACTCCAGTACTCTTGCCTGGAGAATCCCATGGAGGGAGGAGCTTGGAAGGCTACAGTCCATGGGGTCTCTAAGAGTTGGACAGGACAGCGACTTCACTTTCACTTTCACTTTTCCATTGAGGGTGGGGGTTGGGCCACTCCCTTTAATCAAACACAGCGAAACCATGAACACCCACCCACCCTAAACTACACAGACCTGAGAAACAGCCTCATCTAAACTTAGATCAGGTTTTGCTGCCCAGAGTTTACAGCAGATGGATTTGGGAAGTTTTCATTATTTGAAAGTTTTAGATTTTGAAGTTCAGGGTAAGGAATTTTGGACCCAAACTATTTTTTAAATCATTATTTTACACCTTTTACCCTATTTTGCTTTTCTTATTAAAAGGAAGCTGGAGACTGCCAACCAGTGTGTGAGCAGCTGCTCCTGGGGAGGGGGTTGGAACAGGCCTTCTGCCCATGGAGGCGGGCTCTGTGCTGCCCTGTGGGCAGGAGGCCCGAGTGGTCCGCAGCCACCGGCAGGGGGGTGGTGGTGGGGGAAACAGGTGAAGGCCCGAGAATGATGCTGGGAAGACGTTTGCATAGCGTTTAGTCAAATAAAAGTAGCTGACAGGTTAACTTTGGGGACCAGTGGGTGTCCTTCCATCAGTGCCAGTTGACATCCTGTGTCCTTCAGTGTTTTGTCGACCTCAAGGATAAGAGAGTAGAGAATGGCAGGTAGATGAGACTTAGCTAGTCATGTATTGCTCAGGGTTCCACCAGAGCCTGGAGCCAGTGGGAGACGTGTGGACACCACGTGGGAAGAGGTCTCCTTCCAGGAGTTGACCAGCCATCGGGGCCAGAGTCTGTGCCCACAGGATGCCTGCCCATGGGCAGGAGCTGGAGCTTCCTAACTGCGGGTGGAGTTTCCTAAACCCCTGACTTCTAGAGCTTCCCCACTGATCTTGTTTTGCCACATTTGCTCTAAAGTGTCCTCAGTCCTCCATTGGTTAGGAAGCTAGTCCCAGGCCCATGCTGTCAAGGCATGGGAAAGCCTGGGGGGATATGGATACCAGAGCCAACGTGAGTTACATTTTATTTAAAAAGAAGAACCACATGCTTAAAATCTCTGCTTCTTTCTCTTGTGTTTGTTAAGGCCCTGGATACAAAGCCCAGGACAAAAACCGAAGCTGCACTGACTATTCAGCTCAAAATTCACTTTCTACTCCATGTCCTTCTTACCCTCTTGTTCCACCTGCTTGTTTATGCCCGACCCAAAGTTCACTTGGTTTTCAAACCACAGCCAGTGCGTAGTGGCAGTTACAAAGAAGACTGAAGCCCAGTGAGCTGTGACGTGTTAGATGGGGGAATGGCGGGGACAAACACAAGCAACCCAGCCTTGCTGGCTTCATGCTGGGGATAGCTCTGCTCTTCAGAAGAGCTCCCACCCTGCTCCCCCTGTCCCCCACGAGCAGAGACTGACCTGGGGGGCGCCGAGGGAGGAACCTGAGCCCTGTAGGAGCTGCGAAGCCTGTGAGGGATTGAGAGGTTCACGTTTGCTCCACTGAAAGGTCTTAGCAAATCTAGTTTGCTGCAAATCTAACATTACTATTAAAGCTGACATTTTGATCTTCATTTTTTGACTTGTGTCTGCTTCTCAGTCGGTTCGGAAATTGGAAAAAAAATAAAGTCTGTTTTTCAAGGTCCCTAAAGTATCAACCAATACTCAGTGGTTGTAACCACTTGGTGCGTAGTCCGTGTATGTGCCTTGTTGCGGGTGCTCCTAGCACAGCCTTGCCCCTTCAGTGGAGATTTAAACTACACTGTATAATGTACTTAAGAAGGTGGGTTTATGCAGTACATTCTAGAATACAGCCCATCTGAAAGTCTGGCTTGAAACCAAGGAGAAATTCCTCGTCACTCTGGAGAATGCAACTAGAAACAAAAGTTTGGATTTACACCTTTTATTTAAAATGTTTATTCCCCATCCTTTGAGTCTTTTTTTTTTTTTTTGACTCTGTTTTATCATCGACATTTTTTTGGACATGTACACACATTCTATAAGAATCCATCTATATCAACTGGGTTGGAAGACTTTTTTTTCTGCACAAACATGGTATAAGAGAGTAAATATGACACAAAAATGACAACACTACTATGACAACAGGAGTGTCACAGCAAGAAAGCAGACATTAATTCTAAAAATCAGGACATAACTAAATGGAAAAGGCAAATACTTATTTAAATAATCTAAGTCCTCACCCTCCCAATCCCCTGAAACTAGGAGTGTTATATTCAGAGTTGAGTTTGCTCTTAGCTGATTAGGACACACTGTATTTTTAAAATTTTACTTTGTATTAATAATTTCAAATGTTTATAATACCAGTAATTTAAATATTAAGAAACTGTTAGGAGTGGGTTGCATTGTTAACACCTTGTTAAGACAGCATTAGAAATAAAGACCACTTTTCTCTCAGTTCTGAGACTGTGGAAAATGAAACCGATGTTGTATTTCTAGTCATAAATCCTTTAATGGGAATGTTGCAATGCTGTTGGTCCCACCATGTCTTGTGCTGTGTGGGTGATTCTAATGGGAACGATCAGTAAAACACACATCAAAACCAACACCTGGCGTTCGGTGTGATGAAGGCATTCTACCGTGTAAGTAAAACCACAAAACCAAAGCATTCATGGGTTCAGTGTGTGTTCACCGTATTCATATACAGATCACACAGCCGAGGATGGCAACTGTGAGCAAGGACTCGGTGAAGCTCTGCTCCACCCCTGGTCCTTCACCTCTCCTGTGAGGTGAGCATGCAGGCTGGGCAGCGGTGAGCCCCCACCAGCTCATGGAGCCATCTTGGTGGATGACAAAACTCCCCTTGCCTTTAGTTTCTCCACCTTTCACATAGGCATCAGCCTGTCTGTGCAGGTATCAGGTAAACAGGTGATGCAGGTGCAATGAGACACAGATCAAAGTTTTCCACAGTGAAATGTTGAAATGTTAGGGTCCAGTTGAGTTTAATTTTAGTAGATACTGAGTGACCTGTGATTTGACTCATCTGAACCTTTTTTTTTTTTTTTT